>JAUYWG010000044.1:9539225-9560654 GCA_034779775.1 Enteromius afrohamiltoni
TGTATTAATGGCATCTGTTTGAACTCGTTATCAGTATAAAAGACACCTGTCCACAACCTCAAACAGTCACACTCTGATTAAGATCTGATCATGACAGATCTCTCTCCCAGCTCTCCTTTCATCTACCAGTCATCAGAGTCAGGACATCTATTGGAATTCATTACTCTTCAAACCAGGAAATCCAAAACCTTGGAACCATCAGGACTTTGAGACTCTCGCCAATGAGGCAATGCAAGTCTCGTACATATAACTAAACGAAACAGAGGTTTAGTATTAGTTATAGAACTGGTTATGAATGGCACTGATGGTTTTACAGGTGGTCAACTGACTCTCTTTTCATAACTTCAATTTTGGCTTTTCCTAATGGTTTACCCTTAAGCCTTCTTTGCACTTTCCCCATGTGTGAGTGTATTTATACTTGTGTGTTTAGTTATGAGTTAATAAAACTTTTGCACAAATTAAACGAGTTTCTGATTCTGCTTTGCAAATTAATGTCTCTACAATTTCGACCCATGTTACATGCTCTAATGTGGTGATACTGTAAGAAGGTATTTTTCTGTGGCCTTTCTTAGAGTTTATATGAACTTGTGTTCACTGAATGAACTGAATAGTTGATGTTAATTCTGCTACAGTTACTACTGGCAGCTGATATCAATAATTGCAATTAAACAATTAATAGTAATTATTTATATACATTTCTTTTAGTGAGCTAATATGCTACAAAGTGTATATAACAAAGTATTGAGATTAAATTTTGTTATTGACCAAATACTTATTTTCCACCATAAAAAATCCTACAATGTGATTTTCTGGATTTTTTTTTCTTATTTTGTCTCTCATAGTTCAGGTTACAGACCTCTCTCATCTTTTTAAGTGGGAGAACTTAAACAATTGGTGGCTGACTAAATACTTTTTTGCCCCACTCTATACTGTATAAGTGAGTATATATATATATATATATATATACATACACACATACATAATAAATATACACAGTACACACACATATATATAAATATATACATTATGCAAAACTTGTATTTTTATATTAGATTAATCGCGATTAATCGTTTGACAGCACTAATAACAGGGGTGTCAAAATTAATAGTTTCTACGATGCATCGCGCTGCAGACGAGAACGATTCAGTATGGGTTCAGTAATAGACAATAACTGGCTATAACATACTAACTTGCTTTGTCGCAGTAGAATACAATGGCTAAGGGAAGCGGCTGCGAGTAATTAAAAATGCTCCAACTGCTTTAAAAGCCGACATCTGACAGTGCTACAGTCTCAGGTTGTCGAGGAATGGCAGGTATCAGATAAAGATGTAGTGCTCATAACAGATAATGCATCGAACATGATCGCTGCAGCACAATTCGGAACATTCCCAAACAGCAGTGTCTTGGCCCGAGAAATCACAAGCTGATAACTGATGTCAGAAGAGAGCAATCCGACAATCCTCTAAATGCTATTTTGGTTTATAAATTATAATTTCATATATAATTTCATTATACATTTGTTCAAGAAGTGTGTTTTCATTGAGAAGGTAAAATGAAAGTTTCAGTTCATATATCTGACTGTTTGTGTTTATTAACAAAATTATACACATGTGAATTAAAATTGAGTATGCAGTGCATCGTGATGCATCAAGATATTGTATTGAAACAAATCGATCACATGCTAACGTAATCAAACCGAACCTTGAGATAGGGCTGGGCGATATATATCGAGCGATATATTATGCGCATCTCATCAATAGGGTTGGGTACCGAAACCCGGTACCATTATAGCACCGGTACCTAAGTAACTGGTATGTACCGAACCGAAACACTGATTTTGGTGCCTCTTTTCGGTTCCGTGCCTAAACGGCAAACCCAATATATATATATATGGCAGCAAATCTATGGCATTAATAAGCGAGCGCACCACTGATGCTGGCGCGTGCAGTAATTCATTTCCGCGAGAGGAAAACGGATCTATATGCGAAGAAACGGGAGCCCACAAGCTCATTTCAAACCCTTGCGTGCGCATGATATGTCATCTGCCCGTGTCAGTATTGGATGCCTGTTATTAGATGATTTATTCACTTGAAAAAATGGCATTGGATCATGTTAGTTATTGTTTCATAAGCTTAGTTTATTGATTCATTAATGATTTTGTCTTTATTTAATGTAATGTAATGTATTGTTTATAGAGTAAATCTTTTTCAGATACTTTATGAATAGACTTTTTAAACCTTTCATGCTATTTCATGAGAAATCATTCAAGTGAACAGTTGTACAGTTTCATATTATTTGCATATTGAAATTAATAATTCTGTATCCCTCTGTGTTGTTTTTATTTGTTCTGTTTGGTTGATAACGAGCCTTTAAATCTCCTTTGTAATAGATTTAGGCATTTACAGCTGTATTTATAAACTGCTTACTAATGACTATTAATGTTGGAACAATGCTTTCTAAAGGATGAACCGACTGTTAGTTAATGCTTAACTAATGATTCATAATGTGCAGTTATTATAAAGTGTTACCATTTTTATTTTAAAAGTATCGATTCAGGCACTGTTTAGTCACCGGAACGGTTTTAAAAGTATCAATTTGGCACCGGTATCGAAAAAACCCTAAACGATACCCAACCCTACTCATCAGTAAAAGCTGGTTCTTCGATTAGCGCTAAATCTCCGTCAGCTGTATTTAAATGCAGCGCCAGTTTATGAACAGAGCCGTAGATCACTGACAAGCTACGCGTTTCGCGGGTGATTCAATGGTGCAGCTTCTCAGTGATCTACGGCTCTGAGTGTAAGCGTTCCTTTGAAAACAGCTGACAAAGACTTAGCGTTAATTAAAGAACCGGCTTTACTGATGAGATGCGCATAATATATCATTCGATATATATCGCTCAGCCCTACCTTGAGACCAGTGTAGGTTCACAACCCTAGTAAATAAATACATATATAAGTTTTAAAAAATCTTATCTTATCTTATCTTATATATCACATTTTAATGAAATGTAGGTGTTTATGAATTAGTGCCCCAGTTTCATTGATAAGGCTTCAGCCTAGTCCTAGATTAAAATGTATTATAGACCGTTATGTATTATAGATAAATGCACGTTTCTTTATTTACTTTACTATATTACACATTACATAAAAGTACTGCCTGAATCGGTTCTAAATTGTGGTCTGATTACATGCAATTGAACTGTTGGAAAAACAACAGTAACTGCTGAACTAAAGCATTAACTAACAGGCCGGACCAATGAGCCCCTCAGCTAGAAGAGACACTCCCACCCACACACACACATACAGAGGTGATAAGACAGACAGACTCAAACAGCGCCAGAAGTGAACTCTCACTTTTTCGAGGGCTCTGTTCCAGGGGATGTGGTGCTGAACAGAGAGCTCTGCTCGCCACAGGCTTCTCTAGCAATTAACTGACAATTCCCTGACCAGCGGAGATAAACCTCACGAAGCCTGTGCATTTGAGAATGTGTGTGTGCAGCAAAGAAGCATTCCTCAATGCAATATTTCAAATTTGATATTTAAAACTAATTTAAATATGTACAAATAAACCATTTGTGCTTCCAATAAACACGGCACAGATGCGCTGGATAGAGCGAAACGCTAATATTTGTATTTTCTAAGTGCCGAACAGCTTTAGTTCTAGTGCCATTATCATTAGTTACAAATTAATTTTTCTAGACATGCTTGATCCAATTGTTCTCAAACAATCAACATAAACACTTAACACGTAAACAAGCCTAGACGAATAAACACCAACGGAAACGTCTCGCTCTCTACTTGGCGGCCCTGCAGAGCTGCCAAAGATCTGCTTTGTAAACAACAAAAAATATTTAATTTGAGAGAGTGATGCTGAGCAAAATGAAATTAAAAGGAACTCATGCTAACTGTTAAATTACTCGCGGCGCGCTAAATTACATTTGCTTTTCCATCGGAGAGATCAAACGGGCAAACTCCAGCACTCCAGTGCTAATTATTTACAGTCTTCACCTCCCTCCCTTCCCAGGAGGCTTAATAAACACACTATTTCTCTCTCTCACACACACACACACATTTTTGCATACACTTGTTTATTTCTGTTTTTTTGGCTAATAATATATTCCCTTACTTCCTTACCCACAATTCCATAAACCTGCGTTGAAGATTGGGATTGTAATCATAGTGTACAGTGGGGCTTCTTGAAAAAGCAGGCCATCTAAAGCAGGATGGGACCTGTGGGAGTGTTGCTGTGGCAGCGTCGCGATGGGAGCGAGGGGTGAGTGACACCAATGGCTGTCACTGGGATTAATTAGCATGCTAAGTGGCGGAGGGGAGCACTAGGCAGCGGGTGTGAAGCAGAGCCATCTGACATACACACACACCCCAGAAGTGTGGATTTTCACCAAAGGTGACGGCAGTGCAGATTGCAATCACACCCCTGAGAAGTGATCTCACACATACACCCCTCTCAGAAAAACAAAATGAAAACAGAAAAGATGTCTGCCTGATGTGCTGTTAAGAGGGTGAACTAAAAATTATTTCTAATACGTGGCAGACAAAAAAAACATCAATGTGTATTTCTTACTTTTTTCCTTTCCGCCCCATTCTTTTCTTTTAATGACTTAATTTGATTTCTTTTTAATATTAATAACAAAATGTAAAATAATATTCGTTTTGAGATTGCTAAAAAAGCTTCATTGGCCAATGGTGGGCATTTTTTTGTAAATATGTAAATGTCCTTGTAGAAACTTGTGGCACTTGTGAACAGAGACATACACTCTCAGAACTAAAGGTACAAAAGTTGTCATTGGGGTGGTACCTTTTCAAAAGGTACATGTTTGTACCTAAAGGGTTCATTTTGGTACCTTAAAGGTACATATTAGTACTTAAAAGTGTACATATTTGAACCTAATAGATACAAAAGTGTAGCTTTTGAAAAAGTACTGCATCAGTGACAGCTTTTTTTCTGAGAGTGCAGCATACAGTTTTCCCAAATGTGTGTAGATATAGCCATTTTTATGTTTTTTTTTTTTTAAATCTTTTACCTCAGATTGCATAAGTGTTATAAGTTTGGCGAAGATATCTCACTATGTTCATATGTTTTAGTAAATGTGGGCATGCCCCTTTTAAACGTTTTAGCATCTCTTCACATAATAATTAATAATTATTGCTAGGAACTCTCCATCTTTCTGCACTGGTTTGGTGTCGATTGGGTAAAAAACAAACAAACCTGGGACTAGTTAACAAAACTAGTTTTTAAAAATAAATAATTAATTAATAATAATTAAATAAAAATAATAATTTTGACAATTGAACCCGGCATGTATTTTGTCCAGGGATTGCGACTGATTATTTAGGAGTTACAAGCAATTTTGTATTTTTGGTGACAATGTAGACATTTTGAGTACTACGAAGTCTCTATGACTTTTGGTCAGTCTAATCAAGTTTATGTAGAGATTGCTGATACTTGGCCATTTTTACTATTACACTACAACTAAAACTAATATAGGCTGATAACCATCATAGAACCAACACACCATGAACTCCTTCAGATTCCTTTTTTTAATTATATCATATTGGATTAAATGTTTTAACATCCATTTCAACATGAGGTTCTTAGTCAGATTCTGATATATAGCATACATTCTAGACATTCTGAACAGGCTGAGTATTCTAAAAAATGCATTCTAGAACCCCATACCAGTCTGACTCCTCTGATTGTAATCTCTACAATTAGAAGAGGGGTTGTGCCCTCCCGCTTGGCCTTGTGCCATGATCTGACCTCAAAACAGCAGCTGAAAGGCCCGGGCTATTGCACTTCAAAAAAAGAGCGAGCTTCCGCCTGGCACCAGCGCTGAGCAGATAAGCCTAATTAAGAGATGGAGAGATGAGAGCGGTAGAGCAAAGCCCCTGCCAACATGAGTCTCTCTGCTCAGCCCATTAAAACTACAGAGCAAGACGAGGGAAACAAACACAATCAAAGCCCTGTTCCTGTGCGTTTCCTGTCTAGAAATTGGCCGTAGGCATTATCTCAAGCTAGCACCGCACGCTCGCACAGGAACCCGATCCAAGAGCTACAAAGGCAAACTTTCGCCCGCATGCAACACCTGTTTACGATTAGCGCATTTGACGATGTTCCCTTCCCTTTGAGCTACTTTGTTTGCCTTTAAAGTACTGTTTCTTAACACGATAACGAAAGATGTAAACATCACAGTAATAATCCCAAAGCGAATCAAAGATTTGGCCAGGCGGGAAAGAGTCAGCTCCTAAGCTCTCACTGAGTAAAACCACAGTAAGATGAAATGCTCATATCTCTAGACTAACACCAGGGCTCTTGTTATCATATCGATCTGCCCGACAGGAAGTGGCCTTTAGTCTCAGGGCTAGCAGCTTAACATGGTGAACCGACAGAGCAGCAAATACTAAAACCGAATCCTTGTTCTTTTTTCGCGCACAAGCCAAGCCAAGTCTTGTCTGTCTTCGCCACATTTATTAGTCGAATTCTTCTCGAGCCAAAGCCTGCTTTGCTTTGGGAAGGAATTTGCGTGTCATGGGCTTAATGGTGAGCAGTTAAGAGCCGTTAGTGAAGAAGTTACAGCTCCGGCTCTTCAGAGAAACAGTAGCCCTGTCTGTTTGAGAGGGTCACGGGATCGTGTTACTGCTTCTCATGTGGTTTGGCTGTGTTATTCCAGGCCACCGGGTAAAGCGCTGCGTGGCTGTGCGCACGTGTGTGTGCGCTTTTCCAATAAAGCCTGACCTCTATTTCCATCCTGCCAATTCAGCACATGATCCCCTGTAAGTATTTATGACAGGCCTGTTCTGGCTTTTCTCTCAGAAAATGAGAGAAGGAGGGGCAAAAAAAACAAACAAAAAAAAAAACCTGAAGTGTTTTGTCAGCCATAATTACTCTTCAATTATGTGGTCCAAACATGGAATTAGGGGGCACTTTGTTGTCGGAGCAGACGCTCTTTGATCAGGCCTCGGTGGAATGTGTTTCACATTAGGGGCCCGGTGCTGTGATGTATGTGTCCTGTCAGGTCCAGGATAACAGTAACAGGACCAGGGCAAGGTCACCCCCACCTGCTGAGGATCAGGGCTGAGGGGGTGTAACTGAGCTACAGCTGCTGCCTCTGCCCCTTAACCCTCGGACGTGCTGGTCTTCAACATCACTTGTCTGCCAAAGACCCCCGAGTGTGCTACAGCTGACTCTGTGTGCTCGTTTAAGGGCGTTAATTATTTCTTTCAACTTTCAGCATTTTTTATGTTTATATGATAATTCATAAGATTATGATTCTTATTAATGTGAAAGAAAATAATAAAAATAAACAGGTACAATATGCGTTGTTTGGAAATCAATTTATATTAAAAGGTTGTCACCACACCAAGCTGTTTAGCTCCTAATAAAGGTTTATAAATATAATTACTTTTTGTTTATTTTTATGATGGCTACTCATTTTAAAATAGATATCTATATACAATCATAATTCTTGTTTTACGGGAATTATTAGATGTTTATTATAAATTATGCATGTTTTTTGGACCCATTGGTCCCATTTTATTTATATAGGCAACTGTCTAAAAATATTAACAATGTTAATTGTCAAATGATACATATTTTAACAAATCTAAGAGTATAGTGTCAATATATGGTCTCTGTATGATAAAGATGCTCCAGCAACAATAATATTGTAAATTGTGTTGGGAGAATATGAGATGCAACTTACACCTTTGTTATGAGAAACCGAGCATGAGATGAATTCAATCTATCACACTAGAGTAAATCGTCCATTTCATTATTAATATACAAAAAATGCTACATGAAATTCTGAAATATGAAATTATGCAAAATGAAATTATCCTTTGAAAAGTTTTTTAAACATTTCATTTCCACCACAAAACTTGAGATAGATGGAACTGACACTCTGTATTTCCATTGCATTCAGAAAAAAACATTAAGATAAACTATTAAACATGTGAAAAGTGTTTTTAAGAGAGTTAAACTTTTAAATGTGCCTGGAGCTGAAAAACACCCTTAAAAGAGATCTCTCTACATGAGGACATATTGAATGAAAAACAGGTTTTTTGGAAAGCTTTTGTGTGAAGGATTGAGAAAGAGAGACGGAGTGACAGACAAATAGAGACTTCAGTTATGATTTCAACTAAAGTCCACTGATTTAAATTCTGTCCTAATAGAGTCATAAATAACACAATATTTTAAATGAACACACCCAGGGAAATCCACTTTCCCATTAAGCACTGTATGCCAGTTGTGATAGATTTGTTAATAGCAAAATTCATTATTAAATCTGCTGCACTAAAAATGTCCAGTAATACATAACACACACACTGTCAGAAACAACATAAATTTAAGAGTCAAGCCGTTTTCTCTTTGTAAAACAGTTGGTGCCATGTTTCAAACACTCCTCCAGAGTCTCAAGCAAGTTAGAGACTCATTCTTCTGCCTGTCTTAAATCCCTCATTTCTCAGGAGAGGTTGGTGAACGCTGGCGGTGGCCCACGCTCCAGCCTGACAGCCATCTGCCGACTCCCATCGGTCCGCTGGCGAGTGATACAGAGCAGGCAGGCGATCTCTCCCAAGAGTGTCTACATGGCGTGTGTAAAGGGGTTGTTCTGTGGCTTCGCCGAGAGCCCCTTGAGTCACCGTTTCGGGCTGGAGGCCCAGGGGAGGAGGGTGGTTGTTTGTGAGGCAGAGGGAGAGAGTGAGCTCACTCCAAAGCTGCCTCCTCAGGCTGTGGTCCTCTGGAGGGACCCTGGAACGTCTTGGAGCCATCTGGGGAGAAGTGGAGCGTGGCAGAGAGCAGCTGGACCCTCTGAGCGCCTATTTAAGTACTGGCAGCCCTGAGGCACCATCAGTCACATCACAGAGACAGAGCGGGGACATGCAGTGAAACAGACACCCTTAAAAATATAATTGCCTTCAAATCACCAGCTCATGACCCAAATATGCCCTTTGCTCATTAATGCTACAAAAATAGACTTTCCTCTGAATTTTTTTTTTCCCCCAAAATTATTATTATATTACTATTATTATTATTTTTAGTTTTTTGATATTGGAAACATAAGATATCAGGCTACAACTACAACTACTTTGCACATGTTTATAGAACTCAAAGCTTTAAAAAACTATTAGGATGGATTTTTTAAATCTAAATAAACGATTAAAACAATTATTTTTCTATGTCATGGTTCCAAGGGGTCCAACCAAGGGGTTGTGTGTAAGGCATCAATACTTCAGGAAATGTTGGGAAAAAAACAGTTGAGGGGTAGACAAATAACATGTAGTGTGAGTAATGGAGCAGTTTACTTAAGATCTGTATCTGCACGCATGCAAAGTCAAGTTCACTTGGCGGCCATCTTGGTAACGCCCCCTGCAGGAAACAGGCACACGGTGGGGTCACTTAAACAGGGAAAAACTGAAATCTCCAAAACGGACTATTTTTCAATACATGATTCAAATCTGTTAAAGATAACATACATGTATTAATATAAAAAAGTGAATTGTCTTTAAAATGGCTCTTACACATCAGCCGTGTGTACATGCACCCAAATAATCCATTAGTAATCTGATTAATGGCTCAGTCGGATTAAAAGACTTCATGTAAACAACACCTCAAACGATCTAACTGAGCTTGATCAGAATTACATTTTGATCTGATTGGGCGATGTAGACCAAGCAAATTTATGTAAACAGCGTTTTTAGATTCTGAAATGGGACTGAATTGGTTTATGCTGACATGTAAACGTTGAGTGTTACGATTTCATCCAATTTGAATGTCCCAGTCTCTCACACGCATACAGAAGGGAGTCTATCTGTGAAGTGGAACAAACTGTGTTGTTTTTAACATCTCAGGAAGCACACTTCTGTGAAGCAGCTAAACGCAGGAATTACTGCAACTTTAAATAAACCACCACACGCGCTAACAACACGGCGTGCCGTCTTATCACATCACCTTATCATGCTTCCAACTGTCAGCATCCCAGCAGCATAATTATCCAAGCCTGTCAGCCCACACCTATTTTTTCAGCTTTTTTGGGGGTGTTTTTTTGAGCATATCTGATGAAAGATGAAGCCTGGGCATAAATCTCACAGCTGGCAACATTCATCCCGAGATTTCCTTGGCTGCAAACGTAAAAGTAACTACAGAAGACAAATCATTAAACAAATGCCGCGATGAGTGATTTCTCTGTTAGTAATCCGTTGTTCTGGTCCAAACGGCTGACTGATGAGCTACCACATGCTAAACTTGTAATAAAGTGTTTGAGAAATAATTGGGAAGGTCGTGGCAAGACTCTGCTCTCCGCTCCCGGGGCCCATCTGAACGCGGGCCACTTGCTGTGAACCAAATGCTCGCTTTCTATTTCTAGTTCACGTTCACACACAACACCTCTGGTAAAAACACAAACACAAGTCCCTAAAAGACGTAAAACTTAATAGGCACCATCCTCTCAGCGGTGCACTTGTCGATTGCTCGCTAGAGGCGGTGTAGGTGGTTTTCTCCTGCCGTTTGGCTGTCTTGATGCTTTGTGTTCGTCCCAGGAGTCCATATTTATGAGGCTGGGGAGACAGCGAGGGTGATGAGGGAAGAGACTGCTGGAGAATGAAAGAAATGAGATTTCTAAACCGAGAGAGAGAGAGAGAGAGAGAGTGGGAGAAAGCTTCTTGTCAGGAAGAGCATTAATTAAAGTGTTAAAGCTAAAAGAAGTATTGACTTCCTCTTTCGTTACAACCCCCCACAATCCTTCTGCGCTCCCTACGGTACCGTCTTCTACTGCAGGCCTAGAGAGCTGACTGCAAGAAAAAGGCCCACCAAGACCAATTAAAGCCTTCAGCACCAGGCTGAGAGCAAGACAAATGGAGGCAGAGAGGCTCGATTACAAGAAACCTTTGTACCAATGTAAAGCAATTAGAGCGCTCTCAGGGGCCAGACAGCACGGTACCTATGTGTCATGGATCCGACATGCCGGCTAAACCTCCCAACAATCACTCTTTTCTGCTGCCTCGGCCCACTCAAATAGTCGTATTAGTGTCATATATCAGCTCGCAGGCCAGCTATTGGTTACAGCTGGGGCAGGAGAGAGCCAAAGTAAGTGAGATGGCTAAAAAAAACGAGCAACCTTTGAACCCTCACGACAGAAACAATATGCTGGAATCCAAGCTTAGCCCTGAGGGATGCCGTCTTTATTCCGGGTAAAAATCACTGTTTGTTTTAGAGGTCAAAGGGCTCAAACTTGGCATGTTGATCCTTGATCTTATCTCTGATTTACTGCTCATCTCACATTATTCATAGTTAGTGAAACTAAATATATTATTTAAATACATATGAGACCCTCGACCATAAAACCAGTCTTAAGTCGCATGGGTGTATTTGTAGCAATAGCCAACTATACACTGTATCGGCCAAAATGATCACTTTCTGATTCTTTTATGCCAAAAATCATTAGGATATTAAATAAAGATCATGTTCAATGAAGATATTGTGTACATTTTCTACAGAAAATATATCTTTATTTTTTGATAGTAATATGCATTGCTAACAACTTTACTTGGACAACTTTAAAGGCGATTTTCTCAATATTTCGATTTTCAAACAAGCCAAATATGATCATATTCTAACAAACCATACTTTAATAGAAAGCCTACTTTTTAAAGATGATGTATAAATCTCAATTTCAAAAATCTGACCCTTATGACCAGTTTTGTGGTCCAGGGTCACTTATTTTTTTTCACACCGCAAATAAACATTTCATATTATATATTAAAGGTATTAAATCCAAACTGGCCCAAATAAAATGGTGTAGCCTGTCAGGAGGAGGTCATGAGCACTGGAGGATAACAAAGTGATTTTTAATGTAAATTTATGTTCATTAGTTCTATCTACAATTAACCGAGTGAAAATTCTCTCAGCGACCCGAGATTACGAAGTAATTTTGACAAATGGCGGCAGATCAGTAACAACCTTTTTCTTTTATGGCGAGGCAGCAGAGGCTGAGGTTATTTATTACACCTTTTTAAGAAGCAGGTGGAAAAGAAAAAATGTGATGTTGTCATAGTGTGTAATGGGGCCAGTAATGGCAGACTGCAGACTGCATAATGATGATCCTTCTCATGTAAAACCTCACAAAAACGTCTCGCTTTCATTTTCGTTCTTGCATTTAGAGTCACAAAAGAGAAGTGACAAACTTCTTCTAAATGTGAGCTTTTGTATAATGAGGGGTTGTAAAGAGCCTCTTGCGCCGTTTTAAAGATGTTCAGAAACAGTCATACACATAATGTACATGCAGTGACAGATTGTCATTTTGTTCCATGTCGCTATAAATCCAAACCTTCATATAGCCCAAAATTAAAAGGATTCAGGTGATTTCCCACACTGTGTCTAGAGTATCCAGATTTTCCTTGCATCTGGGAAAGGCCACTATGTTTCAAAAGCTCCCATTTCTTACATCAGTCAAACAAAAACAATATCTCAAAGGAATCAATCCACAAATGACAAGCCAAATTGCTGAAAAAAAGCAAAATTTCCAGGAATCTACGGCTCTGAAATGAGTTTAGGACTTGGCCCAGACATAAGGCAATGAAGTCAACCAAAATTACCCAGCAATCATGGCAAGCTCTCTGGATATTAGCCCGCAGTAAATCAGCCCGACGACGGAGATTTCCCTAACTACAGAAATATGGGAGGCTGTCTCTCATTTTCTCTCTCTTATTCTTTCTCTCTCTCTCTCTCTCTCTCTCTCTCCTCACAGTTTGGGTTTGATGGAGTCCCTTGGCACTGCTGGGTAAAAGCTTCAGCAGATGGCTAGATACTTGGCTCGGGAAGAGAGCCATACTTAATATTTTTGGCAGAACTACAGGCATATGGCAAAAGTTCACGTCAAACGCTGCGCTTCGCAGGCGGAGACCGTCTCCAAAAGATGGAGGAGCACAAGGCGGAATGTTTATCTCCTTTTCACCATTTCAAACTAAGATAAAACAGAAAGAGACAGAGGAGTTGTCGAAATAGCAGGCTCCCTTGATTGATTTGCTGCGGTGACTGTGAATGTGTGTAATTCAGCCGGAGACCGGCCAACTCCACTCATTTCTCAGATAAACACGGCCACAATAACAGAGAGCGCGAAGATAAACATGGTTCTGCTTAAGATCAACTCGCAATCCGCAGCGCGGAGGAGCCTGCCAAAACTACACTGCCCTCAGCACTTACTGAAGCGAAGACAGTCAAGACGGTGATCTTAGTGGGAGAGCACGGAAAAACACAGGGCCTTTTGTCTCCATCCAAAAGATTAGCTCCGAAGACATTTGTGGAGATTGGATACACATTTAGGATTTAAGGGATCGTTTGCAGGATTCAAAATCAATAAAGGCATATATTGTGGAGCCACCGGAGCCACGAGTGGAGGAAAAATCAAATAAGAGGCTCTTATCCTCGGAACATCTCCTGCTGGCAAACACATGTGGAGATATAATTATTCTGCTGGTCAGAGAGATGTTTTCATTTTCTCAAATTCAGTTTCAAATTATGTTTGAAACTGTGTCTTTAACTACATGGAGGGCAGACAAGAGATCACTATTTGGGGGGGATAAGTCACAAGACTACTGTTTTGTGCTTGTAAACTAAAAATGAAAAAGAACTGGGATGGAATATAATAAAACTTGTCCTACAGACATAAGCGACCCTTAAAATCGTGCGGTTTGCTGAGGAGAGGTCTGCTATTGGTTCCTTGAGCTATGGCATCCACCACTAGATTTTTTTTTTCCCAGAGGCAAAGCTAAATATATTGTTTTAATCATTACTTTCATCCCTGGAAACTTGTTCTGTGTGTGTTTGTTCTGATCATGCAAAGAAAACATTAGATTAGGACCGAAAAAAGACAATCATTTTTTTCACATCAGACAGCAATCACATGGCAATATCATTCTTTTCTCCTATAATTTATCCTTCCATCTAAAAGCTTGGCATTCTCAAAAATGATCCCCTGTAAAATAAAAAGGGGCCTCTATCGAATCCTGATGCAGGGAAACAATTTCAAAATAAATCACAGGAGAAGAAGCCAGAAGAACCGCAAAAAAACAGAATTAGAGGAGCAAATCAAAAAAGATGAAGGAAAGACATCATTCATGCTGTAATCATATATGTGTACATAGAAAGAGGCAGAGATAGATAATACAGAAAAACAGCTACATCCCTTGAAATACAGAAAACGAGAGTGTGTGTTCAAAAAAAAAAAGCACACCTACAAAAGTAATCGTTTTTCCAAACCGTGCATGAAAGAGAGGCCAAGGACGTTGTATCCCAAGCGTTAGATTGGTTTCACATCAGATGATTAGCCTCATCCATGCTAATTACACTGAATGGAAACTAATTAGGAGGAACCACTCTTCAGCTAATGAGGATTTGGGGCCTTTCTTAGGACATTATTTAGTGACACACACATCCTTCCTTCAAGCCAAACGACAGCTCCAAAAAGCTTTACAATGGTACACAGTCATTTAAAACACTAAGATATTCCGCGTTTCTACTCCTAGAGCCAAAAACAATGGCTAATGCTAATCGCTGATGCTCTTGACATAAAAAAAACTAATTGTTACTTTAAATATTAGAGAATGTGACAGTTTATACGATTGCGTTTCTCTCTGAGAGTACTGCTCTTTTATCCCGAGCAGTTGATGTTTTATTTGTTTGTCTAATCTGTGTTAATGAATTATGTAAATGACATCACTTTAAATCAGCGGGGGTAATTTGCATGAGGTGCTGTTCTTTATATGACACTATGAATTTCATACCGCGCGTCACATTCTCTGCGAATAACGAGTTTAAAAATGAACGTGAAACGATCTTTAATTGCAGCGCGCGAGCGAACGAGTCAAACCTCTCTCCAGCGGCTGCTGGGCCCGCAATTAGACCCGCGTCAGCAATCAAAACCCGATGACAACACCCACAGTCCCCCTCTGTGGACATGTTTTCCTAACCTCGCTGAAGACCCTAGCTGAGGTCCACTTATTCTGTCAAAAGAGCCCCATGTCTAAAATCAAAACAACCCAATCAGCAGACACACTGGTCTGCTGTCCCACTGATTAAACACACGGTGCGTGTAAGTGAGAGAGAGAGAGAGGAAAAGAGCGTGGGGGAGAGTGCAATTTGCTAAATTACAAGTATTCTGAACATGTAAATATAGTTTAATTACAGCAATTAAAGAAGATTACTGGAGATTGGCAGATGGGGGATGTAATGCTCTTTTAATTAAAGTCTGAATATACTGTAACACAAACAGAATGTTAACCCCACCGAATGGAATGGGTAGTTAGACCCTGACAAATTGTATCCCCATGCCTCTCTCTGAAGACTTATAATTACCAGTGTTTAGAGGGAGAGCTCGTATGTGTGAGCGTGTGTACGTTTCTGTCAGGGCAAAAGAGACAGCGGCAGAAAATTGAAAGCAGGCCTTTCTGGCAGCGATCGCTGACTCTAGAAATACCAGATTGAATTAGGATGACATCAGGAAAAACATTTTGACAACAGTTAATGTGGCATTAGGACCAATTAATTGGGATTTGGTGTGTGAGATCACTCTCTGCGAATTAGAAACAGTCTTTTGACTCACAGATGAAGCCTTGGAAATGAAGGCTAACGAAAGTATGAGGCCTTGGCGGGACTTCAAAGCACCAAGGAGAAGAGGAGGGGGCTAAAGAAAGAGAGATTCAAGCTGGCACGCACGGAAGAAGTTCTGACCGATCTGGGGATGAAAGCAACGCCAGAAAACGTTCATAGATTACGGTGGTGGTTTGTTCCCGAGTAAACTTTCTAATGCTTGACAATAAGAGCTATCTGAAACTCTGCACATGTTGAACGCGAAATCCTTTACCTAATCCAAACAGCTGCTATGTAAGTCTATACATCGGAATAGATCCGGTACCAGTTTCCCATCCCTAACAAACAAAACCCTAACGTATAATCAGCATCAGGTGGTCTTTTCAACCACCGTGGCTTGTGGAAAAGGCATTTCCAGTGGATCTATACAATAGTGTAGCAACGTTTTATAAATTCCTGTCAATAGCCTATTAGAAATCCTAACAGAAAGATCAATGACCCTCGCCCAGGGCCTCGCAATAAAGATTGCCTTTGGAAAGGCATTTAAGGGCTTAATCTCTTCATCATGTGGTATTTGGAAGCCTAACTTTGTTCTTGTTAGGCAGATCAATTGCATTAATTTACAAAATGGGGGAAAATGTCACCTTTCATCCTTTAAGTCAGCAGCGAGCGAGAGAGCCGCATTAACGAGCGTGACCGCTCCACTCCCTCATATTAGCACAGAGAGGTGTCATGGGAGACCTGACCTACAAATTTTAATTACCGCATGAAAAATGCAGGGCCGACGATGAACAGTGACATCGAAAGTGCAACCAAAGAGCCGTCTGCGCGAACGGTTTCTCGTCTGGACTGGAATGAGACAAGGATGCATGCTTACCTCTTATGCATGCATAAGAGGTATAATAAAAGCAGCATATCCACAACAACACATAACCCAGACATGCTCTTCACTTACTAGCCCAAAATGAGTTAACTCATATTGTATCGGAAAGGTACTGAAAGTGTTGTTATCCAACAGAGTTATGATTTACTCAACCTCGTGTCGATCCAAACCCATAAGACTCTTCAAAACAACAAATTAGAGGTATTTTTCAAATGAAACTTGAAAGGTTTCTGTCCCGCCATTTAAAGTCCAGGTAACCAAAACTACAAAAATACTTTAGAAAAGCATTGTAAAATGAATCCATATGAATCAAGCGGTATAGTCCAAGAGTTGTAAATAGGACTACCCTATATGGTGAACATGTAATTTGGCCTTATTTACATCTAAACAGCTAAAAATGATCAACACTCATGGCACACTGAACACTGAAGCTGTGCTTGTGATTGATGCATGAGAACTAATAAAGTTTGTCCTAGCATGTGATACAAGCTTCCATGTTTACCGCAAGTGATTTACCTTATGTATATGTAAACATATTCACTTTATGTATATTTTTATATAGTATTTGAGTGATAATATCTCTTCATAAGTCTTGAATTAAACCAGTCCATTAATAGAAACTCATTAAGGTGCCTTAATGTCTTGTAAATTTTGGCTACCTAGACCTTCAATGTTGCAACAAAACTGTAATAATTTTTAAAAAAAATCAATCAATCAAAAATATGTAATGAGAAAATGCATAAAAAAAAAAAAAAAAAAAAAAAAAAAAAAAATATATATATATATATATATAGATATATAGATAAATATTTTAGACTATTTTACATTTATCAATTTTCCTCCATTTACCCAGTCAGAGATATTTATGATGAAAAGTGACAAAAAGATAAAAAAAAAACTAAACAAAAGAAAAGCACTAATGTGTTATCAAATTATTTTCTTTACCGTGGGACTAAGTCACGACACAGATCAGCATTTACTGACAACACCTCAGCGTGTTTCTCAGCGCTCTCCATCTCGTGTTCATTTTAATGCAGACATAATGGGTTCTCACGGATCAGTGCACCAGCATTGTGTGCATCTTGTTGCCGTCGTGCATCAGAGAGGGTGGTTGTTTCTGTGAGATAATTAAAGCAACGTGAGGAGCAAGAACTCAGCACTTTCAGACCCACAAAGATTAATCGGGGGATTGTTCTCAAAGGTGAAAACAATTTGTGTCAGATAATGTTTGGGTTACACAATATAGGGTTAACCGACACACATAATCTCCCCTGACAACGGCTGACTTCATCATTGTCTCTGTAGAAGGTAGGAGATTCTGAGCGATGAATATAGATACACATTAACCATGCAAAAGGTCTCGAGTAATAAGATGCATTGCCGGAGAAGACAATAAACAAAAGGTTGTTTTCTTCAATAGGAGATTAGAATCACATGTCCACATGTCAAATGATGTCATATGCTTTCTGGACTGTGTATTTGAGTACAACATCTGATAAACTGCCAGAAATTTAAAAAAAAAAATAAATAGATACAAACTAAACTTAGCAAGATGATAACATTAAGATCCAATAGGGCATGAAATAGTGAGTAATTGGGATCTGTTCTGAAAAGCATGTTTACGTTTGGGAGTTAGCAGATGGTTGAGATTAGCGGTTTTGAAGTTTAGCATGCTGTGAGTTGCAAATAATAGAGCTGAGCTTTCCCGAATTCAAAACAGAAACCACAGACACTACATTTCCACACTTGACATCAATCAGGGTGTCCTGCCAGAAAAAGAGCAACCACAAAAGACAGACATAGCTTCATGGTAGTTTAATCAAGACAGTCTTCAGGATAAATCAATCATGAGAGATAAGTAGATTTTCTTCTACGATTTCAAGTGTTTGCCAAAATCTGTCGCCTCAATGCTAGGGTGCTCTGAGTGGTTTGCAGCACACTGATATGTGGTTACTTGGGTGTTCTAGGTGGTTGCCTACTGAATATTCTGGTCTCTAGATTCAGAGCAAGTATGACATTTTCCTGTTGGTTTCTGTCATGCGCCAGTTTCAAAGATTTACTAGCTATTTTTTTAGTTCACCCAAGAATAAGAAAGGATGGCTTTCTTTTGATTCCTAGTGATTTTGCTAAAGCCTGGAATACACTACGTGATTTTTGCCCAGATCCCCCCCCCCCCCCAATTTTACAGTCTGAACAAGTTGACGCTAGTTGAGGAAAGTCAGAGCCAGTCTGCAGGTTGAAGCTGACAGATTCCACAGAAAATCGGGTAGTGCGTTATGGTCATAGACTCGATTTTTTAGCTTCAGACATTGATTCTATTCAGTTGGAGGAAACCAACCATGACTGACATTTTCGGCCGATTTTAGAACCCATTTGTTTTCATTTGTCATGCGTCTCCTAGCAACAAGGCGCACGTTTCTGCATCAGTTTGTTGTGATCGGAATACCTTTGAAAGTCTGGTAGTGTATGATGTTCAGTTTTCCTTTGCCACTATTTACAGAGTCTGTAAGTGTATGATCCCTACTGTTTTAAAAATCTGTTCTGATTTTAAAAGTCGTGTAGTGTATTCCAGCCTTAGGTAACATGTGTCAAGACTAAACTGAATCTGTAAGTATATTTAAACCTGTAGCAAACATGACATAAGAGTTGTTCAACTCTGTTAACTGTTAACAAAATTTCCCATCCACAGGGCCAACCTAAGCGGTCTCATCAGCTTCCTTGTCCATGTTCACTGTGGTTTGTTTTTGTCTGAACGCTAGTTGGTGCTCCAGTATAATCAGTCCGCCGAAACTCATCCAGTGAGAAACGTTCTGCGATGCAAAAATAAGTGTGATTAAAATGCGTGAAAAAATTTTTACATGTTATTTTTTTGTAATTAATTAATCTAAATTAACGTGTTAAAGTCCCAGCCCTAATTTACATATTACAATTATCATTCTTTTAATAGCAAAAGCTTTTTGTTTTAATGAAAACCATGACTTTTTTGGACTCTTTGATGAACAGAACTTTTAAAATGCAATTTAATACATTAAATTAAACTAAATATTACCTTAAGTGCTTTAAATCCACGTTTTTACAAAGAAATTATTGAAATTATGGTTGAGGGGCAGGAAACAAAATTACAAAACACAAAAACATTAATTTATATATTTATATATATATATTAGTGGTGTCAAAATTAGCGCATTAACACATGTGATTAATTCTTTCAGACGAATGCGTTAAAAATATTTAACGCAGGGTCGTGGCTAGGATTGGTCACCCCACTCACAACTGCTGCTTCTGTCACTTTTTCTCTTGACAAGAAGTGCATTTATTCAGTGGCAGAATATCTTTACTACCACATCACATGGAAGACGCACGTTCCACCTCACTTCAGCGCCAGGCAACAGTACTGTTCTTGCAGCGTGCTCTTCGAATACATGAACAAAAATGAAAAAAGCTACATGCAGGCAACGCCGTGGTCAGTTAAGCCATAAAGCTTTCAAAAAGATGAATAAAGCTGCCTTAAAACTGTGCAATGTAACATTTGTTGAATACTGTCAAACTTTTGAAAAAGAATAAGGTATACTGTAATTTTTTCGAAGCTCAACCTGGCACTTGTGTAGTAACCTTTAAGGTCAATATTGAATAAACTCATTCGAATTTACTTGCGTAATGCACAGCTGCGAAACTTTGGACAAAGCTGCAGCAAAAAATGGTCCTCAAAACATTTAACTATAATTTCTCTTCATCTGTCCGTCTTCTGAGTGTGAGCTCACCTGCTGTGAGAGCTTCACTTACTCTCCAGTTTTGCCTTTCTTCCCCTTTTCCCTCTATACTTTGTTCATTCCTTCTTGGCCTATTGTGTGGAAGTGATGGGCAGATCACAGGTCTCCTTCAGTCATCAGTGGGTTAGAGAAACTAATAGCTTAAAGTCTTTAAATTGTCACGTAAGCCAGTGGCTTTTAGACAAATTGAGGAAAATGGGCCCCTTTTCCAGACCCCCCCCTCCTGCGGCAGAATGTGCAAAAGTACAAAAGAAGGCCCTTCAGGAGGGGGCGTGAAAGGAAAGGTAATGCAGTGCGTAGGTCTGGAAAGCTGCACATCCAATACCACCTGCTATTAGCTTTCTTACTGCCATTACAGCTGTCGAGATGGAGGGCCTTGACACTTGTGGAAGAAAAAAAAAACAGACAGGAAGTTAGAGGGGTATGTAAGAGCAATTCGAAGATTCAGCCCTTCACCTCCCAACCCCCCACATGCACTGTCAACCGGGTGTCAGTCAGGGAAGCAATTTGCCTCAAATGGCACAGAGGCACAGAGGAATGAAGAAAAGCTATGAGGGATGCAGCTGGTGAACAATAAATGACATCTCTTGTCTCTCTCTCTGCTCTGCGTCTTGATCGGTGTCTCATTATTTACACGGTTATGAGGGAAGCCATTGCTAAAGGACGAATTCAGCTGCTGAAGCATCATACTGGATGCATCAATTCTCAACAGATGGGCTCTATCTGTAAACAAATGTAAAACAGCAACTGACATCAAAAGTGTTTAACATCAATTTAAAACAGAAATGCACTGATGATAAATTCTGGCAGATTCTGGCACAACGTTATAATGTATTATATTTTACAGTGTTGTTGTATATATATATATATATATATATTAGTGCTGTCAAAGGATTAATCACATCAAAATAAAAGTTTTTCTTTACATAATATATTTGTATGTGCTGTGTATATTTATTAAGTATATATAAATACAAATACATGCATGTATATATTTAATGAAAATATGTTATGTTTATATATTAAATATATCTAGATATAATATAAAATATTAGAAAATAAATATATAAATGCATTTACATGTAAATATTTTCAAAAATGTAAACTGTACGTGTGTGTTTTAATATAAACATAATAAATAAACACAGCATAAACACATATATTATGTAAATAAAA
>JAUYWG010000044.1:9561562-9578499 GCA_034779775.1 Enteromius afrohamiltoni
ATATAAACATTTTATTTCATCTGCTTTTATTTAAATTTATTTAAATTTTATTTAATTTATTTAAATTAAAATCTAATTATTATTATAATTATTATATTAATGTTGGAAAGAATACTGGTTAACCCCCCTTATTTAAATGCATTTAAAGCTTTTTAGAAATTACACTGAATGTTTCATGGCAAGTTTAAGTCGAAGACTAGTGCCATATTTACTGCATCTGTAATAAAAGTGAGTTATGCTGTTTTATTGTTTTTGGATATTCTCTGAAAAGAAGGCATGGGGAGCTAATAAAAGCCTTGTTTCAGGCTGTAAAATGCCTCATTTCCAAAGAAAAGCTAAAGCCTGTGACCCCTGAATTTTCCACACATGTGAATTCGGAGATGATGCGGTGCAGTTTTTCTTTGGAAACACGGCCTTGGCTAGATCTGTCCCATAGCCACTCTACTTAGGCCTTTTTTTGGATTCAAAGCCCGCAGAAGAAAAGAAAACCCGCAGAAAAAAGGGTAAATGGTCCCTTTAATTTAGCATATACAGTATCACATCTCACACGGAGGAATTGTGCATTAAAGTTAATGGGAAAGAGATTGAAGGACTGCCTCATTGAACTGTGCTGATTCAGGCCTCAAACCAAGAGCCCAATAATGTCTGCAAATCTACATCAAACTTAACAGTTCCTTAGAGAAGCTGTATGAAAAGTCTTTGACCTCATCTGTAATGCTGAAAGCAGCCAAGTTCCTCTCTCAGGCGTCTGGCCATGAAATCTGCGGATTGCTTCTTCTGCCTTTCTGATTTACAGAGAGTATTGTTCTAACCTTAAGCACCTAACCGTAAGGCCTCTAAAATAAAGCATCTGTATTCAAATTGAACAGGGGACCCTGCTTGCGAGCTCCTCTAGTGATCTCACAAACCGCCAACACTACCTAGGAGTCTTTTATATTCATAAGATTTCAATTCACTCCAGATTCGGCCAGGGAATATATTAATATGATAACCAGTCATTAATCAAACCGCACCACGGATTCAAAGCACATGGCCTGTGCTTATAACATCTAAGACTTCGTTCCCATGGAGTTTCATTTTTAATGATATCGTTTCCCAGTTTAAAATTCAGTCCCGTTTAAAAGGACACTTTAAAGAGGACATTTTTAGTGGCTTTTTAATGCAATTATGACCCAGCGTTTGAGCAGCGTGCAGCTGAGAGACGCCTGGCTTTCAACACCCCCCAGTCCTCATCGCTCCCTGCAGACTGCGGCTAATTGAATCGAAAGTTCAATCTTGCTGAATTAGTGGTGTGTGTAAGGGAGACAATTTATCATGTCCAGTTAAGCAAAATGGATTTGAAAAACATTAAGAGGCACTGATTGGCTTCAGCACATCATTAGTCGGCTGTTTTGCTGCCCGTGTGCATGATGAGAGAGAAAAAGACAGGAAAAGAGAGATGACAGACCAAAGCCAGCGAGACGGAGCTTAACTCAGGTAATTGACATGAGGGAAATGCTCAGTCATCTCAACTCATTAGACGCAAGCGCTATGAAACACTGGAACAAGACTCATAATTAAAGCTAAATAGAGGTGCGGGAGGACTACAAATGCTGACTGACAATGGATCTGCTAACTTTGGTGGATAATGCTTGTAATATTATCCTATTTCTCAACAACATTAATCATAATTAATGCTTGCTTAACCCTTTATCGGGCAAAGAACTATATGTGACCCTGGACAACAAAATACAAAAATGTTAATTTTCCGAAATTAAGATTTATACATGATCCGAAAGCTGAATAAATAAGCTTCGCATTGATGTATGATTTAGATGGATAGGGTAATATTTGACCAAGATACAACTGTATGAAAATCTGGAATCTGAGGGTACAGAAAAATCTAAATACTGAGAAAATCACCTTTAAAGTTGTATAAATGAAGATCTTATCAATGCATATTACTGATCAAAAATTAAGTTTTAATATATTTTAAATACTTTCATGGAACATGATCTTTACTTGCTATCCTAAGGATTTTTGGCAAAAAAGAAAAATCAATAATTTGTATTTTATTGTAATCAATAATACAATGTATTTTTGGCTATTGATACAAATATACCGCAGCGACTTAAGACTGGTTTTATGGTCCAGGGTCACATATTTGGTAACTTCGATCGATCATTCATTATAGGGGTCTCGTGCCTTTCCGTGAGCTTGTGTAAGCGCATGGATTTCTTCCAGCCAATCAGCAGAAATCAGTCTACATCTACGGCGTTTCAAACGTCAGCGTACTTCCGGAGTTTGAAAAGAATGCGTTTACTCTCATACCTACTCTCACAAAAATATAAATAGCATCGAAACCAACAATGCTAAGTTAACGAAACTCATGCATTATATGGTTGAATAGTTGTGTTAAATGTTGAGATTGTTGTTGTTTGCATAACATTTCTAGAAATTAGTGAACGCTCTGACATGAAAAATGGTGCGTTCATATTTGATCATACGCCCTATTCAGGTATGTGAATATTCATGTATGTCTATATTTAGACATACGCCCGATGTGGGATTTTTTTTTATGTATATACAAATAATGCATTAAAATGTAGTAGTAAGTAATGTTGACACACGTTTGTATGATATTATGCACTGATTCAGTGGGAGATTTATTGAAATAATCAAGCCATAAATAGTGAAATATAACGTTTAACTTCATAGATTTTATTCATGTATTACTTTTAACCCGGTTTATATTATTATGGCATACATTGGTGTTTATTTTTACTGTGAGCCTTGTTACTGCTAAGATAAGTGGTACCACCTAGACTAGTGTGCTATTTTCACTTGTTATTATATATTTTCATATTTGTCAGTATTCTATGTTTTCAGTAGATCTAAACTGTAAGTTTTTGTATATATCAAGCTTTTGGAAAACAAGAGACTATGGCACATAAAAAAAAATAAATAAAAATAATTAAATGAGAAAAAGTTTATGTACATTTGATGTATTTATCTATATTTTATGTGTGTTTTTAACATTGTAAATATTTGCCCTTTTTGGGAAACAAATGACCATAGACTGGCGAGGAACCATATATGGTAATTTCATTGACCTAGATTTCCAAAGTTACAAATGCTTAAAAGTCTTGTTATAGCCTCCGATAACATTCCAGGGTTGAAATTATGAATATCCAATTAAATATCCTATGAAGGGTTAAAGGGTTAGTTCACCCCAAAATTACAATTAAGTCATTAATTACTCACCCTCATTCCAAACCTGTAAGACCTTCGTTCATCTTCGGAAAACAAATTAAGGTGTTTTTGATGAAATCAGAGTGCTATCTGTCCCTCCATAGACAGCAACCTAACTGAAATGATCCTTGATCCAGAAATGTATTAAATACATTGGTAAAACAGTCATAACATAATTAAACATAATTTACTCAACCATTCAATGCATATGCATGCTAAACAACAGCTGTTTGTGTGGAGCAGCATTTACTGTGAAAGAAGCAGCTCTGAGAAGCACACAACCTATACGCACAGAAATAAAGTGCATATTAAACCCGCAGCGCAAATGTGTATTTAACTGAATCGTAGGCTGTTTGAAATTCACAATAGCACTACGCTTCATTATGATTTTTAAATGATTTCAATATTCCGTGCAGCACTAGTAAACGGTCTAATACTGCTTTTCACAGATTCTCTCTTAATCGCAATATAGTATTCAATCAAATTTTACTTAAGTACTGAAGTTCAATTACTGCCTTAAATTGAGGTATAATTAAACTGGCTCCACAAGCAATCTCTAAATTATATTAAACTATTACCATTTACAATGTTGTTCAGTGTATATGAAACAAAGAACCTGTTTTTGAAACAAAACAGTCCCTTGTTCCACAAAAAAATAACACACTCTCTGCCATGATGTCTTTACCACGCCTTCAGCTAGCTGAGCGTGTGAGGAAAATAGCACTCTGGGGGCATCCGTGGAAAAGGTAGAGCCCAGACAAGTGTTACTCAACGGCCCTTAAGAGAGACCGGGGTGGCATGGAGGAGCTGGCCCCTACTCAATCCCCCTGAATAAAACATCTAGCAACAATCCATAACGTGGCCATGGATAAATCTTGCCCTGCTTCCTCTGCCCTTGGTGGGAGATCTGTCTAGATTAGCCTGACATCAGGGCTATGGGGAGAAATTGTGTTTATCTGAACCCTAACAAGGGGGCTCTGAGCCTTTAAGCACTGAACTGGGATCGCTCAAGATGAAACGCATTGCATGAAGAGATTGCGGCCTAGTCTGCTGGATACACACTGGAAGAGAGAATGGAAAAGAGACTCTATATCTGCCGCATGAGTAAGACCCTGTGCATTAAAGAGATCCAAATTTATCCAAAAATTACCTCAGGCCAAACAATATGTGAAAATTTTGAGAATTTTTTGCCAATACATTGAAACTGAATGGGGTACAATGCTGTTTTCCAACTGACTTTCATTTTATGCACATAAATAACCAAAATATTTCTCACAGAATGGGCAGCTGTACTCTCATGAGACAGCCCAATCAGGCTTTGAAGAGCTTCTTCTGTCCTTCAACAGGCAATTAACACTGTGTCCATTACGACCCTCAGGGGATTACACAACCAGCCGTGCAATGAAGAGGCGGGGTGTTTAAGGGCTCGAGGGTAGGGGAGACGGCAATCTTTTAGGTCATGGCCTAGAGAGGAAGTCTCATAAGAGAAGAATAAAAGAGGAAAGAGAGCCATTGGCTGCCTCAGACCAAATGGAAAGCAGGTGCTATTTGTCACCCCGTGGGGATTTTTCCCTCTCTTCTGTTTTTCACATAACTCAAACATCGGTTTCAAAGAAAAATGCAGCTGAAAATTTGGAAAAAGTGCGTCCTGGTCAGCTGTACAAGCGCATTTGCTGAGTGCCTGTCCTTGGACGGCTCTCCCACCGCCCATGAGACGAGCCCTCCGGTCCTGTTTGTGTGTTACAGACGCAGAATGTTTTCCTCCGACCAGATCGGTCACAACTCATAAATGTTTCAATGGTGTTCTCGTCTTTCTTTGATCCGAGGGTAAGTCGAGAAGCAGTTGTTCACACTATGCAATGCAATCTGCACTTCCTCTATGGGGAGATCCCCTCTAGCTTGACTTCCATGATTTTTTCCTCTTTATCTCCATCCATTTTTTTTTAAATGGCTCTTGGAAGTTTTATCAGGTTTCTTTATACACCAAGTCTCCAATTACGTGGGATACTGAGAAAAACATATTAGGGCGATGCAATTTGCTTCAACCTCCAAACCACCGGAAATGAGATCTGAGATCCCTGAGAGAGTAAACACAGTCTGATTTTCCGACCTGTGAAGTCTGCATTGTGTCTAATTGAAGTGAAATCTACTACTTTGTGGTGTGAACGTTGATTTAAGACTTCACAGGAGAAGACTAAGGGTGAAGTGAGTGAAAGGAAATTAATGGGAATTAAGCACCGACTCCCTTTGCTACTTGTGTCACATCCCTCCTTGTTGCTCAATATGTGTGCTGACAATCCAGACATTTAAGACAATCTCTCTCGGCCGCCCTGTCTCTCCAGCAGAGATCATTATGCAGCGTCAACCCCCTGTTGACAAGTTTACCCGCTCGCTCTCTCTGCACAGATGCTGTGGTGGCTGCCGGCGGCGCAGAGCTCAGCTTGGCGCGAACTCTGAGTGGAAAGATTCTGTCATGTCTCAGGAGAGTGGGGTAGACGTTTCATAGCTCAGCTGAAACTCATAAACAGAGCCCCCAGCTAGCTGAAAGCCTGACAGCCTCTCTATCTTACCTAGAAAAGATGGAGAGCAGGTAGGCAGACGTGAAATTTCAACTGAGACCAAACTACAGCTAATCAGCGTAAACGTCAGCAATTTTTACAATCGATTCATGATGCAAAAAACACGGAAACCGTAAGGAGAACATTTTACAATTTAACTTATTTTGCTTTCATCCTCCTGAAGTAGGATTTATCTGAAAATATAAGAGCGTAAAATAATATCTGTACAAGCCAGTTAAGCAACAGCAGAGTTTTGAATGCACCGCTGAATGTGGCAACAGTTCCAACTGGCCTTCACATTTATTCCCTGAAACCAACTTTCGTTGCTTTGCAACTATTCAAGGCCCAGACTTGGCAACCTCTCCAAGGCTTTCCATTTGAAATGGGTAATGTGTTGCCAATCTGCCGTTTAAAACTCCCCCTTGAGGAGACCCAGAGACTGTGAGGGGATCAATGCCACCGAGTCTTGGCACGCACAAAAGTCTCTGCTGCCCAGCTCTTCACAGGGCTGGACCTGGGGAAACGCAGTCTGTGTTGAGATCTGGCCAGATGGAGGGAATTAAAGAGGGTTTCTGTCTTTGGCAGAACTTCTTACATCGGTGCCTCAAACAGACAGAAGCCTAAACCTTTTCAGAGATGGAAACATTGCATGAAATTCCAGATGAAGGCCAGTGCATTGTAGAGTTACATGGCAAAATATATACAACTGATGCTTTCTTTCATAAGATATACAATATTATACCAAATTCTATCTACAAAATAATGTGCTGCATGTGATATATTTGCACACACAGATTGCACTGCCTTGCACTTGGTATTTGGCAAGATGAAGAGGTCAGCATCTTTCTAAACTCTTTGGCCAACAGCTATGACAGAAACAGATTGCTGATTACAAGAGCAGGCTTTTATGAGGCAATCTCTTTCATGAACACCTAACACCATAACTCCATATATACAGGTCCTTATAAAAAAATTAGCATATTGTGATAAAGTTCATTATTTTCTGTAATGTACTGACAAACATTAGACTTTCATATATTTTATATTCATTACACACAACTGAAGTAGTTCAAGCCTTTTATTGTTTCAATATTGATGATTTTGGCATACAGCTCATGCACAGCTATTTGAAAAGGACCTGTATATGATGTAATAGAACGTCACATTAAACCATTTTATGATGGTTAATAATTGAATTAAAAAATTTAATAAAAGAAGCAAACCAAAAATAACCTTTTACTGAAAAGTAACCAGATTTTAATATATTTATTTATTCAGCAAAGCTGAATTGTCAGCAGCCATTATAAGATTCTAAAGAAATCTATTTATTTAATATACATTTGGTGTTCAAGAAAAACAAAAGTATTATTATCAATTCTGAAACCATGATTTTTTTGGATCCTTTGAAGAATATAATGTTCGGCATTTATCTAACATTTATTTAAAACATGTGCTCTCACTGTTAATCAATTGAATGCATTGATTCTGAACAATAATATTTTTTAAATATATAAACAATAACATTATTTAAAAGTAAGAAGTATAAAAGCAATAATTTCTAAAAAAAAACAAACAAAAAAAAAACATACGATTTAGCAAAAATACTATGAATTTGTATGAGTGAGGTTGTACGAATTCATATCAATTATCCACCCCGTAAAATATGCATGAATTGCCGTGAGATCGGGCTGATTTGTCTCCTCTCAAAACTGCAATATTCTAATAAAGTATACTTTGGCCATCCGGCATCACATAATCTATTTATCTGAAGGAAAACTTGGAGGAGAAGAAAAAAGAGCCCTCAAAGTGATAATTAACTAATAAATAGGAGAGATGTACAAGTCTGTTAGATGTTGCCTATGAAGTTGCCTTTTTCACCTAGGGGATGAAGTCTGCCCAGCGTGATCATGGCACTTTGAAGAACTTCAAAGTCCGAGCTAGCCTCTGGATCCTGGCTTTACACACATACAGACACACACACACACACACACACACACCCACCCAACGTTCCCTTAAGCACACACTTGCCTGGTAACATATCCCTACTTTTGACACCTGGGAAAAATCCCTGTCCTCATTATCTGGTCTCCACGGTTACAGCTGAGTGACAGGCCGTGGGTCGACATCATAAGAATGGGGCCATCCCACGGAGAGCAGACATTATGTCATCATTTCATCCAATCATTGCCTTCCTATGGTACAAGCGTCCTTGTCTAACATGACAAATCTTCCTTCCTTAGGCAGCCTGTGCTATCTCAATGCTGGCAAAAATGCAATACCGTTACTCAGTGTGTAATATTGTCAAATAAGTCACATGTATTTTGAAGTCTGTTGATGGTAAGTGAATGTTTTCACCATGTACATGAATCTGCGTAATGTAGGCTACATGTTCTTCAACACAAGAACATTAATAATACAGAGACAGAAAATAATAACAGCTGCTGTATAAAAGCATTCCGTTGCTCTCCCAAACACAACTCTGCTGCAACTCCTACACATTTAACACAGTCTGCGGCAGCCATCTTGAATTTCATTAGCCTTGTGCTTGCTAGACTAACACAAATGGATAAAATGACAAAACTATGAATGAAAGTAAGCGTAACTCTCACAGCTATCAAGCATTTGCACTTCTGTAATGTATAAAAGAGCATGCTGTTATAGTGTTTAATGTCTTTACCGCAGAAATCCTGCTTGTAGGTGAAGATGCCCACAATGCACAGCCTTACAGTATTCCTAATCCACACACTTGGCCTAGAGACTGAGATCCTGTTCCAAGTGTGTACATACACAACAAAAGATGCTGGAAGGAGACAAATTCTAGCTCAGCTTCATTCAAACATACACAAACAAGCACATTTAAGTGTGTCTGTGAGCGTGGTACATGGCACAAGGCTAGCCCCATGCGCCTTTAAAAACACTATAAATGTTGTCACTTCAAAGCTGTGTCATGTGACTCTTGTCAGGCTGAAAACACCCTCAGCTGCCGATTTAAAATGAAAAAACAACTAATATATACCTTTTTGAAACCCTCAATGGCCAAACAACAACAAAAACTATGAAGCAGCATTCTCTTAAGAAAAAATGGTTGTATATAATGTACTTAATGGCCCTTTTTGGTAAACATAAGCATAATTCGCATAACAAACATTTTGTTAAGATTTGGTATTAAACTAAATTAGCATATTACTCATTATGGACTCACAGCTCAGTGTACATACTGTGATTATGGGCCAACAGTGGTACATGTAAATATTACTGTTCTAGTTGATGAGTGTTCAAATGTATAGCAATTTGTTTGCTTTTATAAGTTTTTACTAAGGTTGTTCAAGAGCGTGCTGAACGCGTACCGACTGGGTTTTACATCCCAGATATCTGCCGGCAGCATTTTTTTTCTAGACATGCTGGAACAAAGCCTTAACGCAATTCCAAAAAAAATGCTGACACGGTAGCCAAGCACACTAGTTTTTGAGACTGAAGTGTTCACTGCTCCGTACATACTCATAGTCAAAGTCAGGCGATGGGTAAGCTGTGGAAAGTAGAACACACTAACAAGTTCAAGCAAAGAAAAAATACCTATTTCTTACTAAAAGGATGATAGAATTTAAATATACTCAAATCAAATAATAATCATGATTTTTGAAAAAAAACTCGTTTATTTAAAAAACAGTAATACTGTGAAATATAAACATTTTATAGGAGAAGTTCAGTTTTCAGTGTCACATTTTTCTTCAGAAATCATTCTAATGTGCTAATTTTCTGCTCAAGAAACATTTCTTATTAATAGTAACACAGTTTTTTCAGGATGCTCGGATGTCTCAGTACAATTCAGTAACTTTTGAACAATTCAGCGTCTCTTTCCTAAATAAGAGTATTAATTAAAAAAAAATCTCACTGACCCCAAACTTTTGAATGTTCCTGGCTTTCCAAGCGACATTAATAATACAAAACTTACAAAACACACTCCATTAGCTCGAAAAGTGCAACATAAGTACAATTGAAACGTCATAACGGTGCAGTACTAAAGTGCAGGCTAGCAATGAGGTGCTCTAACAAGCTTTCAGTTTATTCCAGGCCAGGGGTCAGGGGGGATTCAAAATAATGATACAAATTTCAGTTCATCTCAACAGGCATTTGCTTGTTTTCACAAACACAGCAGCCACTGCTCGACAAAAATGACAGCTCTGACCAAATCTTTTCTCTCTCAGCATTACTCTGTCTACCTGACGACTTCTGCACTTTTTTTTTTGCCAAACCAATTCTCTTTCTTTCCACTGCAACAGCCCCTCCTGTCTCTCTCTCTCTCTCTCTCTGGAGGGGAGCAGGATCTCATTAGTAGCTGCAGGATAAAACGCCGTCCTCTCTATGCAGGTTCAAGGTGATGGAAGATTAGACTGTTTGGCCCTGCCTCATCCTGAATGCAGCGCGCGTGTCTCTCTGCCCGTGAACACCAAATTACATTGAACCCGGGGAGTCTAACTCCATTAATTTTAAATGGAAGATTAATTTAACAATATGCAGCGGATATTTGTTACAAACCCATCATGTGAAAGTGACGTTTGGCAATAAATTTGCGGGTGGCCCATGCTGGCTCTGAAAGCCCCAGCAAAAATAAATCAGCAGGCGTTTCTAGCTTCATCGTTCTCTAATGTCAGACACACACGGTCAAACTAATGCACATTCATGCACGCTCACACATGCCGATGCTTTTAAAACTCAAGCACAAGCATACCAGCGTGCAACAGCACTGTTTAAAAGACACCACTGAAATCTACTAAAATATTTATATTATGAACAATAATAGACAGTTTAGCAGTCAATCACAGGTGCACTAATAAAAAGAAACATTTGCAACCCATTTTACTTTTCTAATGTGTCATATTTTTGTATATATTTAAACTAAGTTTAATGTGCCAAACATTTAGTACAGGACTTGATTAGATCAGAAAACATGGCATTTTACACTAAAATGTGACTTTGCAGACATTTTATAATATATATGTGTGTACTTTTATATTTATTATGTATATATATATATATATATATATAAAATGCTGTCATAATTAACAAGATCCAAAATGTCTGTGTACTGTGTATATTTATGTTTATAAATACTTGCATGTGTTTTTCTTTGTATATATATATATATATATATATATATATAAATGCACTGTGGCAAGCCGCCCGAGCACTCGTCAGTGTCACCCTGGCAACCGACTCAAATCAGCTGCACCTCGTCAACCCTGCCCGATCAGCCGCGGCTGCAGCTCATCAGGGGGACGCTTCAAAAGCAGCACGCCGAGAAAGCACGAGTGAGAACGCTCTCCACTGACACTGGAATGCTTACCTGTTTTCTCTCTTTGCCACAGATAGTAGCCACAGCTGATCGGTCAATGTCCCTGCAAGGACACTTCACCAAAGAGCACAGAAGACGGGCACAAGCACAGGCGCACCGGATAGAACACTGTGAACACTGTGAACACTCTTCACTGGTCTTAAACAGCACTATTGTTTAATAAATCCACCCTCCGGGGCCTTTTCCACCATTCCATGTGTTGTGTAATTCCTCATCTTGCCACAGGTGGTGGAGAATGCGGGCAGATTGAGGAATTACCAACCACACACCAAAGAAGAAGAAAATTGACATCCTTTATAAAGGATGAACTGACTATTTACTAATGCGTAACTAATGATTCATAGCGTGTAGTTATTATAAAGTGTTACCATATATATACATCTATGAACTGTTCACAGTAAGACCAAGAACAAGTGTAAGTAACTACCGTTTTTTCAACAGTTCTTTGCAACAAGATTTTTCACTTTACAGGGTTCACAGAAGAAAGGAGGCCATTCATTTTAGATCAACCTCAACCCCATTTGCTTCCTGGTTCCTCGCTGAGCACATCAAAGTGTGCCAAATGGGCTATGTGTGTGCATGCGGTCTGTCAGAGGGATGCCCATCAGGTCTCCACGACAGAGCTCACATCCTATTACTATTTCCAACCTAACCAACCACCACGACACACAGACACATCACAGCGACTGCTTTCATAAGGGCCACATACGGCCATATGCACCCTGGAGGGAGAGAGCGAAAAGAGAAACCAAGGTTATTAGTTAATCTTCACGAACAAGCAAAAAAGAAAAGCTCCTTGAAAATCAAACACCCCCACAAACGCCCCATGGCCCCCGCTGCCCTTATCCACCAGCGTCAAACGCCTCGGTTCATCCTCGGGTCTCTTTAATGCACACTCTCTTATGGGAGCACCCTGGCTAATTAGAGGAATTGATAACCCCTGCGCTTATTAACGAGCCAATATATTTTGAAGTCATTAAAGATAACCAAGGCAATAAGTTTGGCTTTAAGCGCCACCAGCTTTCACTGCCTTCGTGTCACCAATTATAAGGATTGAAAGGGGGGGAGGAAGAAAAATGGAGGGGGTTAAGAGAGAGAGTGAGACAGAGAAAAAGCAATTCCTGCCTACTCAACTGTAAACGACTGGTTATTGGAATCTTTAAAACAGGCAGCCACGAGAAAATGACATTAGCAGCTCTCCCTTCTCCCTCTTTCCAGTTAATGAAGAATTAGAGCTCCCATTTGGCGCATTATTGGGGTTCACAGGGGGTCGTCGAGGGGTGTGTTTGACAACCATGTTGATTTAGTGTTGGAGAAACTCAGGGCACCATGGCGGAAACTCAGCTCAGTTCTGTCACTACCACTTATCTCCTTCATTCTCTTGGCAGCAGGAGAATTCAGGTCACCCTCCCGACTCACCATCCAGGTCTATGTCACTTCCTTTAAGGTTCCGACAGCGTGCTGAGGTTTATTTTCCGTCCCTGTTTGGTTTTGATCAGCAGGACATGTTTTCGTTCTGTGCTGACTCTGAAGATCTTATTATGCAGTCTGTTATTGTTTTAATGGTATTCACTCAACCTCAAGAACTAAAAAGTATAAAAGCAAGCTCTGCGGTTGAATATGGAAGAAGCAACAAAAGAGAAATTAGGCTGGCAGTATTTTAATAGCATTTCCTGTAGGACTACCACTAACTGCCCAAATGGAATAACATTTTTATGGAAAATGGCAAGCTTCTTTCATAAAGTCAGGGGAAAAAAAAATGTTTGTTTTTTGTTTAGCGTCAGTCAAGTAATCATGTTGCCAGAAATAAAGGAAAAAATATTGTGAAATATTTTTCACAATGGGTTTCTATTTAAATATACTATAAAATATAAGTTATTTCTGTGATGCGAAGCTGAGGTTACATTTCTCCAGCCTAAAGTGTTGCATGATCTATCAGAAATCATTCTAATATGCCTGATTTATTATTAGAATCAATGTTGGCAAAGTTGTGTTTTTTGGAAACGGCAAAACTTTTTTCAGGATTCTTTGATGAATGAAAGCATTTATAAAAAATATAAATCTTTTCTAACAATATAAATCTTTGCCATCACTTCTTATCAAATTAAAAAAAAAAAAATAAAAAAAATAACTTTTGAATGGTTGTGTATGTTGTTAGACAGGATTTATATTTAAAATAAATGCTCCACTTTTTAATGTTTTAATCATTCAATAATCCAAAATATATACCACAGGTTTCAAAACATATTAAGCAGCACAATAGTTTCCAGCACTGATAATGAATCAGCATATTAGAATGATTTCTGAAGGATCATGTGACACTGAAGACTGGAGTTATGATGCTGAAAATTCAGCTGTGCGTCACAGGAATTAACCAGATTTTAATGTATATTAAAATTGTTATTTTACATTGCAATAATATTTCACAATATTACATTTGTATTTAATAAATAAATCCTGTATTTTCGATCAAATAAATGCAGCCTTAACGAACATAAGAAACATCTTAAAAAAAAAAATAAAAAATCTTACTGTTTCCAAACTTTTGACTGGTAGTGTATCTATATATTTTTTTAAAGGGATAGTTCACCAAAAAAAAAAATTCTGGGTGTCAATTCCTCGCCCACATGTCGTTCCAAACCTGTAGGACCTTTGTTTATCTTTGGAACACAAATTAAGAGATTTCTGACAAAATATGAGAGAAAAAGTATTCTTGTAGCTTCATAAAATTACCGAGGGAAACTTAAGCTCATTTGCTTGAAGAAGCCATATAGACTGCTTTATTACATTTTTTTTAAATTCAGTGAATATAGTAATTTTTAATTGCGACTTAAGTATCTAACAACTTTTCAGAGATACTGTATGCATAAACCAATCTGATAAACAAAAGAGTGGGTTTCAATTAAAAGCGCTGTCAAATTCACCAGAAATTTTCCTTTATTAACTGCTCACAACCTTGAGCAGCTGAGATACCAAATATAGTAAAAACTTTTTGCAATAATTCCACCCACATTCTGTTGGCATAGAGTCAACTGCTAATTGTCTCTCATTTTACTGTGCTTCAGCCACTGCCAATCTAATAAGGCCCTAAGTGTGCCACTCTCTATGTAGTAATTAATTAAGCTAATCAGAGGAGCAGGGCTATTCTGACTGGACCCACATGCCCTCACCTACGAGATGATTAGAGAGGACAACACAGGCTACTGACCAGCCAAAGGCACATCTGTATTTTGTGTTTAACTCAAACTATTAGCATAATGCAAGCAGCACGAGATGCGAGCATGCAGATCTTCATGCATTTTTAGGAAAACAAAACTGATATATTATTAGCACTAATGAATGCATTCAAAACAGTCAGTGCTGTAGCTCAACAAGACGTGTGAAAACATATTAACAGATATAAACAGCCAGTGATTAAAAGAAAACATTTCCTTTTTGCACATTCTCCTACCACCTTCACAATATCCCTCCTTCCTGTTAAAACTCTGCCTGTTCCAGAAATAGGTTGTTTCCTGCCACTTTGTATATCTTACACTGTTTGTCAATAGACCATTGACTATGCATTCAACAGCACAGAGCTATTGGTCTACTGAAGAGGCCCACCCTCATTTTGAAAGTATTTAATCTTCGAAAATAACTAAATTTATTGTATTACAGTACAAAACTGTATACCGTATGTGTGTGTGTGTGTGTTATTTGTTGTCATTTGCTGTAGTAAAAATAAGGAATATCAGACAGATAGCCATGTGGCCAATGCACAGGGCCGTCCTGTGTTTGAATCCTGAAAAATACATCGTAAATAATATGATGTATAACATAAATATAAAATAATATTTTATAATTATAAATCCAGTATTCTATAAAATCGCATTAATCATATAATTCTCTTTTAATGTATTATAGTACAAAACTCAATAAAACTGCACAAATAATATTATTTTTTAATTTTATTTTTTTATTTAAAAATGGAAACTTGGAACATACACATATATATATATATTACAAATTGTATTAAGTTTTTATTAGGGTAGTTTACATGAACCATCATCTCACTTTTATAAAAAAACCAAACAAACAAAAAAAACAATAACAACTAAATAGTTAGACATTGAGGCATATCCCTAATTCAGACACTCTTATGCTGCGTCGGGTCATCAGCCCACAACTGGCCGATAAATTGCAACTGACACCCCATCTCAACCTTGTCAAATCTCATCACCACCAAATGAACAGAGAGTGAGAGAAACAGATAAAGGACAGAGTGATGATGTGCAGCAGAGTGAGTTATCCATTAATAATAACGTATGGCTTTCTGACACAGTGCTAAACTCGAGCTCAGCTCTGCGGCTTGTCAAAAACAGCTTCAAATGTTATTTTCCAGATAACAGCCATTGAAAATGACGGCAGCTAGGAATGATTAGAAAACAGGCCTTTTATAGTGTCTGCAAAGAAAAGAAGGTAAAGATGCTGCTGGATGGTGTCACGCTCCAGGTTGTCGTTCACTAAACTCCCAGCATTTTCTCAAACGATAATTAGGTTTAATTTGAAGCAGCTGTCAAAGACTGCATCTATGTAATTTTCTAATTACGAATGGCAGCAAGTGACATTTTCATCATCGTTACCATTACCACAGAACATGATTAAATGCAAAAAATGTTGCTGTAGATCGTAGTAGGCCACATTTGTCTAAGAAAAAGAAGGAACATTATCCCCGATCAGGTCCCCGATTCTCCACATCCATTCTGTCTGCCTCCTTTCCCTGCCAATTAAGCCTGTTTCAAAATGCCACAGCATCATTTTCTATGTTCAGGGGGAATATAAAGCGTGCAGTTCTCAGAGCTTTGCCCTAACCAGGCCCCTAGAGACCGGCTCGATCTTCGTGCCCATCCATAACTGGATGACACCTTTGGGGACTGTTTCCCCTCTTCCTTAACCTCTCAGCTCATTACAGCTAGTCTCAATGGTGCTGCTCTAACCAGAGGCTTGTGCTTTACAAGCTCTGCTCTTGCTCTCTCTCCAATCTAAATAGATGGTTCAGAGTGGTTAGATCAGTAGCAGGTAGAGCGCCAGCCCTGGGGAGTCGGTGTTGCTTTGCAGCGTAAGCCACTTTTTAATATATATTTAGCATTACACCTGGTGCACTTTAGCCACAGAAGTGGAATGGCTGCCCCTGTTTTGCAGGAAGGCGTTTGATGAAGCACCGCTGGGCCTTCACGGCTTGACGCCGTTCACCCTGAGATGCGCGTCTGCTACTGGGGGCCTCTATTAAGCCCTGCACCTGTGTGCTCATGATCTAGATATCAGCACCATGAGGATCCAGCAACTTCAAACACTCTGGGAAAATGCTGAGAGGAGTAAAATGTGATGAAGACTCCCTCTGCCCCTGGTTATGTGGTTTAGCTGTGGATCATGAACACAACACACTGACGTCAACAGGATTAGGCGGAGTACCATGGAACATAATACAGAACAGAGATCTTCATGTCTTTATGACATTTCATAAGTAATTAATTAATTATATATATATATATATTTCTCACACCTGGATTTGGAGATCCTCTGCCATTCCTCCTTGCAGATCCTCTCCAGTTCTGTCAGGGTGGATGGTAAACATTAGCAGCCATTTTTAGGTTTCTCCAGAGATGCTCAATTGGATTTAAGTCAAGGCTCTGGCTGGGCCATTCAAGAACAGTCACAGAGTTGTTGTGAAGCCACTCCCTCCGTTATTTTAGCTGTGTGCTTAGGGTCATTGTCTTGTTGGAAGGTAAACCTTCGGCCCAGTCTGAGGTCCTGAG
>JAUYWG010000044.1:9578864-9636056 GCA_034779775.1 Enteromius afrohamiltoni
ACTCAAATGAAGGTGTAGAACCATCTCAAGGATAATCAGAAGAAATGGACAGCGCCTGAGTTAAATATATAAGTGTCTGAATACTAACGACCATGTGATATTTCAGTTTTAATATAATAAATATTTGGTTAATTAGTATGATTGAATTTTTCAGTGCACTTATATTTAAATGAGAACAGAAGGAGAAAAAATGTGTAAAAGAGGAAATCTCAGAAAAAAGCTGCCTGCCATGAGTCCTTAATGAAATTTTACAAAATGACGAAATAGCACACTGAATCCTGCAAACTCACACTAAACTCAGTTCTCATTAACCCTGGAGAGGTCATAAGAGGCAAGTTCAGGTTTCCTTCAACTCAGCAAACATCATTAAAAACTTCCTCATTCAGTGTTCTGTTTCTTCACTATCTGGCTCTTTTTCCTGCGCTGCTTCATTGACAGACTTTCTTAACATGGACTATGCTTTTAAATTGCTGCCTTCAATGTGCCTTTTAAAATAAACATTTCAGAGCTTTTTTATGTTAGACTTTCCCATGAGGTGCAGGTCAACACCTCACCAGCAGTATATTTCACTGACACCAGGCTTCCTCTTGCTCTCTCTCTCTTTCTCTCTCTCTCTCTCTCTGCTGGGGCCTGATTAGAAACCTGCATGTTTGGCTAAAAGCACAGCAGCAAGCTGTCATTATTTTTTTAAGAAACAAACAACAAAACCAGACCAAATGGGCTTTAATGGAAGAAATGTTGGCTGTAAATCTTTTAGACACGAAAAAACAAATGCACTCAACAAAAACAATCACAGGCAAAAAAGCACTTGGAAAAGAGACAGGAATATGTGTCTTTACTAGTTCTTCATTCAATACTGCAGAAAAACATGGCAAATAATTTAACCGTTTAAAAAAAAACTAAACAAAACGGAGAGAAAACAAAAAACAAAACATACTTTAAAAAAAAGTCAGAATTATCCTACTTTTTTTCTTCCATAATATGTATTTATTCAAATTATTATTCTTATTACATTTTATTCAACATTAGCATTAACATTATCATCGGTAAAAAAAAGTATTGATCTGTTTTGCTCCCAACTGCAGTGAGCCTAAAGGTAATGTTTACGAATAACAATCTATGCTAATGCCTTCATTCAGGACTCATTTGAGGAATGGACTCGGTCATTGAGAATGGCAGCTACATGGCAAGCAGTGCATGGAAATGTCTGACTGACAACCTGGATTTGACACATTTCACCACCCTCTTATGAATAAATATGATTTAACACTAAACGGTCAAACATCTTATAGAGGAAGACGCAGAATTGCATATGAATCAGTTATTTTGGAAAATAGGCCACAAGCCGAGCTTTAATACTATAAACAAGCGAATAAAATAAGCAGATGAGTGACTTGTTATATAAAGGAGGGTGAATGGGAAATGAAAAAGATGGCGGAAACCTCAGAGGACAGATCGGCTCTGATTTTTTACTCTTTGAGTTTTGTAAATTAAATTCCCTTGTCAAAGCTCTAATCATTCATGGCAGATGGAGTCTTGCGCTCCCCTTTTAGATCCAAGGGAATTCTAATGGTTATTGTTTCTGTTTAAATAGGAGATTATTGCATTTTAATAAGTCCTCTCTGGGATTTGTGACAACAATGCAGTTTGGTGAATTGCTACAGAAGGCTGTTAGCGCGAGCAGGGGGAGAGATCGACTCACTAAATGTGACAAGTTGACTACTACACCCCTACACTCCACCCTCCATCGCCCCGGCTTCCCCTTTTAAATGGGAACGGCTGCATACATATTTACCAGTGAATGAAGGATCCACCACGGGGATAATAATTTCATCCGCCAGCGCGGAGGGGAGAGGAGTCTAACTGTGGATTTTCATTAAAATGACACATCTGTTCAGCAATTTCAGCAAAGTAATTCTGCTGAAAGTTTTATCACCTAATTTTCATTATTCACTCCACTGGGCTGAATACAGGATTCATCTTGTCGAATTAACACATTCAACATGACTTTTTTTCAAAATAGCAAAGAGCGACGGGAGGGGGAGGGGTGGGGGGGGGCGATCAACAAATTGAATTGTCACTGCACATGGATTAAAACATGATTCGTTAAATCCAAAGCAGCAGCGCGAGTGCAAAATAGTGAAATCAGACTTATGTGAAATGTCTTTGCGCATCACCACCCAAATCCTCGGGTCTGGTTTGTACGTCTGTAGTCACTGATGAGCGCTGCTTTTGCGAAGGCTTTTTCCAACAAAACAAAAATACTAAGGCGCACCCAATCAGAATTCAGGTTAATATTATTGTTTCCGAAACACAGACACAATCATTTTCATGTTCAAAAGAACAGAGACCAGTATTTATTTGAAGTAGAAATCGTAACATTTTAGAATTCGCTTTATAGTCACTTTCTATCAATATAATATATTTTTGCTGACTAAAATGTTAATGTTAACGCTTTATTCTAACTACTAACTAGTTGCTTAGTAGCATGAATACGACTAGCATACTGGCTTTTTTTTATTAATACTAACAAAGCCTGACCATGTTTTAGATTATTAGATATTTTTTAGATTTTAGATATTTTTACGTTGACTATTGCTACAAATAAGCCCTAGCGACTTACGTATGACTGGTCAAGGGTCATATATTAGTATTATCCACAAAAAATAATATTAAGCAGCAAAAACTGTATAAATTAACTGTAAATCATATAAAAAAACATTTTTTTAAGGATCATGTGACACTGAAGACAGAAGTAATGTGAAAAATGACCATATACCATAATAAATTATTCATATTCTTAGATTTGGTGACACCGCTAACCCCTAAACCTAGACCAGTACACCTACATAGCTTAACATACATTCTTCCATATCTCTGGCCCGCCCTCTACCAACTTCCTTTGGTAACAGTTCTCATCAAAGCGTCTCCAGGGACGATCATCTTTCCAGACAGCTGTCTAGTGGAGCATGCAACAAATTAGACACTGTCAGTGAGAGGGAAGATTGCAAAATGATACCTTTTGGTATTTTTTCCTATCACTTCTCTCTCTCTGCCTCAGTCAATTACAGTATATAAAAGTACGCTTGAAACACAAGCTGTTACAAATGACCACTGATATGCTTCACAGGCAGAAAAAAATAAACAGTGACTCCAAAATCCTACATGAGCTATCTACCTAGATAGCATTTTAGGCGTTCATATCAATAACATATCAAAAATACACTGTTTGAGTCAAAATGACCAATTTTGTTTTTATGCCAAAAAACAGGATATTATGTGAAGATCAAGTTCCAAAAAGATATTTTGTCAATTTCCTACCATAAATATATTAACATTTCATTTTGATTAGTAATATGAATTGCTAAGAACTTTATATGGACATCTTTAAAGGTGATTTTCTTAGTATTTAGCTTTTTTTTTTTTGCAACGCCACTCAAATATTTTCCTAACATAACTACATAAACAGAAAACCTATTTATTCAGCTTTCAGGTGATGCATAAACCTCAATTTCAAAAAATGGATTGTTCCTGGGTCACATATAGCCTCTATTACAAACATAATGAAAGGTATCCAAATTGGTGTTGTACTGTCATGTCTTAGCAACATGCTAACATCAACCCCTAACAGATTCAGTTGAGTCAACCTTAGCGACATGCTAAAGTCATATCTCTTGAGAGTTATGTTATGTGTGCAGCAAATGTGGGTGAATTATGAGGTCTTCGAAAGTTGCAGGCAGCTCACTGAGCTTTGGAACAGAGCCAGTATCATTGTTTATATGAAAAAGAAACTCTCACTGCGCCCAAAAAGTGGCCTGTTGCCTAGAATCATCCAAGTGAGAAATATTCTCGTCTAGCCACAAATTGAGTTAGCATATGCAAGTAGCAAACGTCTCCTTCCACTAACCGTGATGATTCAGTCACCAAGTTTCTGAAAGGTCTCCAGGGTTCTTTCTACATGGGAAGACAGCTTGCTCACAGGCTCCGAGCATCCAATACATTTTACAGCTTGACTCACCTCTGCTTCAGTGAAAAGATTACACAATTTTTCCATCTCAGAACCGGTTTTAGCCAGTTTAGTAAACATATAAATTTGCCTTTTAGCATAGGTACAACAATTTAAGTCTTCTGTGCTTCCATTACGTTCAAAATTACATTTACATAACTACCCTAAATTGCACGTCAAAATACAGGAAACAACATAACAAAGGCTTTATTATAGAACTAAGCTATGCTAGATGATGAAACGTAAGAGAGCGCTTTGAAACCACTTATCAGCTGGCAGTTGCTACAGTAACTAAACTGTCCCCAAACAGCTCCTCCTACTCTCTTGAGTCCTGTAACCGTTACTGAATTTAATAAATCAAAATAGGTGATGTCTGTCTACATGTGAGCTGTCTTCTCAAGGCTTCCTCAGAGATGGAGGATTAGCATTTTCCAAACAGCATATTATTCCCTTCGGCATTGTACAGGAAGTACTCTACGGTTCCAGATGGAGCATGATGGGTAAAGGCAAGGGAGTGACTGTTACCCACTCATTTGTGTCCTAAAATAAAATCCAGCTTTTTCCCTAAAACAAAAAAAAGTTATAATAATTAAAGTTTATGTTAGGTGTGCTGTCATTTGTGCTGATAATTATGCTACCATACACAGATTACTAATGCATTATAGAATACAAAAATAATGACATATAATATATATAACAATAATAAAAATAAAAATGAAAATAAATTGCAATGGTTTTATTATGGCTGCAAAAGGAGAATGTTTTGTGTTAACCAGCAAAACCATGACTCTTTTATTTAAGCCACAAATAACAAATAAACAGGCAAAGTTTACAAGTAACCTGTATTGATAGCTCTTGAGAGAAAATACTCACTAAACAGGATTACACAAGTGCTACGAGGTCTGGAAATATTAGTACATATCCATGAAAAAGCCCTCATTGACAAAGAGATATTTTACTGAATGGCTGTTATACGGGACGGCTTGGTGGCAGAAATGAGGTGCAAAAGAAAATGGTTCCAGATTTATGTGTGGAAGCTGGAGAATTCAAATAGGCAGAGATAAAAAGGGCATTTTTCAGAAATACATATCTAAGCGAAAAAGGGGCCTTAAATGTGAAAATAATGTATATGATTTGCGAAGGGCGAAGATGTTCTCCATCCTCAGCGGAGGGCTTGTAGAGGCACTATTTCACGGATTATAGGGCGAGTCTATAGAGAGAAGATCACCATAGAATGACTCCCTGAGGGCCCTGGTGTGGACAGAGGGGAGAAGGACAGAATTTTCCATCTCATAAATTTAACGGCAGGAAAATATTCTTTAATGCTTTCATATATAACGACTGTCTCCCCGTGAGTAGATCGAATTGCTATGTATGTCATGATAACATAAAAAGAGCTCCACACTTAAAAAAACACATACATCTATCTATATATATATATATATATATATATATATATATACACACACAGTAGTCAACATTTAAAGTGGTTCAAAGAATTGAAAAGTTGAAATAAGACAAGAGCACATTTAAGTTTTAGGTTTTGATGAATATGAATGATGATATATATGAAGCAATATGTATGCAATTCACAGACACACTTTTTGGATTCACCAAAATTAACATTTTAAACCAATACAACAAGCAATTTATTATTTTCATGTTATGACTTATACACATCTACAGGGGTTAAAGTAAAAAAAATCAAAAAAAGCCTGAAGTTTTTTAGGGGGGGACAAAGCGAACAAGCACATTGAGTATTTTATCCATATTCAAGATTGTTGCTTCATCAACATTGAGTGAGAACATGCATTTTTTTAGCTTCTCAGACAAACATTTTTTGAACTGTAATGCAATTCCATGAGTGTTCATGTAACTTGCATGTTGATTTGAAACCGACAGGCTAGTTAATGCTTTTTTGTCTTTGCCAGTTTTTTACACAGGGTGACAAGTGGATGCGATATTCTGAGTGACAAATCATGTTCTGCTATAAAATGTGCACAAACTTATTTTTAAATTGCAGACACGGTCAGTCATAGACAACAGTGTGTCAGCTGTAACAGTTGTTCCCGGCAACGTCGCGGTAAGTTTGAGTGCACGGGCAGCTAGGGAGTCTAAATCATGACGAGCAAGCACTTTCTTACCGCTGCTGGCTGCATGCACAGGCTCGTAGTAGTAGTAGTAATGGGCTTGCATAGGTGAGCATAATTTTTTTTTTTTAATTGTGGCTTAATTGTCATTTTTTTATGGTTAAGCTGGCAACACATTGGCAAACAAAACATAACCATCTCCTTAATAAATGTGCTAAACACCAAATTGTGTGAACAGGGCTTTTGAATTAATTTGTCTTTGAAAACATCTCGCTTTCAAACAGGCAGGACAGAGTGACCTTTTCAGTGAATAATAATTAAATTGTACGGCTCTAACCGCCTATAATCCGTGGCAGGCCGAGAACAGGCCTTGCACTTGCGCTCTAATTGGCAACATAAATAATAGCGCGACGAGCCCCTGCGTGACGCTCTCCATCACAAATGACCCGCTGACATTGCAGAGACGGGGTGTCTGAATTATCTAAGGGCGATGGATGTCTGACAGGTGGTAAAAGGGCCTGCGATTTGACTGTAAATCACAAAAAGGCGTTGCCGACACATTGAAGGGGGAGGAGAGGAAGCCAGAATGATGACATGGGGCGGCCAGAAAGTTCTCCAATAGACACTGTAAATGAACCAGATTTATCTACAGGCTCAGAGCAAAGCCTTTAATTGCTTCTACTGGGTGCACATTTCGGAGGGACGCTGGAGACCTCACCTGGTGCACGGTAAATTGGGATTGAGCCTCGTAACCTGCAATTCAATCCGGAGGGATAAATGGGCTCAGCTTCCAATCCAATCAATTTGCTTAACTGCTTGTAATCCAATCAAGCACCCTGTCACACCAACAATATGCACACGGCTTCTTTCTCCACAGTGCATTAAAACCTCCTGAGGCTCGAGCAAAACATTGGCAGAAATCCAGAAGAAAGTACCTGGCCCCCTGCTGCACCTATTATTGTCTAATTCACACCTTAGTGCAGGGCAAAGCCAAGGTGTGACAGGATTTGAACACTGAAACCCCAGCCAAACAAATTATGGCGTCAGAAAACGCTGTCACGGGCTTTTAAATCCATGAAACAAAAAAAGGGTCAAAAAGAGATTATTATATATCTTAGTACATACTACAAATTTATGATGAAAAAGCTATGATTATGCACTGACCTCACGTTAAGGCAAAATCCAGACCTGAAGAAGTCTCGCATTTCAATTCATGAGTTGGAAGTTGGAATTCGAGCTGAGTTAAAGTTAATTTTGCCAGACATTTTTAATCTAGTTATAGTCCTGTGTCAAATATACTTTTTAAGTTATAATTATGCACTTGAAAAACTGGCAGCTGTGTTTGCTGGAACTCATATTAACAATGGTAACATAGTTTTATGTTAAGTTTTAAGTTAAACTTACAGTTAAATACTGTAATCTGTTTTGTACTTTTGAAATACACTGATACCCATTAAATGCAGGTGGTAATGAGAAGCTCACATGATGAACCAAAGCCCATCACAAGCTTTTTTAAATATTTTTAAATATGAACTTTTATAGAAGGTGCTCAGTGCCATTCACACAAGCACTAAACACCATTATGGTGAGACTCATTAAACTGAAATATGCAATATACATTAATTTAACAACCCTAATAAACATAACTGATAAGAACTAAAAAACTAAATAGAATTGTTCTATTTTTTAAGTTTTAGTTGGCTATTTATGCAATTTAGTGCAGTTGTAAATGTCATGCTCTATAATGGGTAAAAGAGCTTCAAATTATACAGTAATTACAATGATTTCTGACATCTGAGAAATGAACATTTCTGGTATTGGACTTTTTTTTTTTTTTTTTTTTTACAAATAAGCACAAACTAACAGAATGTGAACTCATGCACATAGTTTATTTTACCACACACATGAAAGCTGGCATATTAAACACTAATTGGTCTCCTTTTATTCAACAAAAACAAAATGAGATTTTTCTTTCATTTTTATTTTTTATGTACATTTTAGTCTTGTCTTTTATGATCACCGAAATTGCACAGTTATTGTTTATAGATGTTATTGTCGCCTTGTTATTGTCTAATTTTAGTCAAGGAAAACAAGCTTGGGTCACACTTTATATTAGGGGATCTTAACTGCAATGTACTTCTTGCTATTGAGGTGGGATATGGTTCAGGTTTGATGGTATGTGCAGGTTTTAGGGAATGAGTTAAGGTGTAAGAGATGGGTCAACAGTGTAATTATAACTGTAAGGATAGACATTAATTACAGAAGTAATTACATATAGGTATTTCTAAGTATATAAATATATAAGTACAATGTAAAAACATGTATGCACACAATAAGTGCATTGTACTAAATGATTTATTTAAAATGTAATTACATAGTAGTTAAGGTAAGTAGCTTTAATGTTGATGCATATGCTTAGATGGAATCACACTCATCATCATTACATTATATTATGGTTAAAAACTGTTCTTTCCTTGCACAGTCTTTGGCATGGATTCAATATGATAAGCAGCTGATGGACTCTGGGCTTATGAACATTAATACAGACATGAACCCTCACAGAGATACACTCACACACTCCCCTGCTGTTTAAATAGTGCTGATTTTCTACGAAACAGGGAGTTCGGTAATCACTGTCGTTTCGATTCGATTCACGATGGGGGGGTGGTGCAGGGTTGGAGGGGCTGTATTACATCGCTCTGTGGGAACTATCTAATTCAGACCTCCACATAACTCTGCCGAAAAATCAATAGACTACAGTCCGGCAAGACAGTGATGGAGATAGAGAGACACGGCGTATGAGGAAGAGAGAGAGAGAGTTGGGCTGACTGTAAAAGAGATGGGGGAGAGACAGACGATACTCTCTCTGGAACCCAGAAGCTATAATATCCATCCTTGGCGGTTCACTTGACATTTACTTGCCCTGCTTTTCTCTGCCTCCTAACTCCCGGCGTTCCGACTCTCATGGGTCTGTCGACCGGGTGAACAGATAACAAACCTGTCAGAGCGGGTTTAGAAAGAGGATAAATCTAGAGCCGGGCTGAAGGATGATGGGTTCCAGAGGGCAACATGTTTGTGTGTGTGTGACCATAAGAGGAGACTAAGAATGTCTATCTGTATGTGTGCGTGTTAGCGACCATCAGGACTGACACAGGACACCTTGGGAAAACAGTCGTGGCGTTACAGGCGACCCTTGCGTCTAATCTGAGGACTGGACTCGCCCCCCCCTCACTCTAGTCTCTGCACCTTACAGACAAAGCTCACAAAAGCCTTTCACCAGTCCTGCGGTCAGGTCAGAGCACCGGGGCGGAGGGCTGAAGCGAGGGTAGACAGAAAGACAGAGTTTGAGTGGTGTTAGTGAAAAAGACTGGGAGGTGTCTCTTTAAGGGTCTGATAACATTGTCTGTGATGGGCTCCCCGGGGTCTCTGAAATGTCACAGCTCTGAGGCCATGGGCTGTCATACCCGTAGACACCGGGGACTCTGGGACTGAGAGATATGCAAGAGACCTGCCTCAAAGCCAAATTTGAAAACACAGCATTTCTACTTTGCTCTCTTGGTCAAACGTCCATCAAATTAAGCCTTAAAGTAATACAAGTCATGCAGTGTTTATTTCATTCAATCACAAACCACGATTTACACTTAAACATTTATGTGCGGTGTTAATTTAGTAGTACTAAGATACTATTGACGTTTTTATTCATATTTTGAATGATTTAAAAAAAAAAAATTTCATTTTAATTTAAAAGGTTCAAGACGTAATTATTTGTATTTGTTTTTAAAATGTAAATAATAATAAATGTAAAAATAATAAAATAAAAATTTCAAGCAACTTTCTTTTTATAGTTTTAGTTAACTATACTATATAACTAATGCATTTGGCAGACTTCAAGAAAAAACAAAACAAAACAAAACAAAACAAAACAAAACAAAACAAAACAAAACAAAACAAAACAAAACAAAACAAAACAATCTAGGCTAAAATTGCCATTTAAAATCTTTAAAAAAAATTTTAATTAAAAAAAAAAATACTGCTGACAAATTTCGTCACAATAATGAGTAATAATGTCAAAACAGTTTACTAACTAAGGGTGTATTACAAACTGTTTACTGTTCAAGAGTGAAGTTGAATTTATTGTGGAGGAAAATATAGTGGAAAAAATTGTCTTAAGGTGAATGGCACAGTATTTATGACCTTCATTTTAGGAGTGTGTTAAACAGTTTTGGTATACTGACTCGAATGTCCCTGTTCTACAGCGGGAATGATGAAAATGTCCTTTGGAAGGGCTAAAAATTGCACATCAATTACCTGAAGCAGTGAGGCCTGTCTTATGTCCCAGCCTCCATTTTATAAAACCAGAAAATGCCAATACTGAAGTCACAATGCTCTACATCAAGGACATTTACAGGAGAGACAAAGTAAAGAGAAAACAGGGAGTATGTAAGGTTAACGTTTTCAATAACAACAACAACAAAAAAAACAACCATGTTAGATTTTTTAGCATTCTCTGTAACAATGAAAATGAATAGGCCGTGAGACATCTTTAACTCCCGTTGAAGAGCACGCTAGCATCTCTGGGACACTTGCTTGTTTATTAACGAGCAGCATGCTGTGGTTTAATCAGTGCATGGAGAATACTTATACTTGAAAAAGGCTGCATGCGTTTAAACTCCTGCGTGCTTGTAGCATTCACTAATAATGTGAATCTAATTCAAAGCAGGAGTGGAAATAAAGAAAACAAAACACACAAAAAACTGAAGGAAAAACTTCAAAAACACAGGCGAATGCTTTAAAAAAAAAACAGGTGATGCTAACAAGGGTTGGGTGCAAACTAGGAATCAGGAAGAAAAAAAAACGCATACAAAAGACCATGTTCTCATTTTCTGTCTGAAAGCCCCACCAGGACCACTGAAACTTGCTTGATTTCCCCAGTCCAATTATATCAGTGTGCTTGGTCCTTCCAGAATAGCAGCGCAGAGCTGAGGGACGGCGTCTGCGTAAGCGAAGAGAGGCTAATAGAGTCCCTGAAGTTGACTCCATTTCGCTGCTCCAGCTAATGGGCTGTGATATTTTCCCAAACTAACTGCTGCTGTGCCCCCTGGAAGCTAATCTTGCCTTGTGCTTTGGAGGCCGGGGGCGTGCTATGCTCACCCTATATCACCGTCCAAATCTTGTCTTTACTGCCCTCAATCTCATGACTGTGGAGCAGACACAGGACTGAGAATTACTCATGCACGATGTGCCCAGCTATCCCTAGCAATTCAGGATGTTTTGGGCAAAGGTTCCCTCTAGTGCCACAACCCCCTGTGACGCCATGCTGCCTTGAGCTATCCAAGAGGGTTTCTATTAAACCAGACTTGAGAGACTGAAAGCGATATGCACGGTTGTTGAAGGACTCTATTTGAAACCCCTATATAGCTCTCGGGTGGCTAATAGCATCCTGGATGCTGCAGTGGGTAGAAATGGGCAGACATAAATCCAGGAAGATGGCTCCCTGGTCAGCCATACAGCAGACAGCTTGCCCCATTCCAGATGGTTGTGAGACAGACCGGTAGCAATATAGTCAGAGTTTGGAACTGGCCATTGACTACATATTAGAAACCATCATAATTTTGTAGTCTCAAATAAACCATGGTCCATTTCAAAGCACAAGCCTAATATTTAAACGAGTCTGTCTCACAATGGCGGTATAATTGCTACTAAGTCTTTCAATGAAACAAACACACTGAAATTTTGTGTCATGGAAGTTTTGTGTCAGGCAAATATATTTTTTTGTAAAATCATTGCATTGTTTGTACAAGAACAATTATTTAAAAATACAATTTTAAAACAATTACATTTAATTAAATTCAAAAGACAATATATTCATAATGATTTTTACAAAAGTTAAGTCCTACATATTAAAACCCCACCAATTCAATCTCAACAAATTAGAATACTTCATAAGACCAATAAAAAATTGTGAATTGTTGGCCTTCTGGAAAGTATGTATGCTCAATGCTTGGTAGCGGCTCCTTTTGCTTTAATTACTGCCTCAATTCGGCATGGCATGGCACTACTGAGGTGGTATGGAAGCCCAGGTTTCTTTCACAGTGGCCTTTAGCTCATCTGCATTTTTTGGTCTCTTGTTTCTTATTCCTCTTGACAATACCATATAGATTCTCTGTGGGGTTCAGGTCTGGTGGGTTTGCTGGCCAGTCAAGCACACCAACATCATGGTTATTTAACCAGCTTTTGGCAGTGTGTGCCAAAATGAAAATGAAATCTTTAAAAAACTGGTCAGCAGAAGGAAGCATGAAGTGCTCCAAAATTGCTTGGTAAACAGGTGGGTGCAGTGATGTTGATTTTCAAAAAAACACATTGGACCAACCCAAGCAGATGACATTGCACCCCAAATCATCACAGACTGTGGAAACCTAATAGTGGACTTCACCTCCAGACTCTAGGAACTAGGAACAAAACTTGCTCTCATCTGAAAAGAGGACTTTGGACCACAGTCCAGTTCTTCTTCTCCTTAGCCCAGGTAAGATGCCTCTGATATCTGTGGTCCAGTAGTGGCTTAACAAGAGGAGTACAACAACTGTAGCCAAATTCCCAGACATGTCTGTGTGTGGTGGCTCTTGATGCCCAGCCTTGGGTCGATTTTGCTTCACAATCCTAATTAAGCTGCGGTTGACTCTACAGCTTTTTCTTCCACACTTTTTCCTTCCACTCAACTTTTCCAATTTTTCTAATTTATTGAGATAAATGTGTATATTTACAAAATAACTCTTATGATCACCGTATTCACATGTGCATGTCTCTGAAACAGCATGCACATATAGTCAGATGAGTTTTCTTTTGCTGGTGATTGGGTTTCATTGTCTTAAAATATTTTGTTTTTAAACCACAAAATCATGTGAAACTGATAAGTGTTCATGACCACATAGCACAGCAACATTACATAATGTAAGCCTCTAACTGCGCTAGAGACAATAATCCAAAGTCTCTGATATACATCCGATATATTGCCCAGCCCTACTACATTAAAGTCTCAGATATACCATTCAAAGCCCAAGGTAAGCATTTAAATGAATCCAACTCACAATGGCTGTATAATTGCTACTAACTCTCTGATGAAATTGATTTGCGGACAATTCCATGTCATGAAATTGCTACTCAGTGCACCACATGGGAGATCAACAGTAGAAGAGAGCCCTTGCAATTATGCATGTGACATTCAAGACCCTGAATTGTTTAGAGATAGTTATAGATATGGCAAAATCACGTTGAGTGTAAAGCAACATAATTAAATGAGCATGGAAGGACGCAGTTTCCAATGATGAGATGTGAAGCCTTCATTATACGCCCTCCATTCAAGTCTCATCACACACTTAGGAAGAAGAAAAGAGATTCGAAAACCGGTCGTTTTTAACAGGCAGTTGCAAAGGTTAATTATTTTCCTAATTACGTCTAGAAATGTCAAACATTTGTTTTCTCCCTAATTGACAAGAAAATTAACTGTGAACTGCACTGAGGGTTAATCTCAAGTCTGTCGTACGAGGCTCTGAGTGCCTCAATGCACAGAAAGTATAAAAAGCAATTATGGTCCCCGCTGTGGCGTCCTTTAAAATCACTTACAAGCAGCGTAAAACTCAATGCAGATATGTAGAGACAAAAATCGCAATTACTCCCAGTATCCTGTGGCTCTTAAGGCTGCACTCGAGACCATAGAGTTCAATAATTCTACACACATACCAGCAGTAAGAGCATAAGGGGAAGTATAATCTCAGTGCTAATCAATATTAATTCCTTTGCCTCTCTAATGACAAGGTGTAGTCAATGTCTGCCTGGGCTCTCCCTCTCTAGGGTTCAAACACGTTGGGCTTGTTCTGCAGGCACCTGTCTGCCCTTGTACCTGAGCTGTATTATAGGCGATTATCACACCTCGTCCCCCAGGCAGACGGTCTTCATGCATCTGCAGCATTGATCTCATTTGTTGAGGAGATAAGGCTGTAATTGGATGAGGCCTGAAATCAGATGGACCTCCATGGTTAGGCCAGGGCTAATTCCACTATCCCTGACCTGCCTAAGTAGCTAGGCCATGGCCACAACTACAGGGGGTTAATCCTGTCCAATCCCACCCTCAAGCCAGCTCATCACCATCTGGGCTGCTGTCCACCTCTTTTCCTACAAGCCATCGAAGCAAAGTAACAAGGGTACCCGACCGCTCCAAAACCTGAGCCAGGACCTTACTTGCAAATGCATGATCTATTGAACTGTGGTGCTGACTACAGCGGCTGTCTGCAGGATACTGAGCTACATAAATATTTAAGGCTGCATGATATTACAAAATAACATCAAAGTCTGAGTGTCTACACAGGCCACTTCCCCAGGTGATTTTTCTTGGAGACACGGTTGTAATTTTGTTAGTTTTTTCGAAGAAAAGACCCAAGGATGGCATAAATAATCTCAGGTTGGTAACAGTTTACTGATTTACACACAATATTTATCACCTTTAACACAACTACAAATGTTAGTGCAATGTGGATTCATTTGATGGCCTATGCCGGTATTTCAGAGATCAAAGTTGTCAATGATAAGTTGGAAGATTCAGCCCAATCTCATGGCAATTCATGCATATTAAACTAGGTGGCTAATTCCTACGACCTCACTTGTACAAATTCATATGATTTTTGCTAAATCGTATGTATTTCACGAGTTGTCAATTAATTTGTATCAATGGCGACACCTAACCCAGCCCCTGAACCTACCTTTCAATGTGGTTGAGACAAATCTTACAAAATTGTAGGTTGTACGAATTAGCCACCTTGTAAAATACGTACGAATTGGTCATTACTGTGATGGTATATCACACTTTCAAATTGAAAATAACACAAGCAGCATTGAAATGCATATTTCTTGCACATAATGTTTACTAAATTAGAAATGAATGTAAGAAAATGCATCAAACAAAAAAAAAAATTACTTGCTGTAAATAAATCTGTAAATGAAAGATTTATCCACCTTTCGATACTTACTGGCCTTATATATATACAAACAAATTGATTGATGCCAACAATAAAAGAAAAGGCCAAATATTGGCAGAGAGATTCGCCTTGGTAATACATCTGTAGAACACTACGCAAACTGTTATGTTGGCAATTGGCTTCTACAAATCACAGAAAATGCTTAAGGACAGATGCTGAATTTGGAGCTGCACAGAATACCACTATTACCATTCCTGCCAAAAAAACAAAAGAGTAATATGGTATCAAAACTGACAATATGAATACTATACTCTCTTCTGCCCCCAGCAGCACTGGAGGTTCTGGAGAAGTTGTAATATAATATCAAAGAAGCTTGTCTCATTAACACTTTACACCAAAATTCCATTCATTTACATTACTTCTAAGTATAGAAAATTCAGTGATGATTTACTCATCCGCTACTCATTCTAAACCACTTTGACCTTATTTCTTCTGCAGAGCACCGAATATTTCAAGCACTTGAGTAAAATATAGCATAAAACAATTCTCATACCATTGTGCTGAAAAGCAAGTTTTGTGGAACATACAGCAACAGAACTATAGATACAACTATACTGCAAGGTATAACTTTGAGTGCGCGGCATGTTTTGCGAGAAGTGAGATGAAGCGGGGTATCAGGTGAAAAGCAATAAGCTATGCCCCGAAGATGAAAGCTTCACAAATCCTTTGATGACTCAGAGTTTGGTGCATAGTGCTGTTTTTGATCAGACTAACTAGAACGGAGGGAGTTTTGCAGAATGCAGTCATGGGTTTGATAAAGTGTCGAGAAAGTCTGCTGCTCGTCAAAGAAATATCTTTCTCGAAAAAAATACAAATTCCCTCTAAAGCCTGTGTGCCTTGTGCAAAAAGCTTTTAAGCCCAAAGACACTTACTGTACCTTGTCATTTCCAAAAACATAAACTCTCACTTAGAGTGAACATTCTTGTGGCTTATTTTCATTTCCAGCAGTATAATGGACAATAATAAGCAAAATCGCGGAGACCCGCAGTGCACCCGGTTCTGGGAAGTGAAGAAATTCTTCAAAAACGCAGCAGTGAGAATATTCCGGCGATAAAAATATCTATAAAACTGTAAACTTATTTTTATCCTCTCGCTGCTCCGACTGCCTCACAGCGACAATAACTGGCAAAGAAAACTATTTTTCTCTCCATCCCTCTCCAACACTCAACTCAACAGTACCAGCAGCGCTGGAAGGTAATTCAACCGGCCAATTTAAACATGTCATGATTGAGCTGGAAAGAACAAACGGACATCAAAGAACAAACCTCAAGTCTGGGAGAAAGAGCGGCGTGCTGGCGGGAGGCTGAGAGAGGGACGAGAAACGAATCGTGTGTCATTACGATCACACCGCTGTGTTGCTATTCTGGATTCCTGGGGTTTGACATCTAGATTGCAGATGGATAAGTGTGCCTTAAAACCACATCCCCCATCAGGGAAAAGAAAATCATTTCTCATAACGGCATCTATTTACTGGCACGGCCTATCTCTCCCACAGGGCCCGAAACAAATGAAAATGTTATTTCTCTCCTCATGAACTCCCACCTTTTCTGTCTGCCTTTCTTCACTGCCAGCAATTTAATTCTCCCTCTAAATTTGAGTTAAGTCCATGACTAGGGGGAAATAATGTCTCTGGAATAATCTTTCTGCAACTATAATTCCAGGGGGCTGTGTTCCTATATTTATATACCTTCGCATTTATTTACTTAGTTCTCTGGCTTTTTGCCTTGCGGTTTCGGAGGAAATTGCAGTGGCTTGTGATACAGAAGTGATGCGACATACGGAGGATATCTCTGTAATCCCTTTAGCCGCAGCGAGGCCTTGATGGGGGACGAACATGTCCTCTGCCAAACATATAAACAGCCCTGATGCGCACAACAGCACCTGTCAGAGAGGTATTTCACACGCCACTCATGAGATGATGCAAAGCTCTATGCGATGTTAAGCCTAGAATGACACAAAACCACTAGATAAAAGGCATTTTTCTAGCGGTGAGCATGACACTTTGCACTGTGGCGATCAGACCAGATCAAAATATTTTTCATTTCTGTTCCTCTCTGTAACTTTCTGTCAATGCTCTACAATGCCTCTAAGGCGTTGCCTCAAGACGTTCCGTGAACTGTGTTCATTAATAAATAAATAGTTGCGAAGGGGAAAAAAGAAATAAATATTGCTTTAGATTCAAAATTGACAATTAAATTAAAAACTTTAAAACAGAAAGGTACTGTAAAATAGGATGATGTGTAAAATATGTAAGATTTAGCCCTATTTCTTTTACACTATGTTTTTACATATTTATCTTTTACATTTTATAAATGACAAAACTGCACTACAGTAGCATTTCCACTAATGTTTCTCAGACTTGATTCTCATGGCTCTAGCCTGGATTCAGATGTCAGTTCTGGGCAGGGTTATACTACAACGGTGGTTTGAGGTGGATGTTTTAATAGCTTGTTCTTTACAGGACTCTTTAACACTCTGTGTGTACTCGGCCTCTTCCACTCAAGCATAAATCTCAACAGAACCGTGACAGATAGTTCTGGAACCTTGGCTGGATACAGAACACCCAGCAAGAATTTATGTTTCCCCAACCACCTGCGTGGCCTGACATGCCATTAAAATGACTGCTGGAAGAAAACCAAAAACCAGTAACTACTTTACTTTTTCATTCAATCTCATGTTTTTTTTTCTTCTTTCACATATGAGGAGGAAAACATGTGGTTGTTACACTAAATCACAAAGGCAATAAAACTAAACGACTTGTAATAAATCTTGAGTATTTTTCGAAACAAAAAAAAAAGTCTTTATTTACTAATTTCCTTTGATTATATAGTTTTGTGCTTTGAATGAAGACTTTTATTCTTTATTCTCAACAGATACGCTGTATGATCACAGTCTGAGTGACTGAAAAACACAGCGCAGTCCATTAACCGAACGTCAATGAGCACAATGTGACGGTGACGCCTGCAGTGTGTTAAAAGCCCCTTTAAGTACAGTCTAATGGTTCAGAGTCGAGTGATATACCTTCTCACTTCGCCCCAGCAGACACATTCAAATCCTTTACAATTACAATCCTATGGAGGACAAAAAAAAAAAATAGGCATTCAGACTTTAATATCCGATTGGTTATACAGAGCTGGTAAGCGTTGAGGAGATGATATATGAAAGCTCGACTTGCCATTCTGTATTAACACAACATTGTGAAACAATTAGTCATTTTAATGCCAGCATGCTAAAAACACAACTGATACTCTAAAATATGTTTGGGTGAGTCATGTTTTAAGTCGTGGAAAAATATACTGTACTGTATAATTGTAAAGTGACTTGAGGTTGTGGAAATACATAAGTTATACTACTGTACATAGCATTCAAATTACACATTTTATTTATTAATATGTTTTTTATTATGAATTATTATAAGTCATAATTAATGGTTTGTTAAAGGGGTCATCCAGAGCCACATGCACTTTTACAAGCTGTTTGGACTGAAGTGTGTGTTGAGAGTGTGTGTACACAACCATCCTACAATGATAAAGATCCACCAGTAGCTTTCTTTTAATTTAATAAAAATAAGTTGCCCCTTCTGAAATCAGTTCTGAGTCTTACCTCAGGTCCTGAGTGAGCCGTCATGAGACTGAGACGCAGAGACAAGCAAGACTCCTAAGAGATTGAGGTGTTTTGTTGTTGAAAGTATTAATGAACACAGCAGTAGTGATTTACCCCCGACATCTGAGTGACTGAAGATGCAGAAGATTAACATTATGTTTGGTTCTGAAGGGAAACGTTTGATCAAGCAAAATGTGTTTATGTTCACGCGAATCATTCATGATCCAGCCTCACCTACAGAAGCAGAAGCAGGAAGATCCTCCGAGAGTGCCTCGGAAAAGAGGGGCTGAGTCAGCGGAGCTCGTGAAGATTTAAAGGGGAAGTACACAGAACAGAGTGATTTCTAAAGAGCTGTTTTTGACAAAGTTTTTTACACTATCTTTGAGAAATGTTAAAACAAAATATATTACAAACTTTCCATTAAGACTCTAAAGAATCATATTAGCTAGTGGAACATTGGCTTTGTGTGACTCCTGGTTCATTCTGTATGAATTGGACATTAAAGTGAATTGCTGAAAACAAATAAAAAAAAATATTCAGAGTACACAATGCATCAAAAACATCACTTAACTGTGATAAAGTCGTATGTATCACTGCTCTCCCCCACCCCCCTACAGAATCCTAAAGTCAATGTAGCGATTCCAGCATAACAGTGAGAAATTTGACTGGCAGTCCTGAACAGTTTCAACCATGCTCTACGAGGAGAAATGGAGAGTAACCAGGCCTACAACCTCACAATATGAGACCATTCCAACTTCTTTTCCCACTTTCTCCCATCCCTGGAGAACCTCACACAGCCTTTCCATCAGCACCTGGGTCTGCTGAAGATACGGCAGCGCTACTTGGCCTGGGCAAGGCTGTCTCTATCCATCATAAGGAAGGATCATTAAGGAGCGAAAACATGAGTTGCCTCTGAGGAAGCCAAACAAGCAGGGGGAAAAAAAATAGCAGGAAGAGAAAGAAGTCTGGTATATTTACAACACAGGCTTGGGGAATAGGGTCGTGGCAGCTCAGTTGAAAACACACACACACACAGAGGCTCTAGGTCAGGGTGATTTGTAGGCCCAGGAGAAGTGAGCTTGTGCTGGTGTTTATGAAAGCGACTGATGCCTGTATCCTGGTGGGCAAGGTTGAGTTTATTTTAGCTTGCAGCCAAGGTATTTTCTGTAAAAGCGATGCATTTGACAACTTTGCTCAAGTGACGCTCGCTTCGCAGAGGGTGAGGGGTGCGACACATTGCACCCGTATGCTCTTAGTGTCATACAACCGAGACACAGACATGCTTCCCAAACAGCCTCCGAATCAAAATCTTTTCTTTTTTCTTCCTCTGCTGCATTCTTGCACATTCAGAATATAGTACCCACGTTGGTCTCTTATTGCTATGGCAACTAGCGATTTCTCTTGCTCCTTGGGCCCCGTGCTGTCATTATCCAATCAGAACGAGACCTTTGTTAAGATTCCCTCAGGCTCCACTTATTCAACTCACTATGATGAACTGACCTTAACACTAAAGCGAGAACGAAAGCAAGTGAGAGATTCCTCCAAGCTATCCATCTCTATTCGGAAAAAAATAAATAAAATGAGAAAAAGACGGGCGTTTAAATGGCATTACAATATGCACTCTGATCTGAAAAGACGACAACGTGAAAGAGACATTCTAGTCCCTGCCAGCACTTTTTGTCTGCTTCTCTCTCGCTCCCTTCCTCCCACCGTCTGTGGGTGAAAGGAAGTGGAATTTGTAAAAAAAGAAACAAGGTTAGCTGGTGAATGACTGGATGATGCTGAAATGGACTGGATTCAAGGGCACTTCGCTAGTAGCTGGCTCTGGTCCATACACTCTGTTAACCCAATCAAACTGATAAAATCCGATTTCAATAAAATTTCAGACTTCTATAAAGAATAAATATATTTACTTTTGTTGTTATTGTTACATATTGCCTCAATATGATTGGTAACCACTGGTTAAGTGCTGTCTTTATGTGTGGATATGTTCATCTGTGCTGTCCCTCTCCCCATCGCTCATGACGGACAGTTAACTGTTAGATAATGACAGCTCTTTACAGACACGCTGTGATGCGAGCAGACCACCTTGTCACTGTGTGTCAAAATCTGCTGACACATTCACACAAAAACAGGTTCAACTTAGTCCACACCTGCTAACAGAGGATGAACCGAGGAAGATGTACAGCCATGAGACTAAAGATGTTTTCTTCAGCAAGACTTGCATAATTTATGACAGCAGAATTCGGATTCTGCTTTTTTGTTGTTGTTTAGTCACAAGTGTTTAAAGCAGTTTGAAAGAAAATGCATATTTTAATATCTTCATGCCTTTTAATGACATTTTGCAGATCATATCCAGGTAATATATGTATATATGTTCTAAAGTTGGATATATTGTAACAAAACTTTACATATAGAGCTATGCAATAATACGGTTTAAAATAGAACGATTCAAAGAGAGGGCTTTTTTGCTGCAGAATAAAAACAACCCTGTATATTACTTAATGTGAGTGACTGCTAAATGTATGTGAATGAAATTGTGTGTAAGGTTGTTTTTTCGTATACCAACAGAAGTTCATCTGAAAAGTTAGTATACATATTTTGAGTCCTTAAAATAGTCCTCAAGTAACCTAACATGGATGTCTTTAAAATTCTTACAAAAAATACATCTATTTTTAATGTGGGTGTTCTTTTTTCTGATGCATCCTGCAAAATAATTCAGAAATTTAGCTCTGGGCTGTGCTAAAAGTATGAGAATTGAGAGTCAAAAAAAAAAGCTGTGGTCTCTAAAGGGAGAATGCTATCATTCCATATTAGTGTGTGTGTGTGTAGCGTTGACCGGTTTTAGGCATAACAGCAAAGCAGAGAAAGACAAGTGGCAGGTTTATTGAGGTGCTGTCACCAGCCGTGTTTCGGGTCAGAGTGACTGACAGCTGATTTACAGCAGTGCTGTTAAGCTATAAAGCAATCATAACCACTCCTGTTCTTCAGACATACTACGTATCCCTTTCCACACTCAGACAACGCACTGATAGTTCTAAACACACTGACAGGAAAAAACAACGTCACTACAACTCCTCGAACGGTGGCACAAATGCACAAACACACACGCACATTCCAAACTCCTGTTCAAACACTCAAACTCCTGCCACGATAATCAATTAATTATACAGTAGGTGCGGTGCAACTGCTATATCTAAATGTTCGAACATTTCAAATTAGAGCGAGTGGGAGAAGAAGGGAGAGAGAACGGGAGTGACGAATGGAGACGGCAAAAGAACTACTAGATAATTGATGCGAGCAATTACAACTTCCATGTCGGAGCAAATTGGTCTGCATTTCTCAGCATGTAAGGGCCCCTGACCTCATTATAACAACTGTGTAGAAGAATAATCAAAATTAGCAGCGAGGTCTGAGGATCCGTGACAAACACAGAGCGGAAGGTTTGACTCTAATGTAATCAGTTTTGACTTCAGCCACGAGAGAGCTATATCCGCAGGTCAAAAGCTTCGGCAGAAATATGACCTCTCCGCAAAACTCCATGGACTGTTTCCACGTCCCGGCGAAATCAAATAATAACAGCAATCATTAAGAACAACATCTATATTATATGACATAAATCTGCTCCAGCGGCCATAATTACAGGGTGGAGATTGTTGTACCACATAGCGAAAGAATCCCCCAGCACAGGCAGAACTAATAATCTACAGCCACTAACCACGACGCTGGATTCAAAAATGTTCACTGCAGAACTGCAAGGGGGCTACAAATTCTCCTAAACCACTGAGAGAGCTCCAAAGCGAATGCCCGAGACACCCAGTAAAAGAATCCTTTTTATAACATTGCATTTAGAAAACATTTAGATGAAGTACTGGAAACATAAGCAGAAATAAACTAGCTGCAATATTGGAAGTGAGTAGTAGACAGACAAATGCAATTTCTATGATTTTATGTAAAACTGTCAATAATTAATTGATGAAAATATGTTCGTACTGAGGATTCATGTAAACTTGATTTACTATTCTGAATCTAAAGTCTGCTTCTGTTCCTTCAACCTTAAAATTAGGTTTGTCTAATCATTTATTGATAGCACTGCTGAGAATATGCATCCAACAGCATCGCTATTGCATTCATACTTACAATCAAGTTTACTTCACATATTATTAAAAGCACTGCTGAGATTACGAATCTGAATTGAGGTCTGAATCTGAATTGAATTCTGTTTCTGTTCCTTCAGACTCTAAATCAGGTCTGTCTATTATCTGTCTATAATAAATAAAACTGTTGAGATTATGAATCTGAATTGAGATCTGAACTCTGATTTCAGAGTCTATTCACACTCAAAAATCAGGTTTAACTACTCTATTGTGAATAGCACTGCTATGATCATAATTCTAAATTCATATCCAAATTATTTTATTTATTTGTAATCAATAGAACTACTGAGACTACTAACCTGAATTTACATGTGAGTTCTGTGTCCTAACAAAACTCATTTCTAATTCCATTCACACTTATTCTGAATAGCAATGCTGTGATGATCATTCTCAATTTACATCTGAATAAAACAAAGAACATTTTCTCTAAAATCTGCAGATTTTTTGTGTATGTGTGTGTGTGTCGAAAGCATGTCTTGATGCGCTACACACCCGACCCCCGCACATGACAGACCACTAATCAGGCCAAACTGCCACCTGACCCTCAATGTAAATATTTCATTGTTCTGTCTCCGTTAAGACCGCACTGAATGATGAATGAGCAATAAAACGTGTTACCCACAAATCCCAGAGTACTGTCACTATGGCGACCAAAGAGCAGGTAATGTCATCGCTTTCTCTGAGTCTCTTTTTACTGTCTGTCTGTGCCTCTCTGTGTCAGATTAGCAGGCTGTAATGAGAGTTAAAGAGCCGCTTTAGGACGGTCCCTCCATAGGAGGGATGCTGCAGTGACGATGATGTTAAATTAACTGTCATATTTAAGCCTTTTAGTTTGGTTTTGTTCCCGGCTCGGACTGACCTCATTATCGTCTCCTACTTTGTCTCTCATCAGCAAGATGGTGACGGGTGGGCAAAAGCAGCAAACGCTCAGGGGGCACGATGTGTCCGTCCCCCATCCCTCTCGGCAAACACACACACACACACACCAAAAGAAAAGCATTAATGTGCTGTTTACTGGAATCCGGCGCCCTGTAATTGCCAATTTATTTGATAGGCAGCCGGATAATGATGGCATTTCACTCCTGCCGCAGAGACTAAACACATGTGTGTTTGATTCGCCCCGTCTCCGCCACACATCCCCTTCTCTCCTCTTCCCTTTGCCCTGGCCTCCAGCCACCCTGCCTGGGGAAACCGTGCCGCCATGCTGGCTTCAAACGCGGCTGAAAGGGGACCCGGGGCTTCGGAGCAAATACAGCAAGCCTGCCAATTTACCCAAGGTTTGGGGTTACCGCTGGCGAGAACAAGGCTGATGCATTTGTAGCTTAATGAGCTGGCAGTGCATGGGGACAGGGGGAGAGAGGGCGAGGGAGGAGAGAGGGTGAGGAAAAGAAGGGGGGAAAGAGAGCAAGATGTCCTGTGTGACCTCTTTTGACCCCAGCTTCCTCTCTGTCAAGCGTAGATCAACACCAAGCTCAGTCTCTCTCGGTTTTTTTCATCAGTGCAGTGGAAAGGAGTACGAGAGAGAGAGAAGACATCATTAGCACACTGCCAAACAGTCTATAAAGAGGCCTAAAATTACTCCTCGTAACCCCAACTCAAGCTTTTCCTTCGTTTTTGCTTCACTTTTATCAAAATGGTGTGCGTATGTTGTCCTAAATTTACATGTCAAAAAAATCCCTCTATGGCCCGAATTGTAGCAAAGACTCTTTACTTTCATTCATATTTTTGCATTTGTTACCCTTTGTAAATTTAGCACTGGTAGATCAACCCATGTACAGGATATAATGTGCATCGATTTACATCACACCAGCAGGGTGCTGGTAATATGAGCAAAAGGTCTTGTTTCGCAGATATGATGTGTTGATGAAAAGTAATCTGCATGTTATATTAAGAGAGAGAGAGAGAGAGAGTAGCACTTAATCACTGATGCTGTTTTTGAAATTACAGAATGATTTGAAATGACTTTACTCTTCTAAACTTCATGTAACAGTGAATAAATGTTTGCGGGAATTTCCTGCATAATTTTGGGGGAATGAGTAAAGTTCTCCATATCTGTTATCTAGTACCTCTATGCTGGTATGAAGTGGCTTTTCTACGGTGTGACTGTGAATAACCTGCTTCCACCATCCCCTCAGGACCAGGATGCTCTACTTTGAGTGTGACCCTGAGAAACTTCTCAAACAAAAAATAAAAGCATCTCCAGCGCCTTTCACCACATCCTGTTTAGAATACTCAAGGGCTTCAAAATATTCTGTAACAGAGAAATGCACTTACCAAAAAAAAAAAAAAAAAAAAACTTTAATTTGATGGGAATGCAAATGAGGCTGGGAAGAACAGGAAGGTTCAAGTTATCAAATCATTTTCATCATCCTGCTTTTTTAGTTTCCAATGTTTTGTCAGTATACAATATAAAAGAAGAAGAAAAAGAATTGAACAGACTACACTGTGTCAAATTAAAAATTTAATAAAATTCTATCCGGTGTTCATCTTATTCTTTTGCTAATTAAGTTTAAATTAAATGAAATTTTATTTAAATTTAAGATAATAAAACTCTCATGCAAAATAATACAATAAAAAAATTAAATAAACTAAAATATAATCAACTTTTCAAGAATAGTTCACCCAAAAATCCAGACTAAAACTAATTCTACTTTTCTGTAGACAGAAGAATAACACGTAGGTTTGGAACGGCATAAAGCCAAGTAGATGATGACAGAACTATCCCTTAAAGTCTGAAGTTAAAGCCAACCACAAACATCACATTCTGCATATCTTTGTGGGTTGTTTTTACCTGTACGATAATCAAACACTATCTCACATTTCATCTCTAACTTTATCGGTTTCCCCCATTCCACTTACATTTCTTCTCTTCCTATCTACCCTTCCCTTCTCCTGGCCCCCCTCTCGTGCTTTATCTCTTCGGTTTTCTCTCTCTTCCCTGATGAGGGGCTGCAGGTATCATTTCAATTTCTGATGTCAACATCAAATTACTTATTTCATTTCATGCCTGGCCAAGCATCCTATAGCTACACGCAGGAGCGGTCGCGCTCAACTCGTTCTGCCGTGTCTGTTCCGACGACTTGCCTCGCCCTCCAGCTGACAGCTCTAATTATGCCTGATATCTGATAGCGGCGGCACACACTCACAGACTCACATCTCCACTGCGGGAGCCAAGGCTTGAGGTTTGAAAAGGGCATGCGCCAGATTGACTGAGCTTCCGCGTGAGCCTGTGTATACAATCCATAAATAAGACTTTCATTGCAGTGTAAACTGTATATACTGCCTTTACATGGTCAAATGCTCTTTCAAGAGGGTTATATATGACTGTATGTGGGTAGGGTGTGAGATAGTACAATTTTGATAAGCCGATAAGTACTCTCATAGTGCGATGTTTGACAAATGGATACAATGATATTATCAATAATATCACTAATAGTCTGCTATCAACGGTTCAATCTGTATTTAATGAAGCAACGAGAACACTTTTTCTATTGTAATTTTTAGTTTGGGGGCGCAGTAACCTTTTAAACTAATTTCATCTAATCTATGTATTTATACAGATTGAATGCAAATGCTAACACAGCTAAAATAATCTCGCTTTCATATTTCAATATCGACTTCAAATACATGCTTTGTGTTTTACGCTACATCACTGATGTCCAAGCATAGCCACTGGTACATTTTTCACTGTGTTGCTTTCCTGTCGTCTCCACTTCTACAGTGTATAAGCACAGTCGCGCTTCAGCCCGAGTCTTCACTGAAGCTGCCGGCTGAGTAAATAGGATGTTCTTATCACCACCCTAGCACAAACACATAGCAGAGCCTGCAGGCCTGAGGGTGCAGACAGCCTCCACGCTGCTCTACCTCACACACCGACACACCGACACACATACATAAACACTGAGCTCAAGAAGAGCTGGGCTCTTAAAACACTCCTATTGTTCCTGCTGGCACAAAGCCCTGTCAGTTTAGACCAATGGAGTGGGATAAGAGAAACTATAAAGCGCTATTTAAATATTGAACCTCGTTAACAATGAGGTAGATAAGGAAAGCCACCAACGGACTGAGGATGATTAGGTATCAAGTTATTGTAGAGGACCAGGCCAACAATAAACTATTGTATTGTTAGTATGGCGAATGACGGACAGATTTGATCGGACTCACGTCTGTCAGTCTATCTCTGGAGCTGCTCCGGATGGAGGGTTTGGATTCTCCACTTACGTTCTCGCTATCGCTGTCTTTACAGTTGTTCTGGCCTGGCTTCAGCTGAAAAACACAAAGACAAAACAAAAAAAAACAGTCAGATTCAACAAGAAGAGAAAAGGCACTAAAAGATGCTACTAAAGCGTAGGCCAGAGAAGAAACAATACTGAAGCTCTCTGGATCAGAATACAATAATCTATCAGAGCTATGTAACTAAATAGATTTTATTTGGATAGAGCCCAGACCACAAAACCGATGGAAGCTCAGATAAAAGGCAGCTATTGGATGCACACTACGGTTCGAAAGTTTAGAATCGGTTGTGATCACCAAAGCTGCATTTATTCAATCAAAAAGTAGAAAAACAGTAATATTATGAAACATTATCATAATTGATTCATGGCAAAGCTTAATTTTCAGCCACAATAGACTTTAGTCAGGTTAGACACCATACTGAATTTACCACAGATTAATATGAATACAGTTTTTGCAATACCACACATTGTATAAATGTTCAATAAAATCCAGTTTTCATGACTCGTTTCAGTTTCAAAGAACACACTTGCAGCCTTGTTAAAAAAATCTCTTGTAACATTTTAAATGTCTTTACTGTCACTTTTAAATAAATGAAATAATGATCCTATTTTGTAAATTAGCAGGATAAACACCAACCATATTTCACTGCTGTGTGAAAATAGCCATTAAGATAAATTATCATATGATAAAAGATGATTCAGATCCAGGAATCTCTGGATTCTGGCACATTCATTTCAATAAACAATGAAATCTAACATGTGTTTGCACTGGGAATAGGACACCAAATACAGTAACGTTGATTTTATGTAATAAAATACGTTTCATACACTAGAGCTTCAGCGCAGAGAGTAAATATAAATTCTATGAAATAGCTATAAATCATAACATAAATAGTTAAACGAGGCTTTATTAAGAAATTCATCACAAAGAAATGCCTTTTCCGTGACATCATCAACCTGGCTGTCTTTGGCCTCTGACATCCACATGATTTCAGGCCTCACTTCTCATCAAACTTGCGAGAAAGAGAAATAAAATCCAACCGAACCACATCAAAAGCCGTTTTCCGTTCGGTAAGCCACTCTCCCCATGCAAGAACCAGAGATTCACAGCAGGTGTCCTTCAGCAGACTAGAAATCATAAAGAACAAGAGCAGAGCGAGGCGGAGAAGGACGAAGGGGGAAAACGGAAGGAGGACATGAAATCCAAAAACATCTGAGCCCCAGTAAAGTCTGGAGAACAATGCCATACTCCCGGGACCCGGCAACTGTCGTCAAGGTCTGCGATTTACGTCTTCTAAAGGTTCGCCATTCAGACGGATGTTTCCGCACCCCTCGCCCCGCCAAAACCTGCCGCCTTCATCTCTCAGCACATAAAAAGCCTGTTTTATGAGTCGAGATGAGCAGTAAATGACTGCAGTGTCACTTAATGGAAAAAGCAGAGTAGGCCATGGCGCACTGGGGGGTTGTTTACCGAGATGGAGAGATAGGTCGGCCCGCTCATTTCTTTTCCTATCTTTCCCTCCCAGACATTCCCTCTTTCTCTGTCTCACTCGCTCTTTCATACTTCCCCATCACGTAGGAGAATAAAAACAGATTCTTTGCGATAGTTCCTGACAAAGGTGGCGGGACGGGAGGAGGGAATAAGATGAGGGTCTGAGAATATCTCTTTTCACTGGTGCAGGCTGTGGGTTGTTAGAAGGCGCACAGGCGGGATAAGGGACTGCGGGGAAGAGGGCCCTTGAGTAAAGCACATAATTAAAATGAAACTGTTCCTTTTCTGTAGCCATTAGCTATGTGAAAGGATCTCTCTCAGAGGGAGAGCTCACTGACTCCAGGCAGAGACGCTTGCTTCTACCAGCAGGCCACCGTGATAAGAGGCCCGCACTGCTCAGAGAGAGAGAGAGAGAGAGAGAGTTGGCAATGACAAAAAAGAGGACAAGCAACTGTAAAGTCAGAAGTTAGACATATCATCTATGGGTGCATTTTTATGTGACTAAATCACTCCATGTCTCATTTTTAATAAGCGTTCTCATTAACTTCATCTAAACTTCTACCTCAAGGGAAGTGCTTCACCGAGTCAAGGTCAAATACTGCTCTGTCTTCATTTAGACTTCATAAAGCATCTCAGATGAGAGACACATAACCAAATGAGAAAAGCAGACGGCGGGAAAGTGCAGGTACAAACCAGTCGATCAGCACTTATTAAATTTGGCTGATAATCCTCTGAAACCTGCTTTGAATCACTTGGTGGACTCTGTGAGATAGAGCTCATGTAAAAATGCGGTTCATAATTTAAATTTCAGATCTCGATTTAATGGCATTAACCGCACCACAGGTTTTCATGTTTTTCACACTTTCCTCCCTCAAGAGAAACATATACAAAACAAAATATTACCAGCATTCCTACAAAAAAGGACAGCATACAATTAAATAAAGTATAATAAATTATACAACAAATCATAAAAAAAAACAAATAAAAGCACAATGAATAATAATCTAATCAAATAAACAAGGATAAGTGTAAATGTGTTTTTAACTATCGTTAACTGTAAAATTTCTGCATTTAATATCTCTTTTAATTTCTCATTAGGCTATTAACCTCATAAGCTAATATTATAACACTGTGTAAGCCTGTTGGTTTTTCAATAGACTTATTAAAAACATTTATTTTACAGTGAGTATTTTTTTTTTGTCATTACAAACTTGGCAACAGCATTTATAGTATTCATTATAAGGCATTGTATTTTAGCCTGTTCAACATTTAGGTGAAGACTTCAAAAAATTCCTATTTTTTCCATATTTTTTTTTTATGGTTTTGCATGATGCAGGACATGTTACATCAAGTTACATCATACTCAGCACTGGAGATTCTGAAGAGAAACTACGCTAAATAATGACGACTACCAGGAAGTGTTATGTATATAACGCAAATGTCCATGTAAAAAGATTTATTTACTCCCAGTTGAGCTCAAAATCAAATATTAACAGAGCTATAAAGCTCAGATAGTACATCTACCTTTAACCAGTTAAGCATGTATGAATTTTACTAAGATTACAAGAATTGCGAAGCAATGAAGGGATGTGTTATTAGTTTCCCCCATTCCATTCCACTTAATGCCTCTTAAACAGCCTTTGAAAAATGAACAAGTACTTTTTCCTAAAGGCATGCGGGTCATTTTTTATGAGTTCTCAGAGTAATTTCTGAAGAGATTTGATTAATAGTGGCGTTAAAGAAAAAAGTGCAATGCGGGTAGCCACAATAAATTACCATCATCAAAAAGTTCAGTGCAAATCGGGTTTCCACCCACAGTCAATAAATCAGAAAGCTCAAGCAGTTCCGTCTATAAACCTCTATGTCCACACATCGCCCATTACTCCACTTTTAAGGTTTAACAGGGTATCTCGCTAACTCTAAAATAAGTCAGAAGTCTAGACGCATGAAGTACGATATCTATTGTGCTCATTTTTATTGCTCCCATGCTCTTTCTGGCACTACTTCGCTCGGTTTTGGCATATGATCGTTACCTACTGCTGCTTTCTAGATTAACTGTCATAACAAACTTAATGCAGTTTCTTGTAAAAATGATCTTTCTTTGGAAAGCAAGCATCTCCCATATGTACGCGCATGTGAGCGTGTACATAAAAGCGTTGTTTATGTGTGCAGACGGGCGGCTGTGGGTTTTCACAGTCTTTCTTGTGCAATCATAATGACGTTAATGAAGACTGACAGCTCCACCAGGTTGCACCATAAGGATTAACTCCTTTAACAACCCTGAGAGCAGAGCCTGAGTAAAGATTCCCCCTCCAGGAAGATAACAAACAGATGGTTTTCATATTCCAGCAGCTAATTCCTCAACAATTAAAAACACAGTAAGACATTAGCATCTAATGAAACATTTAAACTAGTAAGTGCATCTGCCATTAATTTCAACACAGTAAGTTCTTGTTTTGCCTCAATCTGTTCCCTGTTAGGGCTGATTTCTCCCTCCCCCCTGTCTGAGTTTACTGAAGTATAGAATTAACAACTGTTTTCAATAAGCAGTCAGCATGATTCCCTGGCACAAAAGCCTCCGTGCTATTAAAGATTAATTTATGCTGCCAAGGCTTTGATGTGAGGCAGTAATGGAAAGAGCTTCTCGTTTTGCCTTCGCCATAAAAAGGTCAAAGAGACCTGTGCACGTTAACCCGGCTCTCGCGACCGCCCGCAAAAAGAAAGTCAGTCGTCAATGGTTGTTTTATAGATAGCACCATTTTATAGTGCTGTAATCACATTGCACTTAGCGAGAAAACGAAGGTAGTTTGTTTCCAATGTTGCAAGAGGAGGCCAAGCATAACAGATTCTGACGGCGTTACACTGATAGAAAGTCGCATTAATTCACACAAGTGCCTCGCGAACAACTTCTTCGTTACAACAAGACTTTTTATTTGAATTTACTGCGATTTCGTCCTAGCGCCCGCACCGCATCCATTACGAGCGCCGGTACAACAGTCCATAAGCCTAAATGTAATTTATAGGGTCTGTCTCAAAGACGTAGAGCGCAATAGCTAGGAGTTTCCATATAGCAGACAGTTTTAATGGCTGTTTAAACGTGAAAGTGGGAGCGGCGGATTTCAACGGCACTCCTGGAGAATGGTGCCTTAATCTGAAATAATACTGACATACATTAAGAGCTAGCTTGTAAAAGCCATATTAGTTTATACGGATATGGAAGCACTTGCAAAGAGGAAAGCGCCGCAGCTCAAGCCGAGAGTGCAGATGAGCACCCGTTGAAAGGGTGTGATGCTACGAGGAGATAGTGTTTTTTCGCTAAGCATATTCGAGAGAAAAGAACGCACTGGAAGAACAAAACAGTACCGTTTTGGTAGAAATTCACTGCAAAGCTTGAGTAATGGGCTAAGCGTCCTTTGAAATCCTCTGACTAGACTCTTAAAATGGCTTTTGAAGCTTTTATAGGATTATCGTTAGCACATGTAGTCAATTATTTCTTTTGCCCACTTGCTGAAAAGTGCTTGCCGGTGTTATGATAAAATTTTACAAGTCTATTGAACTATTCCCACAGGCTTGGCCCACAACCCGATGCAGTCAAACACAAAGCATGACTCTGCCGCACTGGCCTTTTAAACGGCGCCGTTCGCAAACCCCAACACCCTTTTCATCTGAACCCCTGCTTTGAACAGCTCGGCTGACCCTTCGCTTCCAGTGGAAGCCCATGGGATTCTGTTGCTATCGGCTTCTGTTCTTCCTTAGTTACGCACTACAGCAGCTGTGGAGCTCGACGGTAATAAAACCTGGAACAATTTACCAGCTTTTATTGTTCTTCTGTGGCGTCTCAGCACAGCTAACCTGTCCTCTAAGGAGCCAAAAGAGAGAGTGAGAATCCCACTAGAGCGCCAATGAAAGAGGATCTCATTTACCTAAAAGCACTTATAAATTTTTAATTTGCTTTAACAAGTAAATTAACAAGTCCCTCATTCAGGAAGTTTTACGGCTGCCTGCCACCGAGGGACAGCCATGAAAGTTTTATAGATAATCCACTAGTGTGCTAGGCTGCTTATAATAAATTGTCTATTTCCTGCTGCAGCCCTCAGTTTCCAATGACTACACTTTGAATATCTCCCTCTCTGCTTTCTTTTCAGTGCGATATAACGCCTGTTTTAATACTGGAGCAGAGAGCGGCCCGTAGAGGGAGAATTATCCTGTTTCTTGTGGAGGTGAGGAGGGTCTGGACTATGCGAGTCAGCATTGGCTTACATTCAGGAGACAATGTAAGCCTCCGTCTTCCTGACAAGTTAAAGGGATAGTTAATCAAAAAAATTCAAAATCTGTAGGATTGCGTTCATCTGAGTAAAACCAGAGAAAATATGCTAAAGAATGTTACTAAAGAATTAAATATCTAATAACGATTTAGATATCCAAACAGTCTGACTGGATACTGACCTCAGCATTAATTGGTTTGGTTTATAGCTGTGAAGTAATAACTGTAACACTCACATCTCCATGTAGAAGAGTGTGATTGTTGAACAGCGTGAAAAGCATTTCAATAAATATATGTGGCTCGTGTGAAGTGTGGCAACTTGTGATCCACAGAAATTCATGTTTACATCTACTTTGAGTTTTGGTTGTTTATAACATGCACGGGGAAACATAACGTGTCAACCATCATCCCACCCAGACTTGAAAATTAAGAAATTAGACAATTTACTTCACTTTATTTTAACAATTTACAATTAAATGTACTTTTTACACTTTTTGACTATTATATATAAAAATAATTGTGTAATAATGTATTTTGCTGAAATATTACAATAGTATTTTATGTTTAAAGGTGCCATAGAATGCAAAACTGAATTTACCTTGGCATGGTTGAATAATAAGAGTTCAGCACATGGACATACTGATTCTCAAACATCATCGTTTCCTACTTATATAAATCTATAATATATAAATATATAAAATAAAAAGTGTTTGCAAAAGTAGACTGAAAAAAGGTCAAATTCCAACATAACACAGACTGTTTCGTAACAGTCTAGAGGCGTAATAGTTGCGCTCACCACATTTGCATATACCCGCCCACATTGACGTTACAGTTACCTTTTGCGGGTCCTTACTAAAAAATTAATTAATAAACTTACCATTCAGAAGGGTCAATGTGCAATCTCAGTACAACAGGTTGTTCTACAAAATCGGCAACTTCGTCTGATACAGGATCAAATATATAAGGTTGAATGCCTAATCACTCCATCGTTCACGCTGGACAGTAGAAATCTGTTTGTGCTATTGAAATGAGCAACGCTGAGAAACAGCCAATCAGAGCAGACCTCCTCATCACTATTCATGAACCTTCCAAATAAGGAATTCGGTTTCATTCTAGGGTCAAATTCTAGGGTTGTAAATGGACCTGTAAAACCGTTTCTGGGCTTTTTTTCCCCCCTTACCTAAGCTACATACATGTACATATCAGAGAACAATTTAAAATATTCTCTCAATGCATTCTATGGCACCTTTAATACTTCCTTTAATCTTCTGCTTTCTGTGGTTAAAACAAGAACCCTCTGATGTTCATTTATGTTTATTTCATATTATAACCAGTAAAGAGGAAGAGATGACACTTAAACTGAGGCACTACAGTGATCTGCCATGAGACATTAAAGAGCCACAAAATGGTTTGAGTTTCTTACAAAATGGCCAAATCTGACTTTGATTCATACCAAATCCAAACTTCTGTTTGGTTTGTTTGCCAGACAAAATGGCAGTTTCGGCATTCATTCAAACCTATCAATCAAACTCCCTGTAAAAGGTCAATTGCTATTAATTCAGAAAGAAGAATCACAATTCGTTTTCTTGTCCCCATACTTCCATGGCCTATTGCTGTAACACAAGCCTGTATATAGGTCAGAAAACACACTGCTTTTGACTCAGTTCCCAATTAGTGAATTAAAAGGCCCTGCATGAGCTTCCTGGACCTCCATCTGAGCGTTCTGGTTTTCTGGCAGCCGGCAGTAGTCGGATACCACTGTGAGCAGTTAAACTGAGTAAGCTTACCCTAAAGACAACAGCGCTTGACAGAAGGATGCAGGGGCCATCATAGCTGGTGCGGCACGGCTGCAAATGTTCCGTTATTGCTTGGACAGCAACTGTGTCACCCCTCCAACCCACCCGGCCCAGCTATGACCTCCTCAGCTCTGAGGGCTGGGGCTCTTAACCGCCGCAGACAAGCTGCCTGTATCGCATCCGATCTAAAGTAGCAGCCTGTCAACAGGGATCAGGGCTCGGGTCAGGCTAAAAGGCCTGAGCGGCTGTTTATTTAGGCTAACATTACGCCTGAGTACGTACCGCGGCGTGCTTCCGCTCACACACTGTCACCATGACCCTGTCCTCGAAAGGACCCTGGGTTATATTTGCCGCTTTTCTACGTCAACGCTCCAATCGACATGTACATTCCCCCAAAGCCTGGCTTTTGTAGGTGACATAAAATCCTAAATGTCAGCCAAAACTGTTTTGCAGGAATATTGCAGCTTTCATCAGCGTCTCCCTTTTCCCAAGGTGCGATTGCCTTGGAAACGCTCCGGGCCCCCCTCTTTGCGGTCGGTAAGCTCAAGTGACACGCGACGACCTTTGGTGACCTTGTCAGGCGCTGCTGTCATGACGGCAGAAGGGATTTTAACTGACGATTACCATTAGCTTTACCCTGCCTTTCATTCCACCTGTGTGAGAATGCAGAGCTTTTAAGAAGCAAAAGAGAGTCTGCGTCTCTCAGCAGAGGCCTGAGGGTAAATGAACCTTGAAGCAGGAAAGAAAAGAGAGATAGATGGAGAGGAAAAAGAGAGGTAGAGGTGGACATGGAGTAAAAACAGTGCAGAGTGCGGTTTAAACCTCATAACTCACACAAAGACCAGCGTTTTCTCACTTCGGTCGTTGCCTCGAGGACAAACCTGAGGACGCATTTATATGGATATAAAACTTAGTGATGTACAATGACATTATAGACAAATCAATATGCTTTTAACATCCATCCTCTGCTTGTGCTCAGCACTACTCCAGTTCCACTCCTACAAATGGCTCTATAATGTGATGCTCCTGCATACTGATATATGGGGACAATTCCCAGATTTAATAATGAACTGAAGAGCAGAGGAGGGAAGTGGGATATTACGAGCGACCGGAGACTTCAATTCTCTTAGATCATATCTGAACAGCTAGTTATGGTGCTCAGAATGACAATAAAAGATGAAGTCGTCAGACTGTGAATACCACACTGGACAGACGCGTTGAGAAATTTTGACTGACCCTGACTGGATCCCCTTTTTGGGGAAGTGTGTTTGTACCATGCAAATAAAGGACGCTAATTAAAAGTACAAGCATAAATAACAACACATAAAAATAAAATAAATACATAAATAAAGGGCAAAATGTATAAAGCAATAAAAATACAAAAAGTATAATGAATAAATAGTAATAAAAAATACAAAGATTAAAGTAGGAAAAAGTTGAAATGAATAAAATAAGAAATAAAATAAGTAATTAAAGAAAAATAAATATATAAATATTAAACAAAAAATTATAAATAGTAGTATTTAAAAAAAATTATAAAATAGGTAAACATCAAAACACAAAGAATTGAGAAGAAAGAAAAATTGAGACAACGAAAAATTATAAATAAATAAAAAGTTAGAAAAGTAGGAAAATATTAAACAAATAGGTTGGTAAAATGCCAAATAATCATAAAAATATGACACTGTATTACTTTCTGCATTTTTGGTGTATTTTGAATTTTGCACTTTACTGTGTTAAAACCTTACTGTGTATTAAGGTTAAAGGGGTAAAAAATTATTATTTTGTCATTAAGGGCTTTCTGATGCACGTTATATGGCGAAAAAGGTAGTATGAAAATCACTAAAGTATTCTCTAAGCTTTATGCAATGACTGATGTCACATGGGCTATTTTAATGATGTCCTCACTACCTTTCTGGGCCTTGAAAGTGGTAGTTACATTGTTGTCTATGCAGGGTCAGAAAGCTCTTGGATTTCATCAGAACTGAAACAAAGATGAACAAGGTCTTACAGGTTTGGAACATATGGGTAAATAATTAATGACAGAATTTTAATTAGAATTTTTTTTAATGGCAAGACACTCAAATGATAAACACAACTTGGCTGATATGAAGCAAGTGAACCAGGGTCTTGAAAGCCAAATAGATATTTCCCAGAATGCAGCAGATGCATAGAGGGGAGGCCGTCACAGAGAAGCCAGAGAATTTAAGCTAGCAGGCCAAGTGCTTATCACTACATAACATTTCATCAAAGAAATTTGCGTTCAATTAATTACATTCCCAGGCCTCCGCGATCCGGCCGTAGTTGTTACTCGGCTATCGGCTTTCAGGGCTCGCCATCTCTCTAAGTCCCGCTCACGGTGCCAAGTCACATCCCCTCAACACCAGCCAGCCTCAATAAAAGAGAAGGAAAAAAATCTGCTCTCTTCTCGGCTTGCAGGGGCTCTCATTCCTCTTTTTTATTGCCATTTATTTTCCTCTAGGAATTCACTGCCAGTATATTGGCAAGCCTTCCAGTAGATGGAAGCAATGAAATTTAGCGCAGACACTTAACACCGGGTCAAGCCATGCGCGCGGCTCATGTGTGGCAGTAATATGATAAACAGGGGTATCTAGTATAGTTGAGGCCGCTTTTATTTTTTGTCCATCTGTCTATGATGAAAGTGACAGGGAGAATGTGCGGCACTGCTGCGGAATGCTGTTTATTAGGCGCTTTCTATATTTATACATTCCTTATGGCCGTGGATATAAACAGGTCAGGACCGGAGTGTCACCTAACAGCTCATACAGACGTCCAGAAATCTCAAAGCGAGCATTAACATGCTAAACAAACCAACGGAAATGGCTAATGGAGAGTTTAAGTGTTTCCACTCCATTATCACACAGACAACAAACAGAACCCGACACAGCTTGAAAGAAAATGGTGAATTATTACACAAGTCATGTTGCATCTTGCTTACTGCTGGAGCCATGGCCTAGTTTGCTCAAATCCAGATCTCGTTTCCCTCGATCATTTCATAAAATCTCTCTAATGTAACATAAAGTGAGAAAAATAAAATGGTCTGGCCTTACTATTTAAAAAGATTGTGTGTTTAGGGCTAAACTCGTATAACCCCTGCAGTTCTGTTTGAATGACACGATAGCATTCACAAATATAATCATAGCGCAATAAAACTAGATAAAAGATAGTAAATGTGGGTGTGTGATGTGTAAAGGCACAGGCTAAGTGCATAAACCACTGATATGAACACATAAAACATATTCATACCACTAGCGGAAAAGCTGCTATGATACCTGGAAAAACAAAGCCATTCTATAATTTTTAACATCATTACAACTTTACAAAAAAAAAAAAAGATGTTTAGTAGGAAGTAATGACTTTATGTTAAAAGATTTGATTCGATTACTAAAAATAGAGATGCAGATATTAAAATTAATGCAAAAAGGAAAAAAATGGCTTTTGTCTAAAAGAAAATAAATAAAAAACACTACTTAACTAGGATCCATAAAAATGGATCAAAGTGCTGTACGTAGATCACATAAAACAAAATAAATCATTACAAAACATAAAACAGCAAGAAATCACAAGACTTTAAGTAAAAGTTAGTTGATGGAAAATTAGCACAAACAAAGAAATATCTAAAAGTGACTTCAGTTACACCACCAGAACAAAAAAACTCAGACTCTGAAAGATTATGAAAACATACATAAATATCATATACATCATTGTGGTTTTCTTTCTCACCACTGTTCCGTTGTTTAAACAAAAGAGTCCATGAAAAATAAGTTCAGAATTTTATATATATCATGATACTATTCATGAATTCTGTTGTTTGTGCAGACTTTATTATGAACCAAAAAAAAACCATGCATAATATGAGTTATGCATGAGGCCCTGATCTGTTTTGATGAAAAATTCTCTAAGCGCCATACATGCCATTAATTTCTTCAGACGCTGGTCTTTCTCTTTCACAGTTGCCTGTATAGATAAGGTGTATTATAACCCAAGGCTCTGGGTGGGCCATTCTGGGAATGCGGGACACAGGTGATCAGTGTGTGTTTCAGAGTATACGATTTACACAGAGTTTAAAATAGCTTCCTGCTCTCATAGACCTGTCACCGCCTACATCACAGAGGGAGAGAGAACCAGGGCTGGGGACAAACCGTCCCACCTGTGTCAGCTACAAATTACAGCATTCCCAAGAGCACTTCCTGCCTTGGCCCCATTTCTTCTTGCTTCATAATGATGCTGCTATTTTGTGTCAAATTAATATTCAAGTGTAAAAACTATATCCATAATGACAGAAGACAACTGTTTATTTGTTCTCTCTCTTATCTTAACCAAAGCCGTTATCGTCCATCTTTGGCAACTGCTTGACCATCTTAGCCATGCATGTCATCTCTCTGTTTGCGTTTAGGTCTGCACTTCCTTTGGCGAGTAATGGACTTCCTTCAGAGCATAAATCACAATCATACGCTTTTTTCGATCTCATATTTCTTCCATTCACTCTATGCATTAGCCTAGTCTAGAGAAGGGCAAGGTAGTCGAGTAGTACATTTTTTCCAAAGACAAATACACATTTACAGACACACTTTATTTTAAGATCTAATTCTCGATATTAACAAACCATCAACTACAAATTCTGACTCAATAAACTCCTAATTTGCTGCTTACTAATATTTAATAAAGTAGTTGTTGAGCGTAGATGTTAGGAAAGGATGTAGAATAATTAATAGTGAGAATTATTGTTGATTCTAAAGTGTTACCACAGTTAAATATATTAGTTTTTATAATTTTTTTTAATATATATATATATATATATATACGTTATTTTTGACTGTTTTTCTGAAAAAACAAAAACAAAATCCCACAAACTGTATACAAAAAGTATGCTGCGCATGAACTAACCTCACAACAACAACCAAAAAAAAACACAACATGAACGCGGAAGTAAGCCTATGGGTGACGCTATAGGGAAATAACAAGGAGAATAACAACTTGCGGTAAACTGTAACTACGTTGATCTAGGTGTGCGTTGCGGCAGTTCAGAATCCAAATATCCATGGACTGTTGCTAAAAGTTAATGCTTTATCATGTTGAAAAATGCCCGACACCAAATCCAACTTTATACCTACCTGATAGTGTTAACAAATGCAAAAACACATTTGTTGATTCAACCGTGCCATTTCAACTTCCTTTTACACAGATCTTAACTGTTTTGTTGAACCAGTGTTCCTCGCCTCTCAAATACATCTCTGTTCTCCATGAGCTACTGAACGAACCTACCGTCTATGAAAACCCAAAGATATGAAGCTGCATATGAGTGATGCTAACATTTCAAATCTCCCAGAATATTACCATTGTTTTTAAATCATAAAATGATATTCTTCAAGCAATTGTGTGCCAACTACACTTTATTTATCAAAAACTCTGTACATTTGTGTAAAAAAGGAATTCTTTTGGAAAGTGATATGTACTTATTGGTACGTATTTTGTGTCCACGAAAGCACGTTTATAACATGAGACCAGGTAAAATTTTCAAAACGTCAAACGTTTCGGTTCCTTTGCCGCCAGACAATGGCAACCTTCATTGTCTCTGTCTGCCCATGATAGGCTTTTCTCTTTTTTTTTTTCCTTTACAGGCTCTTAGGGCCACAAATGTCAACCAGAGGAAGGCAATTATGAGACTAAAATTACTTCCTTACTGTTATCAATCCACTCAGTGGGCCGGGGGACTGGTTAAAAGCCACCATGTAATGGGGCTCAGTTAGACTTTTCTCCTGGGCCTCCGCCAAGGCTGCTAACCTTGCTATTAAAGGCCTCGACAAGCTTTGTCAATGCAATCTGCTGAATGCTTTGAGTGACAAGCGATCGATACTCTCCACTCTCTGGGGTCATCGGTGGTGACAGAGCCCTAAGTAATAACACAACCCTGGCTGCCTCCTCCAACTTAAACGCTTCCCCTGACACAATATTTCTTTTTTGTCTCTGAGCTCGCGAGCTAAATTTTCGTGCCAATCGAAAAAGGGAGGCTGGGAGGGAGGGAGGTGGAGGAGGAGAGAAATGGAAGGAGGGTCTGACAAATGGCAGTATGTGTGTGCGTGCGGATTGATGCCGACCGGGGCGAGAGCTAGGCGTGGGGGAGGGAGATGGGGGGGCGCGGAGAGCTCAAATAAATCGAAAATGACTGGCTGGCGAGTTGTAATCTGCCAGCGCCGAGCCCCCTGTAGCAACAAGCCAAATGAAAAAGCATGCTGACAGACCACAGAGATGGAGGGCCTGCGGTAGACTGCAGGAGGGAGGGAGGGAGTGGTGGAAAGGAGAGAGGAAGTGAAAGCCAAGCCAGAGATATTGTGAGGAGAAATGCTTGCTTTCGTGCTTGACGCACTGTCGTTTACCATGAACCGCGTCTCGAACCGTTTGTGATAGATTTCGACATAATACGCATTAGAAACAATCCTCTACGATGGGAAAATACATCTCAATTAACAAGGTTTAGACTACTCTGCTGTTAAATATAAGAAAATTTCAATTGCATTCAGGTGTAATTGATTTTATAAGACGTGCTACTAGTGTTTTAATTGGGGTTACACTCTCTAAACGCATCGGTGGACCACAAAAAATCTCTTGTATGCTCATTTCTCACCTGCTGTCTCTGAGAAGCGCGCAATTTAACACACTCGCTCGCGCACACTCACACCCACACAAAGGCAGCTGTCCTGTCCTCTACCAGCAGGTGGAAAACATTCTGACATCGAACTCCAACACAAGAGCTCCACCTACAGCAAATTCTGCTCCACCCACACTCCACACTAATCCTTCTTTGTCTGAACACGGAGATCCACCCGTCTAGAGGCTGCCTGTTCTGTATTTACTGCACAGAGGGAAGTCAGATCTGGGGCTGACCATTAATTGCAGATCATGGGGGCCAGGATGAATGGGAATGGCAATTGTATTCCCCATTTCTCATCATTTACTGTTCCCTTTCCACATTAGTATAACAAATTACTACACTACTATGAGGTAGTCTAGATTTGCAATTGGCCTCACAATGATTATTTACAGACTTTATGTATAAAAATCATATTGTTTTAGCTATGCATACATCATACATTTTTTTATATGTATGTTTGTGAGTTTATATACATGATAAATAAGTGTGTGTGTGTGTGTATATATATATATATATTTATAATAATATCTTAAATATCTATTTAATAATATATATTTATTGTAAAATAATTTAATAACAATTTGTCTGACGAAACATACAGTATATATAATTTTAGATATTAATAATTATAGTAATAATACAGTTCAAAATGTTTTGATAAAGAAAATGCAAAAAAGGCAGCAAAAAAGAAAAGTGTTGTCAAATGATTATTCATGATAAATTGCATCCAAAATAAAATATTTTGTTTACATTATATGTGTGCTGTGTATATTTATCATGTATATATAAATACATATGTAGGTATATATTTTTAAAAAATGTGTTACGTTTATACATTACATATATTCATATATGATATTAATTACATGAATATAAATATTCAAAATATATGCTGTATTTGTGTGTATTTATACATATAAAATAAATATACACAATACACATAATTGCAAAAAATAAGCAAACCATTCACAAACAATAACATTATTAATTTTTCATCCTTTGCAGACATTTTAAGGCAGCTGGATTATTTTTTTCTGTCATGTATGTTTTACATTCTGAGCTCTGGAAGAATGAGAACAGAATAAACTCTTCTTGCTTTTCTGAATCTAAAGACAGGCTACTGACGGATTGTGGGATGTGTTGACCCCTAGCCTGCCAGTCTGCATATGCTCAGCTCACACTGCAAGGTCAGACTGACTAACCGGCCTCTGAGACTCAGTCTTATCACTCACTCAATAACCTTGCCTGTAAAACAATATGAGACGGGCTCATACACATCCCACACACACACACACAGGAGCATAAAGATACACACAGACACACGCAAAAAACTCAAGGCTGTGAGCAATACTCCAGACTAACACTGCGTTACCATAAGCTATTCACAAATTCATAAGCATATCCAAACTCTCTCACACACACACAAATAATTCTTTTTTTTTTTACTTGAGGGGAGGAAGCTTTGCCTTGTCATTCAGAACCACCCCTCGCCGCGGAAAGTAAAGAGATGGCGGGAGGGATGTAAGTGAGAAAAGGCGAAACAGACAGAACAAATTCAGAGCAGGAGATGCCTCCTCCTGTTTTTTTTCCACCCAATTTCAGGACCCCACGGCTTCCCGTCGGATTGTGTCAGAGAAAGCCATCTCCTTCCCAGCATGCCGTCTATTCCCCTGCCTGGGCGCAACTTCCCCTCCTGCCGCCCCACTTCCTGGCTCCCCCCACTGCGCTATCTAGGAAATCACGGCCAATGGCAAATCATTTGTCTCTGCGGTATGTTCACTAAGCGTTGGCTGCCCTGCAGAGGGACGGAGCAGGACGCGAGCACATTTCCTCTCAGTAAACACAGCAAATGAGTTTTGCAACCCTGCGAGCGGCAATTTGGTGAAGGAATACAAAGACGGGAAACGAACCAATCAAAACTGGTTTGTGACTCTGCATGAGAAAATTAGGTTTCGCTGTCATTCCAGGTGCCCAGATAACTCGACTTTTTAAAAGAGCATCTGTCCTCGTTATACATGACGCAGAATTTAAACGGCACTTTTCTTTTGGCAGTCAGTTTGTTTGACCTTTTCAAGAATGTGATTCCGGGATGAGTCATGTACAAACATCCTCCTATCGGAGTAGTAAAAATACACACGGGTTTTCCACCTCTGTCAATGGCACAGAGATAATTGAGGCTTAATTAAGCTTCGTTACATCTAATGAGGGGTGAAAACAAACACATCATGCATGTCTCTGGACCTTGGCCGAGGCTGATAAGATTGACTGCCCTGTGAGTGACTGATATCAGCCTGCCAGGCTGAGCAAACATCAGGGAAGAGGATATACCGTGTGTGGGTGTGTGGATGGTTAAGAGTTATGTGTTTAAGATGTTTGGTGCTTGTATTCAGAGTCCTGAACCTCTTATCATATCGTCTCCGCACACTTAGAGAGGTGTCTGTGATAAGCTGCAGTTGGCTGTGCTAAAAGATGATTTACAGCTCTTCACGATAACTGTTTTACTGCCTCTGACAATTTGGGATTTACTGCTTTATGGCACTATTCAGAAAGTTAAATGAGGCTCGGCAACCCTTTTGTGCAATTAGAGCCATTGAAAGAAGAAAACAAACCAAAAAAAAAACGTTATGTATTATATGTATTATAAAAACACATTATGATAACATTAATACTGGTTTACGACATTAAATGATTAAAATGATAAGACTAGGATGGTTGGATGGACTGGTTGAATGATGAAAATTACAGGCCTGTCTCATCTTTTTAAGTGGGAGAACTTTTAAGTGGGAGAACTAAATACTTTTTTGCCACACTGTAAATACATAAATATATATATTTTTTCTTTCCTTCTTTCTAATGTAAAATAATTAGGTAAATATGAATTAAAAATTATATTTGTATTTCATTTATATATATTAAATTATATTATAATTTGCTAAATAAATACATATAAATTATTGCTATCAAATGATTAATTAATTGCATCCAAAATAAAAAAATGTTTATACATTGTGTATACACATTCATACAGAATATATCTTTATGTATTTACATGTATTATATTTAATACAGTGCCCTCCATTAATATTGGAACCTTGGTGAATCTGAGCAAAGGTGGCTGTGAAAATAAATCTGCATTGTTTATCCTTTTGATCTTTCGTTCAAAAAAATCATTGAATTAAAACAATTGAAACAGGGAGGAAAAACTCCTTGTGAAACAAATGTTTTCCTCCAACATCACTGTAGTATATAAAGAGCTAGAGCAGTGAAAATGACCATTTCCACCATCAGGGAAATAATTAAGGATTTCCAATAAACATGTTAGGAAACTGTCTGGAAGAGGACGTGAGCCTCTATCATCCTACTACACAGCGACGAGAGTTTGAGTGACTAAAGACTCTTTAAGGACCACAGCTGGAGAATTGCAGAAAATTGTTGAGTCTCAGCGTCTGAAAACCTTTTTAAAAATAGTCAAACAGCCCCTACATCAGCACATGTTGTTCATGAGGGTTTAAGAAAAATTCTCCTCGTTCATCCAAAAACTTCCTCCAGCATGTTCAGTTGTCAGACAGGGCTGGAACTACAAATGGGGCTGGCATCTTTGATCAGAAGAAACTAAAAAATGAGCTTTTTAGCAGCAATCACTCAAGATGGGTTTGGTGAACACAGGGATAAAAAGTAAATAAAATAAAATGCTGTATTTTTAAAGATATGTGTCTATAGTTCTGCTGGAGGACCTGGACATCTTGTTTAGACACATGGAATCATGAATTATATCAAATACCAAGAGATAAAAATCAATAATTCACCGACTTAGAAATCTAATAATGAGCCATGGTTGGGTCTTCCTCTGGGACAATAATCCAAAACAAACATCAAAATGAACACAAGAATTAGTCACTGAGCCAAAATGCACAAAAAACTTTTGCCATGGCTGTCCCAGCACTCTGACCTGAACCCTGAGTGAGGTGAACTAAAGAGGAGAACCAACATGGAGCTGGTAATCTAATATAAATATGTCAAATATAAAAGATCAAACAAAAAAGATGGCTATATAGGTTACATTTTATTTGTCTGCCTTGTATTAGCCTTCCTTGTATTAGAATAAAGGCTATTTTAGGGATGGAAAAGTTTTGTTTTTAACTTATTAATTATGAAGACCATGCACAATAACATTAGGGATGCATTTAAGTGAAGTAATGGTGGTCAGTTTGGATTTCACATTCTATATTGTTAAAAAAAACATCTAAATCATATCACATAAATAAATTGCAATATATCTGACAGACCATCGGAGATGAATAAAGAGAGCTAAATAAAGCCTTGATTTCCTGAAGATTTACAATGAGGGGAAAAAAATGCAGCAAAAACACACAACTCAGATGTGAGGTGTACTCAGCATGGCCTCTGCCCTGGGCTTGCACTAGAGGAAAATGAAAGCCAATTGCTGTATGAATAATGCAGGAGCATGCAAAATGCAAATGCAGGACACACTGGATTTATTTCAAAGCCTAGAGCCACAAACGGGGATTTAAAAAGAAAGCAATTGAAGGAAATATAAGGTGCATGCTCTAAGGTGCATGTGAGCTTTTAAAAGGGTGACATTTAACTTTCTGATGAGAGTGAAAAAAATCATTCTGGACGGGGTTACACTGAGTTAGTGCGCATACAGTAGTGAGCACAATAATGCTCTGCAGCACAAGCACTTGTCCTTGAGATGCAACGAGAGCATTAGTGCTTCGCTCCTGTTGAAATCAGTCAAATTTGCCACTTTAACACTCAGCGTGTGCCTGTAGTCTGTGTACATGGATATCAGGTGTCTCTAAAGAGGATGTTACCTCTCTGCTGACCTGCAGGTGGTGCTACATGATCACTGATCAGATCAGGGTGAGGCAGAGGAGGATGAGGCAGGATGGAGTAGAACACATGAACAGAAAGACGCAGAGAGGGGAGTATAAAATAAGCAGAAAATAAAAGCCAGCCATGACAGTCTCATGGGTTATTTCCATTCTCTTAGAGCATAGATACAAATGTGCCTGTGAGTCATACAGAGACACAGAGAGGAAGGAAGAAAGGTGAATTCAAGGTGTTTCACTGCATACAAATAGCTGTCCTACAGAATTTAAACCGGGGTCAAAAACGGAAGGTTAAGGCTCAAGTGATGCTGTGAGAGTTCAGATACTTGTAATGTCAGCATTTTTAATGCTACAGTCCAAAAAAATTAATAAATAAAAATGTATACCCAATATATAAATTACAATAACATTGTGCATTTATTATAAAAAATAATATATATATATATATATATATACACACACACACACACACACACACACATACATATATATATATATATATATATATATAATTTTTAATAGATGATAAGATTTTAGCTGGTAGAAAAAAATCAAAGGCTTTTAAACTACACAAAGGTTTATTAGTGATATTAAATGAACATGCAGATACGTGGTTCAACCTTACAGTCCTTATTCTTCTTCTCTGCTTCCTTTTCTCCCTCTCTCCCCGTCCCCCACCCCCGTTCCTTGTATAGCTGCAGGCTAATTGGTGCGATTTTAGATAATTATTATTAAAACCAGAGCAGCGTGGGCGCTTTGGCAGATAATTCCCCGGAGGAGGAGGGGTCCGCTTACACTGAGAGCGCCAATCAAGACCGACATCACGCAAAGCATTTCCTTTGTTTTGCTCTGTGTTGCTGGAGTGTGTTAAAAGAGAGTGAGAGAGAGAGAGACAGACGGGGAGCTCAGACTGTTACTCTTCAAAATAAACACAAATCCAGAACGGATGCGATGTACATTCACAGACAACTGTAAGCTGGCTATATCACGGACAGACGCTCGGTCATCTGCTCGACAGTAATGCAGATCAGCTCTCCAGCCTTCTTAGTGTCCAAAACTTCAAAGCTCTATTTCCATGACCACACACCAACATATTCACTTCTCATATAAAAACATGAAGCCTGTAACCAGATTTATCTGCAGTATCATTTAAAAGTTTGGGGTCACTGATCAGAACTGACAGCAAAAACATTATAAAAGATTCTATTTTAATGAAATGTTGTTTGCTTGAACGTTTTCTTCATCAGAGAATAAAATTTGATTGATGATGGCAATAAGCAGCAAATCAGCATATTAGAGGGATTTCATACACATTTTTTGATGTTTAGATGTTACACATTTTACATTTTGACCAAAATGTTTTACTTTTCTGAACATCCCATAGCACTAATGACATATTTTACTTCTAGAAAACCACATGCTTCAAATACCTATTATGCTTATTATTATGATCAAATACAGTAATTAACGGGGTTGAGTGTGTTGGGGTTGTGATGTTTTGCTCAAAATGGCCTCTGCCTTAAATTTAGTGAATAACAAGAGAGCACAAGGCATGCATGATATTAAAGAATTGTGTATATTGGTAAATTATCAAGGATAATTTAGATAAGTAATAGTTTTCTATCTTTATTTGATGTAGCAGGGTTGATTCGTTAAGCTTGACTATCACGCTATTAATAAGTTCTAGTTCTAAAAGAAGGCAGTATGTTCACAATGCTCACAATGTTGTTCAGAAAAGTTAACGATGTCAATGATGTCACGTAAGGATTCTTTAGTCTTATGGGAGGAGAAAGATTTGTGTAACAGGGTTGAAGGGTTACTGAGGTATGAAACTAAATAATATGATTTTAATGAATAATCAAGGATTTTCATAGATAAAAATCATTACGGGCTAAAAAAATGTCACATTTTAATATTATTACACTACTACACAAACTTAAACATTTTAACTGTATTTTTAGTGAACATAAGAGACTTGCTATGCTATAAACTTACTTTATCCGCATTCTATGAAGGTACTTCAGAGCAAGCACAGTAGAAGTATGCAGTAAGAACAGAATAACAATCTGTCAGACAATTGCATCTTGACACATAACACCTTTTTTTTTCTAATATATTTTTGATTTCTAATATTTTTTATATTATTTACATTTGCAAGTAAGCTTGGTAGTTCAACTGACTAATTAAACATTCCTCAATTAAAAGTGAGATGTGTAATTTTGCACTACCGACCCTGAAAGCAGAAAAGACCGAACACTGCTGAAGAAAACTCTGATCTTTCAGGCGATTAAAAAGACAGAGAGCAGATGAAAACAGCACATGTATTATTAAAGCTACAACTTCAGATTTAAAGATGGGATAGAAACATTCAAAAGCATGAATCCCATAAGATATCATCCATCAGCGAATCAAACTTAAATGAATTCAGCTCCTCTAATCCTGAAAAGTTCATCAGGGAAGGAAAATTAGATCCCTAAGCAGTCTCATTTCAAGACCTGAAAAATTGGCTGAATTAAAGAGCAGACAAAGCAATAGAGAGAAACAGGAAAAGGTGCAGGTATTAGTTTGAAAATAAAGCAGATCCTTTGAGACTAACACAAGGAGAACTTTTATTTTTATTTACCTGTAAATTCAATATAGATAATTAGATTCAGAGAAAACCTTCTCCTACACTAAACATGAAATCGGCCTCCGCTGTTCTTAAGACTAAGCCATGCACAACATTATAGCAGGTACTGTATTCACACACACACACACACACAGACTGAACCAGAGCCTGTGGGCAGAGGGTCCTTCTCAAAACACCAGACACTTCTTACTCTTCCTCTCTGGACATGAATAACTCATGAGAACATGTAAATACGTTATCTGGTGCATGCATTAATGATCACAGGGAGACTGAGGGTCCATAATTAATAAAACATGTAGACTACGAAGACTGACACCCTTAAGTTTTTTTTCCAAGTGCACACACATAAGGAGAGTTTGCTGTCGATGCATATACGAGCAGGTCAATAGATATCAGTGTTGTCCAGTTCTTGTGATCCAAAGTGATCTACAAGTTGAGGTGAAGAAATGATGCCTGCTCATTACAATTAAAACAAAGAACACTGAATTCATCCAACAGAACTGACCAGACCCCATTATTGCATTGCAGTGGATAATTTAATGTAACAGGATTATTTATTTTTTATTTTTTAGTGAATGCTTTTCAAATTCAGCAAACGAAAATATGTAAATAAAAATTCACATTAAATATGTAATTATGAAATTGCTTAACAATTTCGGAGTCAAACCTTTTTCAAATTTCGTTTCCTTTCTTTATATTCTCTCCCGTCCATCTCGTTTAATTCCCCTCTGACACCGTTCCCTCTTTTCTCATTTATCCACACACACAGCACAGGCTCTGAGGGCCCAATAAAGTGACAGCTCTGCCTTGTCAGGTCTTTTCTCCACAGAGTTTAAGTCGCCCAGGCAGCCTGTCAATCAAAATGCCAGAGAGATGACAGCTTCTCCCATTCGCTATCGTGTTGCTGCGACGACAGGGTGACCTTTCATTGCCTCAGCAGCTGCCAGGCATCTTTCTCTCATCACATAGAGAGTGAGAGAAGAGGGAGAAAAATGAAGGGGAAGAATAAAAACAACAGTGCTCCCACAGGCGAAAGGACTTCTGCGCTTGACTCAAAAGCCGAGCATCATAGTACACAGACAGCATTTTTGGGGCCTATGATGTCCAACAATGCTTACTAGGTTTTTGAGACACATGACAAAATGACTAGATTCTTTATAGTACAACTAAGCAAGACGTTAAAGCCAGTTTAAAGATCAATCATGTGTTTGAACCAGCCCTTGTGGATGATTCAGTCCTGATTCTCTAAAATGATTGAGATTTGTAACAACTGCTTGTAGGTTAGTGCGATTCTCTCCAGTCTTGAAACCTGAAACTAAGCATCTAGGCTATAAGAAAGTGGAAAATGAAAAGCATGTGCACGACGGCACAATGTATAAAACACGCAAACATCCTGAAGATGTAAACATGAAGTGATGATAATGTAAATGAGTGCGTGTTTTTGGGTGCGTGGGTGAAAGTGTGTCATTTTTCTGAGATCACACACACACACACACACACATAGGAGGACAGCGGCATCTGGAAGCTGGGGAGGCATCATAGCACACGGGCTGCCCGCTTGCCTAACTCAGAGAGTGGGGAAAAAGCAGGAGGAAATCTGTTTCCTGTCATCCCCCATCTTGTCAGTCTCGGTACAGACATCTTGCATCCTCTCGACCAGCTGTTTGCTGCTCACTCACACAGATGGCTGCTTCTCTTTGATACAAACTCTCTCTCTGTTCAACTCTGCCTTCATCTCTTCATCTGACACCAACTTTCCTAAAGAGTTACAGAATGTTATCTTCAACAAAAGGCACATTACTGCTTGAACAAAGAGCTGAACAATAAAGATGGTCTGAGATCAGCGTGAAAAAGAGGCTTTTATTCATTGCAAAAGTGATTATTAATGCAGCACCAAATATAGACACAAAAGTGTCTCTAAGTTAGTCTAGTTCAAACATTTGTTGACCATAAATTACATTTTTGGGCAAACCGATCATTTTCATCAAAAACAATAAACACACTTTATGCATGGACGAAAGTTTACAATATGACCAATAACATGCATTTTTTAAAATATATAGGCTGAATTGTAATTTTTAAAGCTTTTTCCTCAATCATTTTCCAACTGTTTAAAAAGCTCTGATCGGTATTTTGGGATTTTTCATCTAGCCATTGCAAGAACCCTACAGAGTTGCTAAATTAATCACAATGACATTGTTTGGGCCTCAAAGCCTATGTTTAGCTTCGCTTGAAAAGTGTTAGGAAACCTTTAAGCCACTTTGTGCCTCTTTAGAGTCTTTTTAGTTTAGACTTCACAAATGTGTGGCATTTGCATAGTTTTTAAAGTGGAAAGAGCATTAGTATTATTTTATTTTGATGTGACTATGTCAGTTTTATTAATCGATGCAAGTACACACAGGGTGGTTCCTATCCAAGCTGCCACCCGGACAGATAGCACGACCATTAGAAGCAGACCACCCATCTTGATTAAACCAGTCTAACATGGCTTCCATCAACAGCAGAGCAATGAACTGTCCATAGAGCTGGGGTAGAATAAAAGCAACCCATAATCACTAAAATTATCTCTGCATGCTACTCTGCGAGTGCCGTTTACAATTCACCATTTTCCAGCCCGCAACTAAAACAACTAAAACATTCTGATGCAAGTAAACCAAAACAGTGCAGTGCACAACCCATGAGGAATTCACAATATCTTATTTTCTCTGTTTGTTTTTATACTTGTTCAAAGGAGAGTGGATTGTTCTAGTCGTCTCCTTTGCATAAGAGTCTGTCTTTAGCCCACACATGTCAGAAGGGGGTAAATCAGTGGCCTTCTGGTCAACAGGGCTGAAACTTCAGCTCTAGAGTTACTCTGCTTTTAGAACAACGCTTGGACGCCAGCCGTCGGTTGAACCTCTTTGATCTAGTCAGCGGTGAAAGGGTCATGGAGAACATCTATACTCACACTAGATGGTGTAACAAAGTCCAATCCGACTCCAGGATGGCCTGGTTTAACTCCATCCTTAAACGTGTTATTGACTGTACTTTATTATAGAAATACCATAGTATGTTTGCAGATATTTAAAAAAAAAGTTCAAATACTATTGCTACAGTCAGTTATCCCAATTTAAAATGTGCATTCGGCATCAGAATGTCTGTTTTTGTTTGTTGTGATTCCACCCACTGCCCATTTACCCAATAGGATTTTGACACCTGACGTTGCCAGGTGGTGAAACACACATCCATGGAATCCATCAGATAAAATAGATCAGAGATTGCAGATTCTACCTGACTTAAAAGCCTTAGCATTCATCACCAAAGGCATATTAAAACATGGACATATCAACTAATCAACTTACAGTTTAAAGCTTGATGCCTTCCCATGTCAATTGTGCTAATTCCTGTTGCATGTTCTCAATCTGGCAACCTGGGCAAATATCGAGTATCAAGGGGAAATTATATTTTGAAAGCAGTATAAGCTACCAACTTTAAAATATCTGTAAAAGTTGATATAAAAACATTTAATGTGCAATTAACATTATACAACTCAAGAGTTTATTATTATAATATACTCTTTTTTTTTATATATATATATATATATATATGTATAATTAATCAAAATATAAACAAATAAATAACTGGTGACATAAAATGTAAACATAACATTAAAAAAATGATTAATAAATTTTGTCATAATGTCATTTAACGGAAATTTTTCATAAAAAAATGTACATCCCACCTGCCTGAAGACTACTCTAGACTAATCTGAGAAATGTAACACTGTTTAAAAGTTGCTATGCTAATGCTGCTAGTTTTTCCTTTTTTAGTTACTCTTAGCTTTGGGTTTTACATATATATATATATATTTACATACATATAAAAACAACAAAAGACTAAAGCGACGATAGTAAAAATAATAAAAACCAGAAAAGACAAATGTAAACCTAAAATAGAAATTAAACTACATTTAAAAACTAGTATAACCTTGCAACACTAGTATAACATGAGTTTTGTTGGCAGTTTTTATGTAAACAATTTTCGAAGAAATAACTGTACAGTACAAGCCTACCCCGACACACTGACTTCTTCAAAGCTCAATTAGTCATTCACTGGTCCGCTACCCACATTTCTCAGTCCATCTCTCTCAGTCTTCATCCATTGCTCTGTTAATCAGCTGTGAAGTGAATATTTTTACTCTTCACCCTCTTGTGCTTGTTTCATGGCCTGAATCAAAAGTGTTCTCTCAATCTCTACTTTCACACACCAGGGAGCAGAGCAGTGAGGCGGTTGTCATGGTTCCCTTCCCTCATCCGCTCTCCTGTCCAGAGTATGAACCCCATCTCTCTTTCATTTCAAACCCTCTCTCTCTCCCCGTCTGTCTAGTGCTCACACACACTGAGTTATGAGCTCTGTTAGATGCCGTGTTAAATTATAGCGGTTCGCATGTCACAAAAGCACACTTGGGCATTAGAATGAGAGGAGCGCTGAAAAGACAAGAGCTGGAGAAAGAGAGGAAGAGACAGACTTCATATAAAATGGAAGTCCTGTGTGAATGACAGGGTCTTGAACAGAGCAATATGGGGCTGACACACTGTCAAATAAAACCGACGGCATACATGCAGTATTTCTCAGGTGGAATGTTTTGCAGCTCTCTGATGTTAGACAGATACGGCCACCCCTCTATAATCTAACTTGCAAACTAGTATTATAGAGTTAGTGTTATTTACAAGTTTGTTTACAAGACATACTGTAAATCTATCAACCAAAAAAGCCTAAAATAATCATTTATTCTGAAATGTAACTTTAATGCATTGAGCCAATCCAAAGACTGGTACTAGATGGTCAATTAATATAGTTTAGTTTATTGTTATAGTTATTATTATTATTGTGATGTACAGTGTACAACTTTGGTTGCATTTAACATAACGTTTGACATTTTATGCTTTTTTTAGGATTATACAAACAATTTTACAAAATATAATAAAACAATAAGGCACCAGCAGTGTTTCGCATACACTGATTTATCAAAATATCAAAACTGACCGCCACAAATTGTTGAACTGTTGAACAATTGTAAACTGTTTGGGTAAACAAATTGAAAATGTGTCTGACAGTATAGTGCATAGTTTACTGTTTCAGAAAAGCTAAAGTCAGGCCATTCTGTTCTTTGCTTTAAATTTCGAAATTATATAATCCAATTTAAAATAAAAACTGTTTGTGTTGTATGTATGTGGCATATTTAGCAATTGTATTATTTCTTTATTTGATTAGGATAAGCGGAATGTTAAACACGCTGGTTTTACACTGCCGGCATAAGCAGCGCGGAAGCAGCGTGTATGTTGAGCAGGAGCAGTGCGCATCGATTGTGCTTTCATTCTGGCAGCTTGTACTGCAGCAGGCTATAGACAAGCATCTCGTATTTTCCAGCGTTCTTCTCCGAACACTGTGTGCCATGTGCTTTCATTTATGTCATTTCTCTGCACCTGCTACGCGCTTCTGCTCCGCTCCTGTGTGCTCTCATCCGTTAACATGGGCGCGAAAAAAAAAAAAAGAGCTGCTTGCGCCCTGCTGACGCGTGCCGTGTGAAACCGGCATAAACTCGACATGTTCAAGCGTCCAACTACACGCGAATAGCGAGATATATTCGCCCAAGTTACCTCAGGTGTGAACGCACTTTTAGCAAAGAGGGATTTGAGAAAATGATTGGCACACTGGACAAGAGATACCAAAAGAAATATAGAAGTATACGTTCCATCCTGCTAAAATGTTTTGGGGCAACATTTACAAATATAAAAATGGGTGTTTGTTTAATTTATCTGTATTTTAATGTTAATTTAACATAATTTAATTCAGTAATGTAAATATGTTACTGTTATTTAATTTTGTACAATTTAGTTTTAATTTGATTTTGCTAGACTGCGTTCTCTCAGTTGAGAAAACAGATTTCAGCATTATTAGTAATCTGTGTGTGCGTTTTCCTTTTATAACAAGCAAGTTAAGTCCAACCACTTATATATCGTATCGCAAATCGCAATTTTGACCTTAATAATCACAATGTGACATTTTTCCCAAATCGTGCAGCCCTAGTAAAATACCTTTCCTATGAGCTACCTTCATTATCACGGTCTTGCCATACTGATGTGTGTATATATACACAGTCAGCTTATCAGTGTCTGCTCTAATAAGTATAGCTAAGACAAGAAAAGAAACTCCCAGAGAAAATAAAGAAGAGTTGAAAAAGAGTACTGATTTATATGCATAAAAAGCCTTTAATAAGCCTTTTTTTGTTGTGTATATACCCCCACGGTAAATTTGTTTAAACCGCTGGGAAGATTTTAGGTAGATCTACCAAAGAAGTGCAGGTCTCATATACTGTTCTTATACTGTTTTATATAATTGATTATAGCGTCATATATTATAATTGAAAACACTTGCTTCATTGGTTTTGCCATCAGTGTTGTGATTGATAACAGTGGGTGAAGCACAGAACTAAATCAATGAGACCACGCCACTGTTGGATTCAGATCCAGATTTCACATCCTGCTGACGTTGACACAACTGTTGTGAGCTGGGACGCATTCTTTCCTGTCTTCCACACACACTCTACACAATCCAAACATAAATTGGTAACTTCTGTCTCAGTAAGCAAGAGAGTTTGGCCGGAAATCCTGGCTTTAGCATGTGTATTATTCGATATTGAGAAATCTCTCAAGATTAAACCTTTGCTCTCAAGATCCCATATGCAGCTTTTTAGTTAAATGAGCTGAATTCGTGGAGTCTAGCAGTGTTTATGCTGGCCCTTGGCTTGTGCTTCTTGAAGATGTCAAAATACCCAAGAGAAAATCTCTAGCATTCTTTATGGTGTTCACATACTTTTTCCATTTGTTTTATATCCCAGCATCTTAAAATAAATTGACACATCATCTCCTTGACTACTTTCAAAACATTTGACTCGGATTTCTATTGTTCCCTGTGATCCTTTAAACCATAATGCAAAAAAATAACCAACCATGGGAGAGGAAAGCGTGTCTGTGGGACAATTTATTCTCTTTCCTGTTTGTCAGCGTGAGTGGATGTGATGTCAGTTTGGCTGTAGTGAACTAGACGCCTCATCATTTTTTTTTTTTTTTTGGCCTGCTGTACTCCACCCTCATGAGCCAATAGCACTGATGAGAAGGAGATGGGTTCTGTTACGTGAAGTGTTTCCTTAGACAGGAAAAACACATTTTATTTGGTATTGTACGAGTTTGCCTGTTTGTGGATTTGTGTGTGTTTTGTGTCTAGTTGGTTGTGGAGTGATGTGGGCGAGATCAGGAAGTTCTAGGGTTACACATCTGTTGACTGTTGTACTGCTCTTTTTCTGGCTTGAAAGAGAAGTGTTGACTTGTGGTATCTGAGAGGAGCACATACACAAACAAGTTCCTTTTGCAATAAATTAAACTACTATTTTTTTTTTTTTTTAAGTGAGTTAAGTGCTCAATGTGAAAAATGTCTTATCTTTGTTGCAGGTTATGACTTTGCTGCCGTGCTCGAATGGTTTGCTGAACGCGTGGACCGCATTATTCTTCTCTTTGACGCACACAAGTTGGACATCTCAGATGAGTTCTCAGAGGTGATCCGAGCTCTGAAAAATCACGAGGACAAGATGCGGGTGGTGCTCAACAAAGCTGATCAGATCGGGACCCAGCAGCTCATGCGAGTGTATGGCGCCCTCATGTGGTCGCTTGGTAAAATAGTCAACACCCCAGAGGTCATCCGAGTCTACATTGGCTCTTTCTGGGCTCAGCCTCTCCTGGTTGCAGATAACAGGAAACTGTTTGAGGCAGAGGAACAAGACCTTTTCCGTGACATCCAGGGACTTCCACGAAATGCAGCGCTGCGCAAGCTAAACGATCTTATCAAACGGGCCCGTCTGGCCAAAGTAAGAAATGAAACCTTTTATAGGTAATTTGTTAGTTTTCAAGTAATGTAAGGTGTGTTGTCTGGACACATACCTAAAATAGTACTTTAAGGTTTTGCTTGGGTAAGTAGCCTGGTGTATGCTGCCATGATCACTTTAAAAATTGTAATCGCCACACACGCACACACCATTTTACCAATTATTTATTACTATTTAAACAAATTGATCACAAAACCAGTCTTAAGTAGCACAGGTATATTTAATAGCCAACAATACATAGAATGGGTTATATCAAATTCTTTTATTCCATGAAGAAATTTCCCACTGTAAATTCATCAAAACTTTTGTTTTGATTTGTACAAAACATTTTTGATTGATTTCAAATAGTTGTATCTCGGCCAAATATACATCAATATTAAAACAATAAAAGGCTTGAACTACTTCAGTTGTGTGTAATGAATCTAAAATATATGAAAGTCTAAT
>JAUYWG010000044.1:9636156-9653357 GCA_034779775.1 Enteromius afrohamiltoni
TTTTCCTTTATAACAAGCAAGTTAAGTCCAACCACTTATATATCGTATCGCAATCGCAAATTGCAATTTTGACCTTACAATGTGACATTTTTCCCAAATCGTGCAGCCCTACTACATACTTAATGTAAACCAATGTTTCAGTTAAACTGTGAATGGTACAGATCAGTTAATAAATAAAGCTAATTCATTTTAAATATTAATTCTTGAAAATCTTAATTTACAGCAAATAAAGTACAATTATTCCCCCTAAAACAATCAGAAAGGTAAGTGATTCCCTTATCTAGTTACCCCACATCAGAATTAACCCTGCAACCTTTGAGCAGACAACTGAGCTCCTTAGCTATTAGGTACCATCATCCCTTCACCTTCAGTACAGTGCAATGCATCAGACCTGTGGGGAACCGGATCAAGTTCATATTTCACAACGCTGACCTGATGTACATGTGACCTTTGATAAGGTTTTCTAATCTAAGAGTTTTCATGGGCAACAATCCAATAACAGAACGACAGATACACGGATGTCTTTCACTTTGACTATTTAGGTAACTGCCAAAACACCCAAACCGGGTTCACGTCTTGTTTTTCACAAAGTAACACCATCACTTTCTCTCTGAAGAATAGAATAACAGCCTCCATTAAAGTTTAACGCAGCTTACGGGACAGGGGCATGACCTGATTCAGACACATATACACAGACAAATCACATCTGCACAAATGTTACCATCTGGCTCAGTCTCGGCAGATTTCTCTCGAACAACGCAACATATAAGCAGAAATGATATCAAAGAAGCCCTTTCATATCAGCACATGTGGTGCATAAGGGCAGCTCTTAAAAGTGCAAAACATGTGTTTAAATGAAAATTTAAACCCTGGCCCTTGGTGGCAGAGTCGAGCTCGATTAAATATTCAATGATTCAAAACGCTGCCATGACTATTACAAAATGCATGAGAGGGATTTCAGACCATCACACACACACACACACACTCAGCTATCAATATACCACCATCACTGTTATCAACAGATCAATGGCAGGTTTAAGATTACAGCCCCAGCGTGTCTCTAGCACACAGAGGGCTGTGAACACCAGTCCAAAGATTGCACATCGATAAAATTCGAGCTAATTCAGAAAAAGGCAACTGTACTGACTCACCTTCTCATTATATTTGAACTTGACATAGAACCAGCTGGACTTAATCATGGTGTCGGCTGTTGGCCCGGAGCGTGTAGTGCGCCTAGGGGCAGAGATACAGGTCAGATGAGGCGAGAGGTCCGGTGTCGGTGCAGAATGCCAGAGGATGGAGATCTGAACGCGGTCGGTCTGCTCCACCAGAGCTCAATCCCTCTGTCTGCTTGTGCTTCTTTCTGTCCTGCTCTCTACCTCCCTCTCTCTCTCTCGCTTTGCTTTCTGCTTGTGCCTCTCTCTCTCTCGTTGTGTTGGCAGGATGTCAGCCCAGCTCTTCAAATAAGCTTCAGCTGTGTTCATGGGCGATGGCACATGCCAGAGAGCCAGAGGATATGTAGTCTCTCTCTTTTCAGTCTCTCGTTCCCCTCTCTATGCGTCCCACAATCTGTTTTCTGTCCTTTATGGTTTTATGACTGCTTGACAATCCTCTAAGAAAATATAAGGCCAATAGTCTCTAAATGATTCATTCGGTTACTTTACTGCCATATTCTGCTACTGTAGTACTTTTACACTCCGTGTTTGTTTTCTTCTTTTTTTTTTTTTTTAAATCTCAGCCAGCCATATCATGTGTATATCACCATATCACATTCTCACCTACATTTTATCCTCTGGCATCTTCAACCCATCTGTCTATCCCTCTGTTTTCTTTCTCAGCAGATGTAACGCTTTAAGCATACGATATTGATGCTTTTCCATGTATGATGTTAAACAAATATCTGCGAACAAAATGAATATTTAGGATTTTAACCTACTTTAAACCCATTTGAAAAGATACAAAATAAAAAAAAAATATTATAGAGTCTGCATTCTTTCTATTAAAGGGTTAGTTCACCCCTAAATTAAAATTACATCATCAATTACTTAAAACCCATAAGACCTTTGTTCATATGCGGAATAAAAAAATATATATTTTTGATGATATCAGAGAACCATCTGACCCTCCATAGAGAGCAACTGAAATGATCCTAGATGCTAAGTTGAGCCTCACACATCACATGGACTTTTGTACCCATGTATTTGCTACTTTTCTGGACCTGGGATCATTTTGGTTGTATTGCTGTCTATGAAGGGTCAGATTGCTCTCTGCTCTCGTCCAAAATATCTTAATTTGTGTTCCGGATATGGTCTTATGGGTTTGGAACGACACAAGTAATTAATGATTTTCATTTTTGGATGTACTAACCCTTAAAAGTTGTGTCTCTGACCTTGACAAACTTCAAACTAAGGGGTAGATATCCTTCTTCCACACAAGATGCTCTTCGAATCACTCTTAAATCTCACTGGAAAAGATGATTATCAGGTTGGCTCAAACTTATGTTCATTTAAATGAAGTCATTTGCTATATAAATGTGCATGATTTCCCAGCAAAAGGCACGGCAGCTGAGTCACCGTGGGTGTGGAGATTTGGTTAATTTTTACGTCAAATGAACTACAGTGCATCAGAAAACAATTACAGATCAGAACTACTTCAACCATACAGCCTTGACTTTTTGTGTTTTTTGCACTGCATCCCCGCTACACACGTATGTAAACGACCTCTGTTATGACTGGCTAACCTCTTTGCAGTAAAATACCACATGTTAATGTGGTCATGATTGTGATACCAATACAGCTACTGTAACAATTCTAAATTGCACATTTATACAGCGTAGCTTTTAAAAAAACACAAAAAACGGCAAGTTCCCGTTAGACTAATGTGATCGCATCCAGCAGCAGATAATGTCAGTTCCTCTTGTGCGCTCCAATCCACTTCACATCAAACAAAGATAAACAAAACAAATCCAGACAGCAGGGTCACTCACTGTGCAATTTGCTGCAAAAAATTTACATTATGTACCTCATCCATATCTATTTAGCAAATGACTTCATTTAATTACATATCCGGAATGCCTAACCTGAAACAACTGTCATGTCACATGACCACACTGATTGTGTGGGTTCTATTACTGAAACAGAAGTATTCGCAGAAACATTTCATAAGAAAATACAGTTCACACAGCCTGATTAACTGTAGTAAAGTAACATTTATATCTGCACACCCACACAAGTACACAATATAATAATTATGTTTTTCCAACAGCACATTTGAACCCAAACACATGCCAACTAGAATCAACAAGATGAGCTAAATTTGGCAGATAACCACATCAATCTCACACATGCTGCCAAATCCACTATAACTGCTTTTGAAAAAAAAGCCAATCAAACCTAACTGGCACTTATTTACAACTATTACAATGTCTGAAATTGTCACAATTTTCAGGGAAATCAACCTGGAATGCATTACAAAAGAAACACAAACAGCCCAAATGGCTTAATCAATTTCTAAACAAAATGAAATCACTAAACCCCCAGCATACCCATGAGCCAAAAACCAAAACTAAATAGTGTGCTCTGTGTTTTCGTATGCGGAAATACGATGTGGAAAGGTAGTCTAGGGTCATCGACCGAAGATGTAGCGACAAACCGGGAGAAATTAGCAGCAGATTAAGGACACACATGAGCCCAAGGGCTGTTTTAGCTGTTGATCCATCCCATGGTGTGCACTGAGACCCATCGCCGTGGTAATATTTAGTGACAGGGCATGTGCACGCTCACATCCACCCACAAACACACTCTCCACTTCACTGTGAACCCCGTGGATAAAACACAAGAAGACAGAGAAAAAGAGTAAATAAATAAGATTAGAGAGATGTTCTGGTGCCTATTAGATAGAGACACACAGGCCCTTGAGACTCTAGCAGAGAATGAGAGAGAAATAAACGCAGCGAGGACAAAATAATTAAGACTAAGAGTCTGGAAGCACTCAACCTCTTAACATGTTTATAAAATGATTGTCTTTTCTTCCGTCAACAGCTATTGTTGTCCTGTTAAACAGCGTAATCTATATAAAAAGATCTAATGCAAGCCTGAAATCAGTGGGTGTGAAGAAATGCAACAAGCTAATGCTTTAAAATAGCCAAAATAATTTGTACCAAGGTCATATTATGGCCTTTTCTAATACAAAAGAGTTTGATACTGTATATGGCTGCAATAACATGCCAGCTGGTGCACATATGATTACTCTACTGGTGTGCAGAGGTTAGTTCATTATAACAGAGGTCGCAATATTACGTAACATTATTAATGGTACACTAAAAAATACTAGTGTTGCTTTCGCCGGCTGACAAGGCAGTGGTCTGGAACCTTACACTAACATCTATTGGTGTGGAATGCATTATCGTAAAAGCAAACGTTTGTGTGCTTAATCTGTATATAATCTGCTCTAATTTTATAATGCTACAAAATATTTGTATTTCAAATAAATTCAGGGTTTTTTTATTCTTCACAAAAAAATGGTATCATGGTTTCCTCAAAAATATTAAGCAGCAAAACATTTTGAACATCAATAATTATAATGTTTTGTTTGTTTTTTTTGAGAGGCAAATCAGCATATAAAATTAATTTCTGAACTCTTGAAGACTGGAGTTATGACTAGTGAAAAGAATATATTACAATTGACATTTTAACATGTAAATATAATTGATATTATTATTATTTCACTGTATTTTTGAATACATTGAAGCGGCCTTGGTAAACAAAAACCTTAACCTAAAGCCTGCACCTAAAAGATATTTCTGATATTACTAGTGTAAGCCTTGACTATAAGGTGGACACAAAACACAGAAGTGCAAAATATAGATCCTTCAAAAATATATAAACTGTAATACTATTTCACAAAGTGAATGTTTTTACTGGATTTTATTCACATGAATGCAGTTTTGGTGAGCATTTTGTTGCTGTTGTTAAAAACTGATTATTATGACGTAATTATGAGAAAGTGTAAAAGTGCAAACAGTGACCTCAGTTCTCCTTTTAAGAAGCTCACACTCCTGCGAAGACACATGCACCTCGGCACAGCAATACACACATACAGCACAGAGCATCGTTTGTGCTTGAGGGTAAGCGCCTCAGGCTCGGCGGAGCAGCAGGAAGCCACATCCTCGGCTGTGCAGCTCCAGGACTCAACATCTCTGGGTGCGTGAGAAACAGTCTGCCTGACCCCCGAGGCCCTGCCCTGGGCATGCTAACAGAACGACGAGCCATCCCATCCCACCGCAGCTCCCCTGGCACTCCTGAGTTACACCCCTACAGCCCTTCTAAATCTCTCAAATTATCCACTTAACCAGATGCCAGACGCTGAGAGAGAACCACAGACACAGACAGACCTCCACTATACTTTGATAAATACTTTCAGTGCATTGTTCAATCGTTTAATCTTTTACAGAAGAAAGTAGTGTTTCAAATGAATAATGTATAATCCAAATGAAAGGAAGAGAGCACACAAAGACAGAAGAAAGTTGCATTCCGTGCCGTTTCTCTATTCATGTCTGTAGCATGGAAATATTAATAGCTTGATATCTAGCACAACTGACGTACAATTAGCTTCTGTGTAAATATGTACAGTATGTGGCACAAACCAATCATCTCAAACCACTTCTCACACTGCAGGACTGTGAGTCGCAGAGAATTACAGATATTTATCACGCCAAATATCTCACGGGCGTCAGAGGATCTCTCAGACTGTGAATGTCAATCCTGTAAACAAGCACCAATTTGCCTCCGATTTCGGGCATCTGTCAGTAATTTCCACAAAAACTGTTGGAGAATGAAAATCTGGGCTAAAATGACTCAACTGTCTTTTGCTGATTATTTAAAAACGATTGTTAAAAAAAAAAAAAAAAAAAAAGGTTCGGCTTTAACCCAAACAAAATATTCCATTTTGGGCTCAATAAAAAAAAAAAAATAACAAATAATGATAATAATAAATAAACAAAAAACAAGTAGACAACAACAATAGAATAGATAGTTCTAGTGTTTCGGACTATAACTATAAAGGTAATGATACAAAGAACAGTAACTATAAACATAATGATAAAGATATTGTTCTAAAATCAAATCAAATAATTCATAATACAAATATTTTATCAAATAAAACAAGCAGCCAGAACAGAAATAGAAGAGATAGAGAGTGTTCTTTAAGGGTCAGGGTTTTTATATGAAATAAGAGAAAGAAGAAGCTGGAATAGAAATAGAATAGAAAGCTAGCGCTAGAGTGTCATGTTTTATATATATATATATATATATATATATATATATATATATATACATAATAAATAATAAAAAAACTATTTTACTACATAATGTAATTTTTTCACAAGAACAGAGTGTGCTAGTGATAGAGGGTCGAGTGTAGATGGAAGAGATCTGTGGAAGTGTTTTTAGCTGTTTCTTGAAGATGGCTAAGGATTTGGGTTGGACAGGTCATTCCACCAAGAGGGAACAGTAATAGTGAAAGTCTTGTTCCTCTCTGTTACGGCACTATCATTGGCCGTTTCCTTGTAGAATTTAAGCTTTGCAACAGCGCTTGTTGTAGCCAAAGATGGCAGGTAAAAGTCCATTCGCACATGAAATGAAGTCAGAAACACCAGCTTTAATCCAAGGTTAAACATCTTAAAACTAAACAACCTTTTTTTAGATGTATTGCATCGGCTATTGGAATGACAAGATATTATGCCATACTATTGTGAGAGTGCGTTTACACTGTTGCTGAGACGCAGGTCTATTACATTTCATTTGCAGGTAGGCTAAAAAAGCCTTTAAAGAACAAACAAAAAATGCACTAAAAAATGAACATAGGTAACAATATGACAAAATAAATGTGCTTTACTTTCATTCCCCACACTTATGTTCTTGTCAAACTAAATATAGCATCTACTCCAACTAAGGACTATACGACAGTAAGAAGCGTTCGCAGATTTGGGAGACCTCACCCGAGCATCTGCAGGGACATGTTAAGCACAGCTCTTAGGCAAACGTTAGCCGGCCGTTACCAAACGTTAGGGACGCACAACGGGTTTAATGTACTGTGTGCTTTATGAACAGTGACAGGTCTGCGTGTGGAGCTCATTTCTGCTCTCCAGGCAGCGGGAGACTTGGATGGAGATAAGACCGCCCTAGAGAGACAGAGATGAGGGAACAATTCCACCATCCAATGACTTTCAGACGTAGGGGCCACTGCCAAAGCCTCTTCGCAGATTGCGCTCTTCATTTGTCCTAACACGAAACGGGGCTCCACGGCCCGGGCTTCGCACGCACACCTCCCGCCCTCTGCTACGGCCCAGCTGGGATCAGATGAAAGAGAGGAAAGGGAGATAAACTAGTGTAATTGCTGGCAGATGACAAGAAGAACAATGGAGTAGAGTGTAAAGTGGTGAAGACCTGAACCAGAAGAGGTGCATGTTTGCCACAGCTCTCAAAAATGATATAGAATTGTAATATATAGAGTGTATTAGTTTTTTATATACTTTTGTAAAATAAATCACTAATCAAGGGTTGGTGGATAGAAGTCATATGAGCAAATGGTTTAAAGTATTACAAAACTCTCACTTTATGACTGAACAAAAAAAATATCATGCTATCATGTGCATGTGTAACGTGAAGGAATAGTTCTGTCATAATTCACTCATCCTCGGGTGGTTCCAAATCTGTATGAATTTCTTTATTCTGCCGAACACAAAAAAAATATATATATATTTTGAGGAGAGTTTGTAACCAGGCTGTTTTGGGTCACCATACTATAAATATGAAACATACTATGGAAGTCAATGGTGACCAAAAAAGTTACAAACTTGACAGAAAGAATTTTTATTTTTGGGTGAACTATCCTTTAAGAGGATAAAACCTGGATATGACACAAGCACAGGAAAATACTTACAAAAATGATGCTGTAAAAACGAACAGAATGATAACGTCACCCACATTCTATTACGCCATTTGATTGTATAATTCAACAAATGACACTGAAATAATATTTAATAGGGATGTAACGGTATCAAACTTTCACGGTACGGTAATACCCTGATTTAAAACCCGCTTTAGGTTCGACCATTTCCATCTCTTTTCCTTTGCCGCTACTAGCTACTAGTTGCTGTTGCCAACTTTTTTCAATCCAAAGTAGCTAAATTCAGCTTGAGCTTCAGCTTAAGTCGCTAGATGACGTCATACGTCAATCTGCATATTCATTAGGTCAGTGCCACATATTATCTTGCTTCTCTGTGGTCACATGTTATTCAATGCACCCTAATTCTCGATATAACCATTTTCACTGATATTTTTAATGGTTTCTGTTTTCAGAAAAAACAGAATGAATATGAAATAGTGACTAAAATGCACGCCATTATAAGGCCTACAGAACTAGCTCTACCTTACAAGATGTTAATCTAGATTAAAATCCTTATTTAAAATCGAGCCTTGTTTGATGAAACCAAGTACACATAAGATATAGACAATGGCTATGCTGTGATTTTGGCTATATTTGCATGTAAAATAGAGTTAGAAGCAACTATTTAAACTGAAAGCCCTGCTCCTCTCAGCCGCTCGCTGAACAGAACAGACGCAGAGAGAGGTGTGTGCGCGCAGAGAAAACAAGGGATCGCGTTAGCGCGGCAGTACCGGAGACTCGCTGAGGTTTGTCCAAGAAGTCGCTAGATTTGTCGCTAGTCGCTTTATGGGAAAAATGTCGGCAAGGGGGTCTGAAAAGTCGGTAAATAAGTCGCTAAGTCGGCAACACTGATCTGTAGCTACAACAACAGACCGCAAAGAATGATGGGCACGCTTGGGCTGATGGGAACTGCAGTTTCCGCTACCTCCCATTCGCTCCAGTCGCCTGAGCAAACTTTTCTCAGAAGACCTATCGTTTTATCGAGTCATGCGACCACGGTAGTATCGAACATTTTTTTTATTGAGGTACGACGGTATTTACAATACCGTTACATCCCTAATATTTAAAAAGAAAAAGTGATTGATTGATTAATTGATTGATAATAACAGCCGCCTGAGAGTGTCGAAGGAGCCAAATGGCAAAGAAAAGTCCAATCAACTTGGTCCAAAACCACACAGCTCTTACAGTGCACCGGCACAGGCCACAATTCTGGCCTGCCCGCATATTATAGGATTTGGTTGCCAGGGCTGAGCGCAAAGCAATACGTCTGCCGTCCAAAACTAGCTGAGGGGAGAAAAAGGGACTTAGTGTGCAGAGTGGCCAAACCCAAGACAATATTTATAGATTCTGCAGGAAAGTGCTGCACCAGGAAGAGGTCCTATTTTGAACAAATTTAAGATCCAGTTTTACACGGCACATTAATATTCATTTGTGAAACTAGCTTTTAGAAATGCATTTAGACTACTGTTTTTCATACAAATACATAGAAACCATATAGCTACATTCTTACAATGGCATTGAGGTGCTATTTGTGTGCTTTTAACTGTGCTTATCATGATATAAATGTATGCTACTATGGAAGAACAATGGATAATAAAACAAAATAAATAAAATCTCAAACAAATATTAAAATTTCAGCATATAATAAAGAGGTTGCTACAATTGTGCTGTCTGGTAAAATTATATTCGAACACAACCTACTATCAAAAGTGCATTTACAAGAGAATATAACATTATTAACATTATCAGGCAACACAAGCTCGTTTGAACATTTTTATTAAGATAAAGATAAGAAATTAAGATTTGACATTCATTTTTGACATTTGACATTTATAGCAATAATTTCATATATAATTAGTTTATTCGCAAATGATTGTATTTCATTGTGTATGTAAATTTTTTTTGACCGAATCAAAATAGCAAAAAACATGAGTTTTGAAAATGATTAAAAACTAACTTTTTTTAAAAACTAACGTTTTTGCAAATAAACTCTTCATATCTTTCACATTTTTACAACTATTGGTGCACATTGTTTAATGTGAAAAATAAAGAGGCTTTCGCCGTCTAACGCCGCTCCATTGAATACAAATGCATCAGTCCCATTGAAAACAATTTGCTAGTTTCAGGAAAAAAAGCTTTAGTGGACTAGCCTTAGGGTTAGTGTGTGCAACAGTAGCAGCAGGCAACACTAACAATAAAACTAATAAAAAAATCAACCAAGTGATCTATAACACTGCTAAATAACAACTCGCACCAGATTTTTTTTCCCCTTTTAACACAAATTCATTTTGCAGCAAGTAAAAATCATCGTCTGCTGCATTAAAAACACCATCCTTCTGAGAGACAGAGTGCATGCCATTACAAGAGACCCCAGCAATTGCAATCACTGCAAAACCGCCCGAGCAGGGCTGGCCTCTATCACAGAGCGATCGATGCGGACCCGTGAACTACATGTGCTGCATCGACAGGGTGAATGCATCAGGGAGAGGGAAAGGAAGATGGAGGAAGGGGGGGGAGGAGAGGGAGGGACGCCGCAGGCCATGTGGAGGAGAGAGGTGCTGAAAAGGTTAAGAGATGAGGAGAAAGAAAAGGTGCTGCGGAGCTCTTGTGTCTATATGATACTTGCCCGATCGCTCCAATATAAACACAATCACTAAACCGCACGCACACACACACACACTATACTCCCTGCTGTCAGGATGCCTGTCTTTTGAGGCACTTCTGACATGTGCAATGTTTAGCTGCAGGGAAGAGTGTGTCTCTTAGGAAGTACACAAAACATGGATATATATACTGCTTTCCAAACTCAGCCAAGCATTGGCGTATATTACAGACACCAACCAATTTGTAGAACTCAATTTTTAAATCCTTTTTTTTGGCCTATGTAAGTTTGCTGCTGTTCTCTGTGAACACCTCTGTGAGAGACTACAGCTGCACCTTGCCTTCAAAAACACTGAGCAAGAGAAAGAGAGATGGGAAAAAAGGAAGTGGAATGAAGAAAAACAAGAATTGAGTGAGAGAATAAAAAGAGAACGAACAGGGAAGCAAATAATGAGGGAGGTATCTGAAAGAAAATAAAAAAGGAGGAAATGTAGAAACCACAGACACACTAGTAGGACTGCTGAAGATATTCTTCAGTCAGGACACCAGAGGGTGCCAAAGCATTACATTTCTGTTTTCTCACACATCTGTCAGCTCAATAAACCTGCGACTCTAATTCAGTTCAGCAGGAGGTCAAAGTTGAAGTACTAAACATCTGTTTGGATATGTTTCTGTCCTTTCTGTCAACAGAACACTCAAGATAATAAAGATATTTACACCTCTATGTCTGGCCCTCCAGTTAAGCTTGCGTCTGTGTTATTGTGTTTATGGCCACGTTTCTTTGATACCACCTGCTGTGTCTTTGTATTCTCAATTTAAGAGCAATTTTGCCAGTAAAACGGAGCAATCCATACAGATCCCAGAAACAATTAAGAGTGTGACAGCATCGTAAACACATTTATGAGACTTACTGACCAGCAGGAAAAAAATAAATAAATGAAAGCAAATAAATCAGAATCGATTGTGAGTGGCCAAAGGGCACTCAAACTGCCTGGGGGCGGCTATAGGCAGCAAGTGTACAGAGAGAGATTAACACATGCTCTCCTCCAACATTCTCCCAGACACACGATGCAGCCCCTGCACCCGTCGAATACATATTTATACTGACTTTACATACTATAATGTGCACTTAAGAATTCATTTCATGGAATTAAAACATTCCTATACGCAGCTCAGCAGTGCATGTACGCATGTGTGTGTGTGTGTGTGTGTGTGTGTGTAGGTAGGGTAGGATCATTTCAAAGAGGCTAGCAATAGCAAGCTAGCTTTGAAAGCATAAGATCCCAGGCTTCCAGAGACATGATGAGAGACGGCTTTGGCAGTGGGTTTAATGTAATGCTGTCAGACAACCTCATGTCTCAATCAAACAAATATTACGGTAAAAGCACATAATATTACAATAATAACACCTTTCATTCTCGCTCGGTCTGCAGTAGAGTAATGGTGATTACACAGGCCATATCTGTGCGAACAGGCTATTTGGAGGTATGCAAATACATGCACTAACAGGAATCTGCTATCGTAGCCCTTGGACCGAGTGATATGATTGGACAAACACGTTATGTTCTTACGCCTTTCCGCAGATGATATAAATACATCTAAATGCATTTAAGCAGACACTGCAGTTGAACAGGGTAAAAAAAAAAGGTATCGTCTTACATTATTAATTGCATAAAAAAACTGTATTACAAGTGTTCTAAAATATTAGGTTTAAATATGCACATGCTAAATATTGCTAATTTGCATACATTTCTAGTGCACAAATCTAAACCCTATATAAAGTCATTTCGATTTTTTTTTGACATTAGATTCAAAGGGAATTTGAGGCATCTCAAAAAAAAAAAACAACACTTCAGAATACAGAAAGGAATAAAAATGTAAAGTTTGGTGTGTGTAAGTGCTACTTAAGTGGAGATTTATGACTCATTTTGCTTATTAAAATCAATTGTCATTTAAATCTATTGACACAAATAGATAAAGTCCTATAAAAGAAACACTTAACAATGTCTTTAGGATGTTATCTTTCCACTAGCCTAAAAAAAAATATATATATATATATATATATGTCAAACTTGACAGGTACATTAAATAAACAGAGTTTTTGCCTGTAGTGTCTCCCTTTAACTTAAATTAGTGATTGCAATTGGGATGTGAACAGAATTTCAACCATAACACAAATTTACACACCAAATCAGCTAGCCGGGCTTGGTGTGTTAATGCTATATAATGAACATAAACCATTAACTACCATTTTTTGCCTCAAAACAATTCTAATTTGCTACTTATTAATAGTTAGTAAGGTAGTTTTTAATAAGGAGAATTAAGAATATAGAATATTGTAATGATGAAGAAATGCTCTTTATAAAAAGCGCAATATACTTATTATATGTATGCTAATAAGCAGCTAGTTAATAGCGAGAGTTGATCCCTATACTGAAGTCACTCAAAAAACGTAATATACGCATATATAAACATGTAATTATAAATAAAATACACAATATGTTGCAAGCATCATAAAAACTGGAGAAAACGTATAGTGCACCACATTAATAAACAACATTAAATTCATAACCAAACCTCCCACGGGGTTATTTATGATTCTGCTAACTGCCTTTATGACATCTGTGTCTCTGTCACACTTCTGACAAACTGTTTACTCACTTGACACGAATGTTAATGAAGCGCTGAAGCGATGTGGGGGAGGGTAGTGCTACTTGCAGGTCAGTGCGAGCTCTCGGAGGCTGTCAGACCAGCGTTTAGCTCTACTGTTCACCAACGCTGGTTTTTCTATTACCTTCACTTGAGCCCCCAAAAGAAGCGGCGCTAATAGCAGTATTGGTTCTCTAGTAAATATAGCTCAAGTCTGTGATAATGAAAAATTAACAAACTGTATTCCACCTAAATTCTGATTGGCCTGCGGCAATCAATCAAACAGAAATCTGAACTAGTTTAGTTCAAACTGAGACGTATTAACATATTGTGATAAAATATTAATAATCGTATTGTTGTAGCTAACCACCTGGCTGCTCTATTTAGTGGTTTTCTTAGAGGAGATCAGATTTATAACCTGTCCCAGCTGAGCAAAAGACAGTCAGTCAGACAGAGAGATAGAAGACAGTGGCTCAGTGGTGGTCATGTGGCCATAATTTGATTTCATTTATTAAATTCAATTCACTTTATGGCCAATTTGTTGAGTTAGATCAGAACACACCCAGATCATTCATTCACTCCATGCCTCTCTCACACACAGATTCTATTTCCACCTCTACATTGCCAACACATAGTGTATTTAGTACCTCCAAATTCAGCTGCACTTATGTAGGCCATTGTGAGAGCTTGCTTGCTTTTTCATCCAGAATAGACTCGGCTAAATCCGCTCTTCACCGCTGACTGGAAGCCAGTTTTTCTTGCCATAGTCCAGTTGCTCTTATCAAACGTGAAGTCAGGATTTCAGTGTTGAGAGCTGTTCCTTGATCATCGTTAGAGGAGAATCTCTCCCGGGAGCTATTCAAAACGAGCACAGAAAGGGCCTGAACTTCTGAACAGCTTCTCTGCAGGAGGCTCTGTATTCAATACGGACTGGAATTTATGTTTCTCTGTGTGCTATGCATAGTGGACATGAAATATCACCCCATCTGTTCTTACCATAAAAGCTTAGAGCACTTCTGTTTTTCCACAACCTCCTTTCCTTTTTCATTCGGATTGTGAACAGCGTGCTTCTCCATCTCCTCTCTCTGCTCTCATTTTCCCATTGCCTCAAAGAACCCCTGCGTGGTTACCTGCTCAATAGTGTCTTTACAGGTTCACCTTGTGCCAAACTCCTCCTGGATCTTTCACAGCTAAAAGCCTAGAAGATCCACCTTGAGGGTGATGCAACTTACTTCATATGATTTCTAGCATTCCCTTAGTTTCAGAGATAAAGAGTAATACTTGAGTAAATTCAATCGTTTTTTTCCAAACTCTCTACTGGTTTTTGTTAAGCTTGGCAAGTTTCATCCAGAAGGTTACATCATTTCCTCCAGACACAAAGACTACAAACCAGCAAACCATAATAATAATTTATTCATTTTTTCTCAGTGTTTTTTGACCTAATCAACCAATCAGGCCTATCATAAAATAAATGCAGTTTTAAAAAATACATTATTTTCCACATACTGGACATTATTGCCTGAAAAGTGTCGTTCTGAAATACGAAGTGTATTCTGATTGGCAAGCTATATAGTGCATTGCGATTGGTGAATACCTTGAGCGTATGACGGAAATGTTACGCCCCTTGCCGTAACATGATACAATAAAATCCATTATAAATGAGGCATATGTTGCATCCAGTGAGAGCTTTATTACTGATTATAATGACGTTCACTGTCTTTTTTCATGTTGCATTGCTTCGCACCTCGTAAACAGGATTCTTGATTGGAGAAATGACAAACAACTCTACACTGCTCAAAACTCGCTTTCAAGAGTCATCAGCAAATCCTTTAGATATGAAAACAATCTGTACTGACAGGACGTGAGTCAGAAGCGCCGGACTGTCCTTGCAAATCTGGAGTTGCCCCACTTTATAGAAACAGCCTTTGTATACAGCTGACAATGTGTGCTACTCTCCCAGGTTCAGGAAATAGTCCTCCACAAAATGAGCTGACCTCACTCTAATATTTGAGTTAAAGTGTTCTAGTTGTGTCGTCTTTTGGAAGCACAAACAAAGTAGTTACACTTTCACAAGAAACAGTGACAATAAAAATCATATCCTCTTTCTTTATCAGAATCAGAATGGGCTTTATTCTTTGTGTGTACTTTTGGGCAGTGTTGTGCAAATGAACCCACACAGCGACGTAGGTGTTTAAATTAGATATTTCAGAAGGGCGTGGATGAATCATAACTGTACGAAAGAATATCTCTATTATTTTGAGACTTTAGTCTTTGCAACTTTAGGGATTTTAACTATGCATGAACACTTTCAAAGAAAAAAAACATTAATTGCATCATATGACCCCTTCAAAAAAAATTCAAAGAACCTTTCGTACAATGAAAAGGTTGCACGGATGTCAAAAGTGCCAATAAAGAACCCTTGTTTTTAAGAGTGTGGTTAGAATATGGTGAAACATTCATGTCTTAGCTTGCTTATCCAGGCTATGATAACACACGATAGATCAGCATTTACTGAATATACCCACAGGATTACGGGAATCGCATTACAAACATTGTGAAAGATTCCTCCACTCTGAAATCTAGAGATAATGCACTCTCTAAAATCCCTCTGCAGGAAGAAAATATTATCAAAAGCACTCTGTGGTGGCCACTGAGAGAGAGAAATGATTCACTGCGTCTTCTTCTACTGTCTAATATAAACACCCAGACACAAATAATAAGATCAATGTTTGTGTCGCTCAGCAGCCAGACCTTTGTTCAACAGCACGTTATGTCCAACAGCATGATCAATCTCAAGGCTGATGCCGTCCAACTGCTTCTTAGCAACAAGTGAGCATTAGAGACGGACCCAGAGTCAATCTAGAAAGACTATGTTGCAACATACTAAAGCAAATGACTTGAAACAAACAAATCAGTCCCTCTAGAATAATCAAGAATATTGTTTATGTATTAAAGATTATACAATCAAAGCGTAAAAAATGAGGGGAATGAAAGTGCAATGATGCAAATAAATGGCCATAAAACAGTAACCAGTTACTGATTTGAACGGAAGGATTTGTATTACAAACAATTAGCTATGAGCTACAATACAAACTACTCAAACGTGATCACATTCTTCTAGTGTTCCAGTCAATTTTATACTTCAAAAGCAATTCAACTGTGAATATAAAGGTTATTTCCAGGAATTGCAGACAAATCTGTTTAATCTGGAAACTATACTCCAGAGAGGAGAGGGGAAATTTTTGTTATCACAGAGAATACGTTTTGACTAAAGAGGACAGGTGGAACAGTATGTAAAATGATTTAATATTTCTTGACTGTGGTTATAATAAGAGTAACACCGGTTTCACACTGCACGCGTCAGCAGGGCGTAAGCGTCGCATATAATACACGCTGCTGACGCCCTGCTGACGCGTAAGGGAAACTACTGCTTTCCAAAAAAAACTCCCAAAACGAGTTTAAAAAGCAAGGAAATACACTGTCAGGTTTGATATTATAATCATTTACATTTTAGATAAACTATTCAATCAGGTTATCTTCCATCCATTCCATATCCATTTTCAAACTAAAAAATGAATTCGGCTCCATTTTTCATTTTTTCGTTTAGGGACAGGAAACTAGTAAACCACTTGAATGTTCGATTTCTGCACGTTGGGCGGAGTGAAACGCCTCTCTCCGCTGATTGGTCAGCCAAACATTAAAACATAATAAGAGTCCTCCACCTCTACAAGTTTCTACTATTTCTACTTATTTCTACTTTGATATCTTTCTCTTCATCAAACACCCATACTAATGAATGGTTACACAAACCTATAGACAGAGCTTTCTTTTGTGTATGAATAAATTCTGTAATCTATGTGTGAAATATTAGTTTTTTTTAATAAATATTAATTTACTTCACACCTGCACTCACAAATTCTAGCCTACATCTTTAGCACACAACCTGATTTATTATAACCACCTATTAAAATCTGTGTGGTAAACTGTGCGATGCACTGCCATTT
>JAUYWG010000044.1:9664150-9678510 GCA_034779775.1 Enteromius afrohamiltoni
AGCAGAGGAAGCAGAGGAGCAGCGCTCCAGAACTTTCTCATCCACAGAGGACTCTAGACAGGAAGATCAATATTCAATATGACAAAGCTCATCTCTGCAGGGGAGCTGTGTATCTTCACATATCTCTGCTTACAGAAGCAATCAATTACATTATTATACTCCAGCTACAGGGAGAGAGATACTTCTCGTGCCAAAACAGTACACTAAAGGAAGGGAAAGTGAGACATTCGATACAGTTCAGGGTAGGAACGCCTACTGGAAGCAACAGCGCAGTGACTTAGCAATCCTTAGAGTTTCAGAATATTAAATGCATGATGAAAATAAAGAATGCATGAAAATGGATCACTGTTTCCACAAAAATATTAAGCACAGCTGTCTTCAACATGGATGGTTTCAACATCAGATGGTTTTAAGCACCAAATCAGCATGTTAGATTGATTTCTAAAGGATAAAGTGAAACGTCACAGGAATAAATTACATTTAAAAACCAACGGTCTCATGACCAATTGGTATGCATTCATACAAGGTGGGTAATTTGTGCTAATTCATACAAATTCGCATGACTTCACCTGTACGATGTTGTATGATTTGTCTTAGGGGCGTTAGGAGTTAGGTGTAGGTCATTCGTACAAATTCACATGAATTGGCAACTGGTAATATAAGTATGATTTTGCAATGAAATTGTACTAAGTGAGGTCATACGAATTTGTACGAATTAGCCAAATCGGAAAAAAATTAAAAATTTTCGTGAGGCTGTTAAAAACGTATCACAATAGAAAACAGTAATTATAAATTATAATAATTTTGCACAATAATGTCTTTACTGTTTTTAATCAAATAAATACAGTCTTAGTACGGACAAGAAACGTCTTTCAAACTTATTCAAATTTCTTACTAATTTTAAACATTTTGAAAATGAATGTGTGTACATATGGAGAACACTTCGAAGATTTTGGAGTGGTGAAGCAAATGAACGTGAGTTTTGAATTGATTTACCAAAGCTGACTGTGATCCTGTCATGATAGAGTCAGAGGCGTGCGGATACAAATGCAGTGATTTATTCATGGTCGGCAGGCAGGGTCCAAACAACAGCAAACAGAGCAATACAGACAGGGCTTAAATCAGAGTCGAGGTACACGGGCAAAGAATCCAGGGCTGGCGGCGATACACAGAAAACAGTAAAAGAGTGGAAACACGGGAAAATACTCTCAGAATTGGACGCTATGGCAATCTAAATACTTCGCGCTAGAATGTTCAAACAGACTGGTTCTTATGCTGACGCTAATGAGTGAGAGGGTGGAGATAACAGGCAACAGCTGTGGAGGAATGGTGTGTTCTGGGAGATTGAGTCCGGTATATGACTGATGCTGCGTCCCGAAATCGCTTACATCCCTACTATATAGTAAGCGAAAAACAGTATGCGAGGCGAGTAGTATGTCCGAATTCAAAGCCTTCGAAATTCAGTAGGCGAGAAGTACCTGGATGACCTACTGCTTCCGTCCGAATTCTATAGTAGGCATACCATGGAATGCTTTCCTATCCCATGAGGCTCCGGGAGAGGAGGCGTCATATTCAAAAAATGGCGGAAAGTTGAGACGCGGCTCATTTCAAGTGTACGTACCTCAGAAAAAAAAACCTTTGCTTATTGTGATTAAATTACACTTGTCTATCACACAATCTAAATAAACGGATGATTTATTGAAAGTTTAAATTGTCGACACGTGACAACATCAATATGGCGGATGTAGTACGTTTGAATTACATTCATACTATATAGAACGTACTGGTCGGGTAGTACATTCAATTTTAAATGTAGCTTAACTTAAGCTGCATTGCGATTTCGGACGCAGCATGCGAGATCAAGGTGGAACAACGTGGAGGGAGTGCCCCCTAGCGGGGCTTGATGACACTTCCGGCTGGGAACGTTACAGATCCACACAAAAACGAATCAGTTTTATTTCTTCTGTAGTTTAAAAATTCTCTGCTTTAATGCTTTTCTTAACTTAACAAAAGTTATTACAGGGCTCTCTGGAATGCTTGATTCTGATTGGTCAGTTGAGACATTCGCAGGTTCGTTCTTTTCAAATAATAACTGCTCCAAAGTAATAACGCATAGCCGGTTGTTTCAAATCCCTCCGCGCCAACAAAGATTGCCGTTTGGCGCCATCTTGTGACAAACACTGGACAACATAAGGTGCAATTTAATACTTGTAAATAACTAAAATACATCCTTATTATATATTCATATGTAGATGTTATAAATTGCCTTACTAATGTTTGAATGTTACGTCACGTGTTACTATATCGTTTTGCGGAAGGATGAAAAATGTTAATTTAAAACAAATATGGCGATAAAATGTTTCAAATTCATGTCCAGTTTTCTTTATGTGGCAAGTAGCCGTATAATATGCGGGATAATGCAGAGGCAGCCGGTAGTTATCGCGAAATAAGCCCCTTCAGCGTGATACAAGACCTACTTATCACAAAACTAGTCTAATGACACACTCTTAAGCAATCTCAGTGTGTCCACATTTGTCAGAAAATACAACACCAGTTACCAAACGATGGGCAGCAAAGTGCTGTTTTTAATGTAAAAGTAATGATCGTACGCCTCTCCAGGGGGACAAGATTTTCATATCTAACTTCAGAGACATAGAAGACTGTCTTTTTTATCTTGTTTTCAAGAGCTCAGCCATTTTTCTGAAATGACAGCTCTTTTTACGCTCTTCATTTTAAGCTCTGTGCGTGCGAAATAATGTTGGTGTGCGATAAAAATGAGTAATGGCTCGCATGAATGTTTCTTCTCTGATTCAGACCATAGTTTTCGGTTTCATCAGAAGATACGTGTGTAAAATTAAACGAGCAAATGCTTGCATACAAATATGTACATCCATTCAAGCCTCCAGATGATTTCTCAGACATAAAGCCAAGTGGTTTGCTGTATCTGATGCAAACCGTACATAGAAAAAACCTTTTACTGTGCAAGTGTGTGTGTGTGTTTGAGAGGAGATACACCATCAGCCCTCATCCGCCTGCGGGACTGATCCATCATGTTAAACTTATGTACCAAATCAGATTACATGCTTCAGAGACATTACATGTTTAATAGCCTTTTTCATGTACTTGAAGTCAAAAACATCAAAAGAACTCTCGGCTGAGCAGACGGAGCATATCAGGACTGCAAGATACGACAGGCTGATAACCAGCCATCAACTCTTCAGCTCTGATAGAGCACTCTGGGTATTTGTGCTGAGGGACAACCTCTATTCATGCCATATCTCTCTATTTAGCGATCAGAATCATTCAGACTCAAAAAATCAAGCCGTAGTTGATTCATTTCAGCTGCTTGAGAGAAGAAGCTCTTCAGAAATGACATTCAGAGGGAGATGAGGATATGTTCAGACTTACAACTTACTATATTTCAAAAGGAAGCAATATGTAGGCATGGAATACGTAGATGAACGGACAAAATGCTGTATCCCACAATACATTTAGACACTTTTAGTGTGATAAATTACTTATCATTTGAAAATATACGCACTGTATGCCTACACCAAGAATTGCAGCTAATTTCAACGCAAATAACTGAAAGCTAATTTCTAAGATAGCAACTTAGATGTCACTTTAAAAGGGAAATATCGTCCTGTTACTTAAACATGCACTGAAATGGGTCATGTGACAGCAATGTAGCAATTTGAACCATGTTATGCAGTTGATAGTGTATTTTAAGCCATCCGAGATGTAGATGAGTTTATTTCTTCATTGGAACACATTTGAAGAAATGTAGCATACTGGACGGATCCTCTGCAGCGAATGGGTGCCGTCAGAATGAGAGTCCAAACAGTTGATAAATAACCCAACATTACTCCCGTCTATCGATTTTGTGATGCAAAATTTGGGTGTTTGATGTTTTTATCAGCTGTTTGGATTCTCATTCCGATGGCTCCCATTCACTACAGAGGATTCATTGGTGAGCAAGAGCAAGTTTCTCCAAATCTCTTCCCAGAAGAAATAAATTAATCTCCATTTTATATGGCAAATCCTAATTTTTGGCTGAACTAAGTATCTAATCTAATTATCTAGATCACCACTCTACTTCAAAACGTATCAAAAAAGTGCATAAGAGCGCACAATAGGCAGTGATGTATGAAGGGAGACTCTAGAGGCTGGTGGAATCTGGGGCGGTCTGGAAACTGGTTGAAATGACAGAAAAGCACATGAGATTATAGAGGATATGGAAAGTGAGTTTGTCAAGTATACTGAGCATGAACTTGAATGGCTTTTCCACAGCAATCACGTCCATGATCCCTAGCACTTGAGTATATGCTGAACCACATCCAAGGTGGGTCTGGGACACATAATTCAACGGATGGGCCTAATTCGATGAGCTTTTCTTCTGCAGGAACTACAGTGATCTTTCGACAACATGGCAAACTTCATTAATCCATCTGTGAGCACATCTGGCCCTAGTGTGCATCTTTCAGTGTGAATTAAGTATAACAACATGTGATGCTGGCAGAGGAAACATTAGAAGTTCACTCTGGGTTTGCTCATCTGTACTTGTCTAGTCTATCCTTGAAAAAAAACAAACAAAAAAAAACATCAAAACCTACTTTTTTGGTAAAGAGCTCTGTTCTCTATTCTAGAAGTATGAAAACCGTTGTTCTTTCTTTCTGCAAATTTTTTTAAACTCTCATATCTGCCTTCCTATGCCTGTACCATTCTTATAGCATCGCACATACTGATAGGACAAAATGTTTATCATTCTAACGTTCAGAATGGGTGCCAAAAACTTTAAATAAAGAACAAAAACCTGCTTTCAAATGCTGCTATGTTAAGACAAAGAGTGTCTTCCATTTCTGAGAAAACTTGTTTTCGTTTTTTTTTTTTTTTTTTTATTTGTATATTTTTGCCATTTCCCAAGAGATTTAGCGAGGTAAACTTTGGATACAAGAACAGCCCTACATCTACACACAAATACACATAACACACAAGCTCCCTAGAGTTCGCTTTGCTGCATTGCTTTCTAGAAGTTCTTCTTTTGCTGCGGGGACTTAAAAACACAGACGTACTGTCTCACACACACTATCAACTCAAAGGCAGCAGCTTTCAAGTGCAAAGTAGGTTTTTACAGTCTACACCGGTTTTATCTTTCATCTCCTTCACCACGAAAATGTATGATGTCTGAACAGAAAGAAAGACACATTCAGACAACAGGCAGAAAAATGCATAGACACGCCCCCTCAGATTTATCAGCTAAGTTGATTGTGAATCCAATGTTTTTCAGAATGCAAAAATTATACTATTAATATAATTGACTAAAACAAAATCAATTAAAAATTACAAAAATTGCTAACCCCCCAAAATTAGGGATTATATAGGTTTTATAGATGCTGGATTTTTTTTCTACCTAAATGCTGGGTTAAGCCTGTTAATCTGGAAATCGTTTCTAATTATGAGTTAAAAATAAGACAAAAAAAATAAATAAATAAATTATCATAAATTTATGGTAAATTATGATTAATGAAGAACTACATACTAAAGTTAAAAAAAGGTTCTGTCATAAATTATATAAATATAATTTCAAAACCATATAATTTTTTAATAATCTTCGGAAGACAAATGAAGATATTGCTGATGAAATCCGAGAGCTTTCTGACCTGTACCTGCAACTGAAATGTTCTAGGCCCTGAAAGGTAGTACAGACAACATTAAAATAGTCCATGTGACATCAGCGGTTCAACCTTAACAATATGAAGCTACAAGAAAATGAAAAACAAAGAAAACACAAAGAAAAACAATAAAGGCTTTATAAATCGTGGTATTCTTGTGAATGTGCGTCAAATACTAAAAAGGAAGAGAAACTGCTCAATGGTGTCGTTACTTTTATTTTCTCTGCAAACAAAGTATTATCATAGCTTCAAAAATGTATGTTAAACTCCTGATGTACCATGGTCTATTTAAAAAAAAATCTAATAAAAAAAAAAAAAAACATCTTTCTGGTCCTTTTCAACATTTTAGTTGCTTTGCTGTCTATTGAGGATCAGAAAGCTGTCCGATTTCATCCACAAATATCTTAATTTGTGCTCCAAAGATGAACTGACAAAAATCCTCATTAAAAATAAAATAAATATTCAGCAATAATGATAAAAATGAGTGTATAAATTATGGATCAATTTATTCCTAGTTAGTACACTTATTTCATGCATTAAAAACAAACAATTTTATAACGAATGTATAATTACCATTGAAATTAGGCTAAACAGTCAAAACAAAATGTCAGCATAGTAATTTAACGTAAAGAATAAAACATTTTTATACTTGTCTTATCTTGCCAAGAAGAGAATGCTGTAGAGAGACAACATAAAACAGCATGTGACATGCTATTTATTGCATAACGTGCTGTTTCTCAACCCGTGATAATAATCGAAGGTATTTTTCCCTCTGCGGCGTGGTGCTAAAACATCCTGCTGATTCATTAATGACACATACGAGGGTTGTGCTCACTATCCTACAGATGCAGAGGATGTCGACGAGGCAAACTAAAAAACTCCCACTCCCTTTACAGCATGGGAGACCTGCACTTCGATCCCATTCCGTGATTACACCCCTGTTCTACAGCAGAGGCACTCCAGGGATCAGTTCCCCTGCCAAGCGTAACTACACAGGCTTTTGTGAGATGGAGAGAGAGATTCTATCCATGGCCTCTCTGTTTTATTAGTCTTATCTGTGGCCCTCAGGGAAGATATTACTTCTTTAGCCAAAAAAAAAAGAGAAAGAAATAACGAAAAAACTGCACTAACAGGAAAGCACAAGACATAAATTGTTGCATTGAGACGCCGCAAGAAGCAATAGGCTTTTGTGACCGAGCAAGCGCCGATTTAGAAAACATAACACAGCAATTTAGTTCCTTTCCAAAGATGGATGGAGGGGGGAGAAGTAGATGAAATGAGAGGGACCCCGTGCCCTCCACATGAGTGAGTAAACACCGCACGTCCATCTGTCTTCTCACGAAGTCAGGCTCTACACTGCAAACACAAATAATAAATAAATATTCTGGTGTAAATATATGGTGTGTGATAGGAATAGAGGCCCGTTCACTGCAAGCACAAATGATAGTAAATTGATAAGAAAATATAATATTTATATAGAAATAATAAAAATTTTTGAGCAAAAACAAGCTATATATTAGACTGGAGTAATGGCTGCTGAAAATTCAGATTTGCCATGATATGAATAATTATTTTTTTTTCTCACACAATATTATCGCTTATTACGCTATTATGCAGCACACAAAGCCACTTGAGGCCATGCTTTACACTGATTTTACCATGGCCTCTTGTGACTTACTGCTTTAGTAACAGCAGGGGAGAACAAGCCGATGGCCTTCAAACGCAGGTTAAAAGAAATCAACTCTATTACAACAAAGGTCAACCAGCCTCCACCATTCGGCACTCATCAAAGAAAATGTTTCATTAGCTCGACTCAAAAAGTAATTCGGAGAACGATAAGAGCAGGTTTAAAGATGTATCTAATTAAAGGCCTGGCCTATCTAAAGAGTGTGAATCCTTAGAGGGAAAGGGAAATGAAGACCCCATACAGACCGGAGAGGTCATGCATGGTCGGCATGAAAGGCAAACATCTTGTTCTGAAATCAATCACCATGACAGGAAGGGAGAGGAGCCCGTGCTTTGAAGCCCTCTGCCTCCTTCCGTCCAAGTAATGGAGCTCAATCGCTGACAGATGGAGGGAGCGGTGGGGGGAAAGCGAGGGAACGAATAAACGAAGGAACGAATGAAGCAGTCTGTGTCCACGGGGGGGAAGTAGGTCATTCACGCTTGGCCAGTTTATACAGATTCACTGTAACAAAGCTGTTCCTTTAATAGCAGAGATCTGGGCCGAACCGTCACATTCTACCACATAGAACATTTTAGAACTAGCTTCTTTTTTTTTTTTTTAAACAGATGTTCACCAGGGGTCGTATTAGGGAAACATCTTAACCCAGAATAACTCGTTTAGTAACATGACATAAACATCCTAATTTAGGACTTAAAGGGACTGTTCACCTAAAATTGTAAATTCTGTAATAAAATCTCATTCCTATGGAATTTTTTTTATTGGTAATTGCTTTTTCAGAATTTCAAGCTATAAAATCTGAAAAGTAAAGTTCGCAATAAATTTGCAACTGTAGCAAAAAAGTCAATAAATAAATAAAATAAATCATTTTGTATCCCACGGTGGGGAAAAAAGTCAACTCAATTAAAAAAAAAAAAAAAAAAAACTGAATTATGAGATGTAAACTTGGAATTAAGGGTGCACAATTTGGGAAAAATGTCACATTGTTAAGGTCTAAATTGTGATTTGTGATTAGGGTACAATAAACAAGTGGTATGACCCAATTTGTTTGTTATCAAGGAAAATGCACAGATTACTAATAATGCTGAAATCTGTATTTCTCAACTGAGATACAGTATACAGTGCAATCTAGCAACAACTAATTAAAACTAAATTGTACAAAATTAAATAGCAGTAACATATTTGCATTACTGAATTAAATTACATTAAATTAACTTGAATTTTTTACATACAAGTTTTTGCCCAAACCTCAAAAATTAAATGAATAAAACTAAAAGCATTTGTTAGCTTTCATTCAATTATTCAATCATAATACATTTTATTTTTGGATTTTTTTTCAAAAATTTGTCTTGGATCTCAAAGCATTAGCTATTCAATCTAGCATCTGCACGCAAGCCTTCTGTTGCCTGGCAAATGTAATATTTCAGACATATTTTTTCCTGACAGGCTCTGCTATTTTTTCATCTACACATATTGAAACCTTTGCGTTAAGTTTATTGTGTGAACTATAATACAGACCGCCTCATAACAAAATATGCTGAAGATGACATAAAGCACACAGTGTTCGGAGAAGAACGCTGGAAAATATGACAGAAAGATGCTTGTCTATAGCCTGCTGCAGTACAAGCTGCGCATGGGAAACACAGCCAGTAACACAATCGGCGTGCGCTGCTCCTGCTCAGCATACACGCCGCTTATGCCTGCAGTGTAAAACCGGCATGTTTAACGCACCGCTTAATTCGTGCGAATCGTGCTGCAGGATGTCTAATTGCGTCTTTGCATTGACTTAACATGTAAATCACTCACGCTTAACGCTTCATTCGTGTTTGGTGTGAACGTAAGAATGTCTTGTTACGTCCAGGAATGCATTTGTTTATTTAATATAATCTCCACATTTGCTGTAATGTAATCGCACAGGCTGACATCGCGATTGCGATATGATTAATCGTGCAGCACATCTATATTGCACAATTCTGAGCTAATAATAATTTTATTATTATTATACGAGTTATTACTATTATCGCAATTACCTTTTTTTAAATGGTGGAAATGGGATTACATTCATTCCAAAGCGGTGTTATTCTTTGTTTGTAAGTCAAACTGCAACATGACAGAAGATTCTAAAACTAAGCAATATCTGGAGTTTCTTTAGCGTGGTTGTTTTGTGTACTAAATGATCAGCAAAGTGCTCTGCAGCGGTTCTAAGCCACACAATCACACCACAAGACGAGAAGCATCAAAGAGCAACTCAAGAGCACATCAAAAGCTGCACGACAGGTTGCGTCGTGAGAGTTGCCTTTTATGTTATGAGAGGGCAAAGTCTTTTAATTAAATTCACGCGAGACAAAAGAATCAATTGGTCCGAGAGCAACGTCTGGATTTAGCCCAGGCAATTAACATGATTATAATAGTCATTTAATTCTATGGGATAAAACACTTTTCCAACAGCTGGCTTCAGCCAGTTTTTCGACATCAGAATGAAAAATAAGGGGAAACGCAAAAGCGGCTCTGGGGGTAATTATTAAAAATGTAATAGCTTTATAACTGATGAGTACAAAATGATATGAATAATTATTCACCGCTTTCATGTTTGATCTCCAACCTATGCTAGACGCTGCAACGAGTTCACGTAAGGTTTGTAACGCAGACTGTGTATTATTAGCGAACAGTGTGTGTGTGCTGTAGACAGCATGTTAGTGGTGTATTCCAGTGCTGAGTAAGGCTCCAATATGAACAATGTTCTACACTGAGGGCTCATTCGTTCACTGTGACACATGACCTGATTCTTCACCCGCAGGCTAACAACACCCGCACACACAATGTTACAAAGGCCTCTAAAGAAGAGCTCTGCTCCCCACTTATTACACACTCTCTATCAGTTTACCCTTTTAACCTACGGCTTTCTCTCCCTTTCTTTGTAGCTGCAGTGACTCATGGGCAGTAATCCACACTAACGCCTCAGGAGTGCGGAGGTTCATTACACATTCAAACACTCCACTAAACACTAGATCCTGCAGTCCGCTTTAAGACGGAGCGCTTTTTATGCTGATGTCAAATCAATAAAAAAAAAAGGCAGCCCATCAGTCAGCAAATTGTTCGATGCACTCCATCACTGGTTTATGCTGTTATTATTGTTTACGCTTAGTGTTGTTCTACTCGGAGAAGTCACAGAATTGTGCGAGGATGTTGAAATCTAGATGTTTTGAAACCTTTGGCAACACAGGCAGGTGTAAATATATAATTATGCTGCTCAAAAAAAACTGTTAAGGGGAAGCAGCTCAAACTACTTTTGAATCAATCCTCGACGAAAAACACCACTTTGACTTTATTAAAAAAAAAAAAAAAGAAAAAAAAAAAGAATGCATTGCTTTTCCATGAGGATTTTAACACTGCTACCTGCAATTCAGACGCACCGGTATAACACTGCACCAAAAAATACATGGAAATTTTATTAAGTTTGTGTTCACTAAAGTCTACAGTCTAGCTGTAGAAAGTCGTCATTAAATTAGGACCATTTTAACTCGATTACGATTAATGAACGATGTATATTTGTGTACTGTAAGTTAAGGATGGGATATTTGTGCATTTCTTATAGTGATTTAACAAACCGTAATGATTTATTTATTTAATATTTTGAACAATTTAACTTCAAGCTTACATTTCTTACATTTTAAAATGTACGGTATTTCACAAAAAGTCGCATTTCGGTTTGAATGTAAAAAGGCAATTTTCACACTAAACATATGCAAAAAGCATATTTTTACGCTGCTTTGTTTGCTCGGATGACTCTGGGTTCAAGTTCTTTGCTGCTTCCATGTCGCTGACTGAATGAAGTTATGTACATTTTAGTGAAAGAGTTAAAGAGATTACTCTTAGCGATCCGACAAAGTGGAAAACTCAGAGGGAAAAATGTGACTGGACTAGTTTTGAGTAGAAATCAGACTTGTTTTGTTTTGCAGACCTGGCAACCATGGGGAAAGTATTAACAAGATTGAAAAACTTAAAAATGATAGAGAAGCACAAAATTGAAACTAAATTAAGATAAACAGAAAGTGGGTGTGACTCATATTGAATTCCCCCTCACACTCTTTTTATACATATTGCTTTTCCTTTCTCTCTCCTGCTGTTTGCTTTCCAGTGGTCAAGGTCCTAATTACCGCTGTTCTACTCTCATCTGTTTTTGTCGAGCTGATAGCATCTAAAAAAGTGCAGGCCCTACAAAAGAAGAGCAGTTAGTGTTAACATTACCTCAGTGCGCTACCACGGAAAAACACTGCCTTTTAATCAAAAACACATCTGAGAAACCGTACAAAGAATGAAATACATCACACACAGCGTCACATAAATATGTTCCCATAAACCTTTTTGGTGACCTCATGCCAGTCTGCTAGCGGGATTCCATGGCTTGAGCCCCTTGTGTCGTACAGGCAATGTTGCCTAGCAACAAGGTAGAGAAAGCAGATCATTAAATTTTGCTGATGAAGTCTAGCCAGCAACAGCCACCGAGCGAGAGATCGCATAATCCATATCATCTTACACTGTGCTCGTCTCCTCAAATTTTTCAATACTCTTTATCAATTCTACAGTTCGGTTACATTAATTATACTTTTAATTCTTTCTTGTGTACTTGTGCTCCACCTGCTCTAGGAACATTGTCATTTTAGAGTATTATAAAAAAAAATATATTGCAACTGATGATCTGGATCATTCATTTGTATACTGCTGTAGACCGATTTGGTGATTGCAAACAGAGTTCTGTGGGCGGAGCCTATCGGTGGCAGAAAGCGAGTTTACATGCCGCACTTCAGGCTTGTTTCCTTAGAACTGACCAACTCATATTCTTGAGTTAAATAGAGTTATCAAGTCTGAACTAGGAAATATTAACTTACTAAAAGGTAAATAGGTAAACGTGAAAAAATATTTATGCTGTACATGTAGGGTTAATACAATACCTCCCCTATTAACTGAGTAAGTCAACCTGTTCTCATAAAACGCCGTATCTTATTGCATGCTTTGCTGCAGTTTCAAAGAGAAATGTCAACTGAGTGGCCCTAAAACACAGGTTCGACATGAACCCTGGCACATTTTTATTACGATGTTACAGGTATGTATTGTGGCAGTTCAGAATTGAAATATCCATAGACTGTTGCTAAAAGTCAATGCTCTATCATGTTGGAAATACGCATTATACCTTTAAACCTGCTTTCCTCTCCTCTCATGCATGTCCCTGTACTCTGTGAGTTACTGAACCAACCTACCGTCTATGAAAACCCATAGATACGAAGCTAGACATGTGAAATGCTAAGATTCCTTAATATTGTTTTGAAGTCATAACATGATATTCTTTAAGTAATTATAACAAAATCAAGCTTTATTAATTAAACGTGTGAAAAGTTTGACTGCCTCTAGTGTTCATTTCTTTGGGAAACAGCAGTAATATGTACTTGTTGGTACATATTTCTTGTCTCGCTAAAAAGTGCACCCAAGTATGTTAATGCCATGAGGCAGGCATAAGTGAATATTATCTAGACCTATTAAAAGGATTCAAACAAAAACACTTTTGGATTGCAGCACAAACTGTGGCATTTTAACTCTCAGTTCCTGTTAGACACTAAATTGAAAAAAAACAAAAACTTCTTTATACACTGCACTAGATCCGACACTACATAGCGGTATATTTCCACTTGCACCATACAGAAACAAAAGTTCAATGTGACTTTAAAGCTGAACTTGTTTCCGTCAACAAATGCAGCCACCCTGACTGCAAGGCCTGCTTCTTACAAGACAGCTGGATCAAATCTTCTCTCAGTCCAACTGAGCTATGAATCTACGACCCTATTAAGTTCCGTTTCATTCCATTCCCACTATATGTGCATAAACCACCGCAGACATACACAAACCCAACGTTCCCAAGGGGTTGTGACGGGCCACCTGCTCCAGTGCAGGCCTGAGGGGCTCTAAACTAACAATGTAATGTGAAGCCTCTCACTCTCCCTCTACACTAATTAGACCTGAATCGAGAGAAAACCACACCAGTAAGGCAGATTTAACATCTTACCTCAAGTGAGCTAATGAGAGTTTAGAGATTCATTCTGAAAAGCTCATTGACTGGCTCTGTGAAATCCTGGCATGACTGTGGTAAAGACGCACATCACAAGCCAAATTCTACAACAAAAAAAATAGTTTTGATCGAAACAGTTCAAACAATGAAGCAAAACATGTAGAGCAGCTCAGCACAAAGAGATTAGATAAATACAAAGTGAAAGCTTTGGCTCTAATTCATTAAACATACCGACAGACACTCGAGGTTTGTCCAAAACTGCATATCAAAGTGAACAGAAAGTCAGACTTATTTTTCCAACATCTGTCTATAGTTGTTTTCCCCTTAGACACTTTTCTGGTCCTTTCTGTCTGAGTGCTATCTGCTAAAATCACTGTTATTGTTGCACGTACAGTACTAAGGATAAAAAAGTATGTTTATTAGGTATATAAACACATACATTTAAGAAAAACTATGGCACGTTTATATATGAAATGTATTTATATATGATGTAATATATATGAATATAAATATATACTGTGCATGTAAAACAATTTAAATTTTTAAAATAAAAATGTTTAAATATATGCTGTATGTGTGTGTCTTTATATGTACATAATAAATACACACAGTACACATGTAAACAAAAACCTTTCTTTCATATATATTAATTGTTGTACAGCACTAGTTTTTTTGCTATGCCACACCATAGGACAGAGTCCAATTTTTATTTGTCTATATAGATATATATATATATATATATATATATATATATATTAGGGCTGTCCAAAAAAACTTTTTAAAATTTTTTTTCTTTTTTCATTTCTTTATTTTTGTCCTTTATTTTTTGTTGTTAATTCCGTAAATTTTTTTAACGCATTTCACGCGTGCGCAGTGTGATGAATTATTTGTCAGGAAAGTGGGGCAACAATTACCTCGGAGTAACTGCACATTGCATCAGTGA
>JAUYWG010000044.1:9690500-9709781 GCA_034779775.1 Enteromius afrohamiltoni
GCCTGTTGTACTCTCCTTCGCCTACTAATAAACACTTTGCGAGTGGATCCGACTGCCTCCCTTGCTCATTCATAACACAGTGCTGGGTCGATGAATTGTACTCCAATACTTAATACAAATTACATGAAAATTGTAGTTGACAACATACATTAGACATTTTCAGTAATGTAATCAGTAGACTCATTACCTTTATTACACTGATTTGAATACTAAAAATACTATAACTAGCATATTACAATTTTTTCAATTAGTAATATGCATAGCTAAGATCTTCACTTGGACAACTTTAAAGGCAAGTTTCTTTAAAGTTCTCAGATTCCAGATTTTCAGCTTTCAGATTATGTATAAATTTCAATAAAAAACTCTTTGTGATCCAGGGTCATATATCTGATCATTGCATGTACCAAATAAAAAAAATAAATAAATAAAAAAAATAAAATAAATATATAAATATAAATATATATATATATAAAGTATGTATATGTATATGTGTGTGTGTGTGTGTGTGTGTGTGTGTGTGTATAGACACACAGTATATATATATATATATATATATATATATATATATATATAAATAATTGTAGGAATATATATAAATTAAATCCAGATGGTCATTTGCACTCTTCGTACGGTGGAATTTCATTATCAAGCTCTACAAATGTTTTGTTTTTTTGGCATAACCACTTAATAAGAAAACCATCAAGGAACAACAAAGACATCTTAAATATACATGTACAGTGTGGGGAAAGTTGCTATTATTACTTAATCAGCTCATCTAAGTCGATTTAGTATCAACACAGAGATTCCAGAGTCTGGAATCACACCAAAGCCTATATTCTGGTACCAATCCAAACCTAAATGAGATCTAAACCTCAATCCAGCAAACAAGCTTAAATATGATGAATGAGTGAATGAATGAGAAAAGAGGAAAACATACACATGCACAGTCACTTACTCACTGTATATACACACACACACACACACACACACACACACACACAAAACCTCTCATTACTCCCTCATTACTCACACATACAGCGCTGGAACTCAGCCAGAGATGCTCCCTCCAACAACCTGAGCTAATGACCTGAGTCAAAAATCTTCATATTACTTGCACAAACTCAGATGTAGTATAAACCCTACATGAATAGTCACGCTCTTAATAAACTCCGCTCCCAGTTTCAACCACTGTTTTATTTTTCTCTGCAAGTTTGCAATGTACAGTATCAATTAAGCTCAACAATCCAAAAAATAAACACCCGCACTATCTCTGTTGTTTAATAGCAGCTTATCATTTCTCTATGAGTGGCTCGTAAATCCTTTAGCAGCACACAGTCAAGAGCTCAATCTCCTCTGAAGGGAATTTAACACATTTATGGACTTGACGAGAGACACGTTCGGCTCCACTGACAGGCAAATAGAAAGCTTAACGCTGAAGGAAATCAATCTGCTCTGCTGGAAGCTTCACAATACATCACAGGACGAGCGAGAGCAGCCGAGAAAGCACTCCGCGAGAGACAGAACTATAACATGAGAGATCAAAACTAAGGCTGGAGAAAAAACCTGACGTGACTGAATGATAAAGAGTAGATGAACAAAGTGAAGATGATTCGGCACCTGCGGTACAGCTGCCAGACGACTGTCAGAATCTGATCAAATGGCGTGACAGCCGATAAGCGTTAGAAAAGCAGTTTGACAAATGCATGAAAACACTCTGTACATCATCATCATCACTCTTCGTTCTCTACACCGCATCCTTAAAACATCACGCCTTTCACTTTGCAATTTCAAGTGATCGAATGACTGAAAGCCAATTGTTGTTAACATCAATGGTTAACAAACTGGTGTATACCGCAGACGAAGTGCTGATCCAACACTGTACTCTAAACACAAAACAGAAATGTATTTATATTACTCATAAAACCAGCAATATGTGCAATTATTTCATTGCATTAGTCTGGGTCACAGTATAGTTAAAAAAAACATTTATTGAAAGGAAATTAACACTTTAACAGTTAAGACTACGCCTAAACAATCTTTTGGGGTCAATTTGCAATGAATTCGATCAATTAATCAGTACATCATGTAATTACTAAAGGTAAAAAGTGAGCTTGACAGCACTAACTAATACACAAAAGAGTTATTTTAAATTGTACAGTATTATTGTCATCATATTGTATTTTTGCAGAAATAGATAGAGGCTTAGTATAAAAAATTCAATTTTTATTGTATTAATATGATTAGTGACAGATGTATTTGCACTAAGTTTTAGAGTGTGATTAGAGACGGGACCTACGTGCACAAGTTATGGTATATTAACCAACCGTAACTCACCTTACACCCTGCAGGAACCCACAATCATAAAGACCAAAGACGAATACAATCTCACCCAACATATTCTTTCGAATTTCAAATGGCTCTTAAATAAATCACACGCTCTAGATTCATCTGTAACTCAGTTGCATTCTTCTTTTATCCTGTGGGTAGGCACCGACTACAATAGCTTCTGGAACACCATCTATAAACAAATCAAAAAGTAGATTTTTAATAAAGAAAGAAGTTTTGAACTACGAGTAGATACATTCTCAGACACACTTGAACCGAATTTGTGCAGATCTGCTCCAATCTGCAGTAGATCGAGTGGAGATCTTTCATCAGCACCACAAGTGTCTTTATCTCGACTGAAAATAATTGTTCCAAACAAAAACAAATGAACTTGATGCCAGGCCTCTCCGCCTTTTCCATCATCTGTGAGTTTACATACAGTGCTCTGCACAGCACATAAAGAGCAATGCCTGTGTGTTCTAATGTATGTTCTGCTCCGTTTCCATGACCAAGCCAACAGCTCATTAATCATCCTAAGCTCAGACGCCCTCAACCCCTCCTCTACCCTCCCTCCTTACTTTCTTCTTTCTTTCTAAGGAAATATGCAGACAGATGAAAAGATGCAGGTCAGAAATTATTTTCACAGCAAGTTACACAATGAATTTATTTTTTAAATAAATTGTTTTATCTGGAAAAAAAAATCAATGACTTTTCCGGTTGTTTATGATTACTGGGATAGAAGAGATTTTGTTTGTGAATTTTGTAATAGCTAATACAAAAGTATAAATAAACAAAATAAAAGGTAAATGTGATTTAAAATAACATATACTGACATTATAAAATCAATCCGTAATCAGTGTCCTCTTATTTTCGATTCTGATTTTAGAACGAAAAAACAAACAAACAAAACAATATGTCCCACTTGCATAAATCTTTTTTTTTTTTTTCACAAAAGTGTGCATTCAAAACGAATGCGTCTGGTTTTTAGCCTGTACTGAAAGCCAGTAATGTGAAAAGGTGAAACATGATAAACAGCCTGTGGCTGTACAAGCTGATCACAAAGCCGTCACAACAAAGAAATCACGGAGAGGAGGAGGATGGGAAAGTGGCAGAGTGATGACCAAAGGGTAAGGACGTGATTGGAGGCGGAGGAGAATGAAGAAGGGAGAGCGTAAGGGATTGAAAAATCAAGGACAGAATAAGACAAAGTGGAATGCGAGATGCAGGAGGAAGATAAAATAAAAGAAGATGGAAAGAGAAAGACAGAGCAGATTTTCCCCTCCGTCTTTCTGTTATCAGGCTTTGCTTGAGCGAGGGATCGTTCTGTAGAGGAGGAGATGGAAAAGGAGGATGAGAGAGGACACAGGCAGAGAGAGAGATGAGGCCTGGAGTGAAATAGAGGAGAAAGAGGGACAGGGAGGGAGGATCACTCCTCTCTCTCCCCTGAGATCGGTCCAATCTCTCACAGGGTTATCATGATTATCTGCCCCAGATTGCTGCCTCCACCTGTTTGTCCATAAGAAGCGGGCCATCCCTTGGCCTGAAAAGGCTTTTTTTAAAGCTTGGATACAAGTTAAGCTCAATTGGTTATCGCAGTCCTCGAGAAAAAAAGAATTCTACTTCGAAATGAATGACACTTTTCCACATTAAAGTGCAGAAGCACTTTTTAAAAAGCAAAAATAGGTGTCATTCTATACATCTGCAGCTTTGCTTGAAATATTACTGTACATGAGTGTTGTGCGTCACCCACAGCATGCTACTTGTATGACACGCTAATTTGAGAATCTCATGGCACATTCATAAAGCACAACCACATAATAAACTCTAAATAGGAGCTATATATCTTGTTGAGAAAACTGAGATGTATTTGTGTGCTTAAGTACAGTACCGCATGGAAAGGTTGAGATTGGTTATTTATATTCTCTGCTGGCTCATACAGTCTGACAGAAGATGAGTAGGACTGAATGATGAAATGGAGATGAGAGGGTCTCTTTCTCTGTTGTGGACCTCCTTTGGATTTTTTAAATATTTCAGTGATCTAAAAGTCTGTATAAACTATTCACTTTGTGAGGAGCCCTGTTCATTCTTTTGGTATTCATAAGAGAGTCGCTTTGAAAAACATTTCCATTAGGAGAAGAACATCAGCTTAGCCTTTTTCCAGAACTGTTCAGTGAGTTTTCAGATCCGTCTGTAATACGTGTTTGTGCATATTACTTGACAAAGACCCTGGATATGTTAAGTTTACAGTAGGGCTGTGCAATTAATCCAATTTCGATTTTGGGTCTCAAGGATCACAGAAATGATGTAATCGGAAAAAACGATTATTCACTTCTTCTTTTTTTTTTTTAAGTTATTTTGACCTGCATTCTGACGCACACGTGCATTTGCACTTTCGCCCCTTTCAGAAGCCCGAACTCTCTCTCTCTCTCTATACTGTCAGCAAAGACATGTGCCCTATTAGCCCGGTTGAGAACGAAGGATTCTGAAAAATTTTAAATACTCTGGACACTGACTGGAATTTTATTGTTAATTATGTTTAAAATGTAGAATGTTGTAAAATGTTATTTTCATTTTTTTTAGTTTAAGGCACATACGTGAGTGAATTTATTTTGGACTAATTTATTTATTATTTTATTTAATATTTATATTTTATTTATTACTTGTTTTCAAAAAGATTGTGGAAGTGCACTACATGGTTGATATTGTTTGCCTTTATCTGTTTTATCTGTCTTAATCTGTTTTAAGGAGAATTCACTGTTCTATTCTATAAATGCAACATATTTCCAAAGTTAATGAGTAATCGTGTAAAATAATCGTGATTTCAATCATGACCAAAATAATCGTGATTATGATTTTTCCCATAATCCAGCAGCCCTAATATACAGGTATATACAGGTGTGTACATATTCACACAAAAAACATAATTGTTTAATTATTTTACTATCATTTTCCTTTCTAAATTTAGCATAGAATCCCCAAAAAGTAAATATAGGCATGAAAATGCATACAAGTTCGAGTTACTTAATTTGGTACAGCTTGCACTCTCGAGTAAGCACTAATTTCTGAGCATCAATACTGCGCTAGACTATGGCGTTTGAACAATGCTCAAATGGTATTAAGTGGCCCAAAGTGTGGCAAGAAAATATGCTCCACAACATTATCTTCCCCCAGCCTGAACCGTTGATGCAAGGGAGGATGGATTCATGCACTCGTGTGGTTTACAGCAAATTCTGACCTAGCCATCTGAAATCTTCAGTCATCAAATCAAGCAACCTTTTTTAAATCTTCTGTTGTCCAAGTGAGCCTGTGCAAATTATAGCTTTGTTTTCCTGTTTTTAGCTGACAAGAGTGGCACCCGGGGTAGTCTTCTGCTGCTGTAGCCCCATTCATAGATGCTCTTCTGGAGCAATCCCGGTTGTAATGAGTGATTGAGTTGCTGTTGTCTTTCTTTCAGCTTGAACCAGTCTGGCCATTCTCCTCTGACCTCTGGCATTCACAAGGCATTTACACCCACAGAACTGCTGTTCAATGGATATTTTCCCTTTTTTGGACCGTTCTCTGTAAACCCTAGAGATGGTAGTGTGTGTTCCTAGCAGACCAGCAGTTTCTGAAATACTCAGACTGCCATGTTCAAAATCCCTTAAATCATCATTCTTCCCTATTCCAATGCTAGGTTTAAACTTCAGCAGATGTCTACATATGTAAATCCATTGAGTTGCTGTCAGGTGAATGGATAATTAACCTTTTCACTCACGTCTGCTGACTTCATGATCACCTATTTAAGCTCATTCAAAGGTTTGGAGGGGTCTGGACAATTTTAAGTATAACTCTGATTGGATTTGACTGTCACATACACCTAGGATGCTTCAAAGGTGAGTAAAAGACAGGATCATTTACATTTTTGGGTGAACTATTCCTTTAGTGCAGAGTCGAAGAGGATGGCGTACACACGCGCAGAAACGTATGTACAGGAAAGCGCTGGGTTAACACATAAATCATATTTACTTTTAGTTATTTTAGAGCTTTTTACCGCAAAAAGTTAGATTCTGGCAGAAAACATCTCGACTGAATTGAGTTTGGCAGAAGTGAAGACTATAATGACTTCAGCAAATAGACAGGGAGGTGTTCTACATTACAAACATCTACCCAACTTACACAAACATGCAACCTCACACAGACAAATAATTCAACGAATATTAACACAGCACACATACAAGCACACTCACAAAAGCCAAATCCATGCAGGTTTTTGAGCGTTTGATGATCAAAGCCGCAATTACCGCCATATTTCGACTTCTGGATTACTGTCAGAAACAGGGAAAGAAAAAGATAAAGTGTGTGTGTGTGTCCAGACGGCTGGTGACGAGACGACAAAACTCTGTCCTTGAGAGTGTGTGAAGTGAATACTGAGGAGGCACCGCCAGCGGATGACTAGCTTTTCTCTCGCTCTCTTTCCAAAGATAAAGCGAAAACACTTCATTCGAACAAAGCGACTATTCCTGGCATAGTTAAAAGGTGATTTAATCATTAAAAAAACACATATCTGAGGAACGCAATCAAAGGGCCACAGTGTGCACAGCAGATGTGCCACTTCTCCCAGAGGCTTCTGGGATCTCAATGTTTGCTGCACCACTTAACAGTCAAGCAGCAAGGAAATCGGATTTGCTGACAATAGCTTGGAGTAAAGCAGGGTTTTGATACATCTGCGACTGGTCTTCTCCTCAAATATCTGGCTGTTTTTACAGCTGGTATTGACATCCGTCTCAGGTGATACGATCACAAGCAGTCGCCCGGGACTGGTATTAACATTCATCTCCTGTGATCAGATGTGACAACATGCATTCATTTCACATTGTGTATTAATCACCTATCCTGACTGAATCACCAGAGATGGATGTCAAAGGGTCCCGCCTTCTCATATCTCCTCTTCTAAACCTTCCCAAACATATTTAATTTATTGCACGCTTTGTCTCCGGTACAGGTTTGCATTCTGATCAGGACTCAGAGACTTAAATCACTGTCACAGGCACTACAGCAGTCCTCTAATCAGACAGCATGTTCTTTATTCCTAAGTGACACATTGCAATGACAGATCGGCTGGCATGGTGATGGATATCGATGCAAAGCAGCCATTCATTATGAGATTTTTGGGTGCTCTCCATCTTGGCAGAGACCGGGGCCCTCAGCGTCAGTCATTCGCCAATGAGTTCTGATGGAAGCCAAAAGAGAGCGAGAGAAAGCGCTGACAGCAACAAGACGGTTTCAATGGGTTCATGACCCAGATCTGTATGTCTGACACTAATGATTGTCATTTATTTACCCTGCTGGTGAAAGACGATGCCATATATGTCTCGGAAGACTTGCATATCAACAGTATATTTTGTCACTTTTCCTCAAGTCATTTCTTGTCCTATCTACACAAACTTAAGCGTATGTACTGCGTATATTTATTACTGTATGTGCATAAACATATAATGTCATAAACCATCAAATTTATGGCATTATATTGGTGTCACATGCTTGTATGACAAAATTCTGCTGCACACAGCAATATGCAGTAAATCAGCCAGGCAACAAAATGTATTAGAATGTAAATAAACTGCAATTATGGTTTAAATTGCATTGTGCCCCCTATCAAGGGGGTACTTACAGCATTTAAGTGAATATTCTCATAAGCAATAAAAGCTATATAAGTACCTCAGACTGTGAGGTTTAGATGAAGAGGCAGGAGGAGAACTGCAAACATAATCATCATCCAGTCATTATCAGTTCATTATATTCTGATAGTGTGCTGCACTTATGATCCCATAAGGATCAATTTAGAATTTACTCATTACACTTACACGCACACACCTAACACTAGGCAAGCTTATGTGAAAGTATGTCTTTGAAAATTAAAAAAGCAGTGTTTTAACAGGGAAGGATTTAAAGATACAGCATTTACAAAAGGGTTTTTACAAGCTCCAACCTAAAAACCTGCTTGTTTTTACAAATCCTATCAATTTTATCCCAACATAAATACGGCTCCCTCACCTCTCTTTTCCATTTTCTTGTCACCATCTGAGTCGCTCTCTTTTTTTTGGTAATATAGGGCGAGGAGAGATGCTAAAAAGGGCCACTCGTTTACTTCTGACAGAGTTTCTTTTATCTTATGATGAATGGCTGCCCTGCTGAGCCTGTTTCCTCTGTGGCGCACAGTTTGCGCTAAAGAACATCTAAAATTGGAGAAAAACAATAAGAAGGGAGAATAATATCATGTTGAATAATAACACGTTGAGGATGAAAGAAGTGGGATGTAATGAAATGTTGAGAGGAGGCGGCTCTATGGAATTGCCAGTATTTCAGAGAACTTCATGATAGCTGGTCAAGAGAGATGACTAGATGACCACGTATATAGAAATGCATCAACATTGTGTGCGTCGTGTTCTGAACTACAAAACTACAAAAGCCAGGAAACACAACCTACTTCATCATCTGATGGGAACAATGGGCTTCTCCAACCGGACAAAAGGCAGGCAGCGGGTCTGTAAACCTGTGAACATTCTGCTGCAAATCACGGTTAAACTGCAACTTGCATTCCACTGAGAGCATACGGTATAATAAAGTAAAGCTGTAGCCTAATAATAAACTACTGTATAATGTACTGCATAGTGTCCTTGCATAGGTTCACTGTCTAAGCTTTTCAAAAGCTTTATTCAGCGGCAGCACACGGATTTTCAGTAAACTCAACAAAGGCATGTGACCTTGGATGTGGAACAGCCAACATAATAATAATTGAGCCACTACCGGCATTTTTGCACTTAGTTGGTGACCCTAAGCTAGTCTAGACTACAAAAAATTGACATTATTTCATTCCACCTGCTTTTTATTTATTTTTTAACACAATCTGTCAAAGAATATTATCCAAATCATATCTTCTATCATCTTTAACACCTTGCATTTCAACAGTTTTTTTCTATTTAATAAGCCTATAATAATGCCACTGTAACAAGATCCACAAAAAAAACACTTATTTTACAAAATATTCACTTAAATCGGTCATTATTATATTTTTTGATACCTTGCAGTGCTATGTCAAATTAAAATTACAATAGTTAAAAAAAAACTGAAAAGATTATTCTAATTTTGCCATATTTATACCTGACCCAACTCAACACACATAGGCCCTGTTTCACAAAGGGGGCTTAGCTTAAGCCAGGACTAGGCATTAGTAAAGCAACTTTAGCAACAAAAATGCCTTATAAGAAAATATTACAGCATTACTTTACATATATTTAAAGGGTTGTGACTAAGAACAAGTAGTAGCTGACAAGGACATATGTCTTCAGCCACATTCGGTGACTTGCCTTGTCTTTTCCTATTCCCATTGAAATTTAAGAGATATCAAATCACTGACTGTGAAAGACACTGTTTTACATTTCAAACAACAATCTGTTCTAGAGTGTCGACCCAGATGCCCTTGTGTCCTCTTGTGTGGCGCTTGAACTGACTGGTGCTGCATGAAAAAAAAAAACCCTCATCTCTTGGTTACCCTCCACTATCTCCCCTCCAGCAAGCCCAGTCAGCTGAACCCAGCACAATAAAAGCCCTCAGTGACTGTAAACCATACCGTTTGCCTCTTAGGCTAATACAGCCTGGGATGAAACATGAGTGGTCTACATACAGAGGCAGAGAAACAGAGCTCCATCTGTGAGAGTGGCTCTGGGCAGAGGGTGCCCTTTCTGAGATCACATTCTCATTTGAAAATCTTGACCTTAACAACAGATTAGAAGAGAAAATGCAAAAAAAAAAAAAAAATTCAGGTCAGCATCAAAGCAATGTTGGGAAGACTGAAAAATAAATGCTGAGAAAGAAATATTTTAATCATCTTGGCAGAGAAACAAGGATATATGGAGAGCAAAATGTAGGTAATACTTAGCGTTACAGGTTGTTTTAATTAGCGATGCAATGATATTATAAAAAATAAAAAGTATAATCTTATCTAAAGTATAATCTAATCTGTGTGTGTTGTAAAAAATGTGTTTTGACCATTTTTTTCATCACAAAAAACTACTTTAGCTGGGTTTTCACAGCCAGAGTCACATTTACTAATTGTATATAATTGTATATCCCATTTTGTGATTTCAGTCAACCCTCTTTTCCTCTTATCATAGGAGACATGAGATACAGTACTAGACAATCTTTCGCTGTCGGTGCTTATAATGATTTTTGCATCTTTCTCGGATAGCTTTCATTTCTTCCACACTGCCGACATGTTTGCTACTGTTACGCCCAGCTGGAGCTGCCAGCTAAAGACTGTTCATGGCACTCCAGCTCTACCAATCCTTTTGTATGTGTTTGTCTATGTTTGCCATTTTCAGGACTTTTAATGTTGAAACTGTTGTCACTGCCCACCTCGTTTGTCCCTGAACTTCCCGTAGCATAAAAGCCCCTCTGTGTTTGTTACTGTCACGGTTCATTACATCGTCAACCTGGTTCTTGTATTTCATTCGTGTTCTTGTTTCCTGTCTATTTTGTCATTTGGATTTATTCGTTGTCGATCTTTGCCTGTTCCCAGATCTTCACTTTGCCTCATCCCTTGGACTCTGATTGCCGGTATTTGACTATTGCTTTGTTTATCGTTTACTCTATTGACTATGCCTCGGCTGATTCTGTTTCCTGGCGCTCGACCTTGTCTGTCTGACCCTGAGACTTATTATACACTGTTGCATTTGAACCCGCACGTGTGCCTCTATTTGACCACATCATAGTTTTTTGGTCTTTTCGCTTTTTCGAAACTATTTAGGTTGCCAAACATTCTGTGCATCCCTACAGAAAAAGGATATACTGCTTTCAAATGTTTCTACTACAAATTAATTAATGGTAACATTAATCCGTTAACATCCATAACAGGCTTACCCTGGAAGTCTAATGCACTGCAGAGTTTGGATCTAACCCTAATCAAACTCACCTGAGCATGTTAATCAGTGTATAAGGATCATTAGAAACTCACAGGTAGGGTTGGAGCTAAACTCTGCAGTGCATTGGACCTCCAGAGTAAGATTTGATAAAGCCTGATCTATAACAATAATAAAAAAAGCTATATTCTTTAACTTATTATTGCTCAATTTTAGGGGCCTGAAAATGTAAACGTTCAAATGTTAACGTATAGTGCAAGTCCTTGTAAGCATGTTTTTAATCAGATAAGAGCATGGAGAGAAGCAACTACCCCGCTAGGCTAAACAGAACCAGATATCATTAATGTTCAATAATTTAATGTACATAAAGGAACCAGAAGGCCGAATGCTGACTGGAAGAGAGGAGGAGCTGGGGATGAAAGAATGAAGGGGTAATTTGCTAATGAGTAATCCAAAAATCTGCTGATAATACTGAAGGTATATTTTATGGAAAGGTAGGTTTAGCTAATGCGAGCTTGACTGACGTGACCTGCTACACTTAAAATCTGTGTGAACAATACTGTCATCTTGTACAAGAAACTTTTCAAAAACGCAAATGAAAATATTTCCATTTTTAGTATAACATTGTCATGCAAATGTACCTTCGAATACATTTGCAAACACTTGAGTTGTCATTTATATAGGCTGAACAATGTTTCCACCACTGGTCACCAATTTGTTTGAAATAGCAGGGAAATTATGCCTTGCTGGGGAGTATGAGCTCTCAGCATTGTAAGTAATTCAGCAGGGGCTCGCTGACACATGTTATGACATAGTAAGCCTGTGTCAAAAAAAAAAAAAAAAATGAAACGAGGCCACACTCACAGAGAGGGTAATGGAGACAAACAGCAGTGTTCTCCTCTCCACTCAGCCTGTCCCCAAGGGCTCATCTGACAGGGCAAATAAAGTCATGTGTCTTTCTTTGCTCTCTGTGTCTCTTACAGTCAAACACATACGTTCAATTTCCTTTATCACATTTCAGAAGCTTTCTTACAATTGCAATAACCTCAAGAGCATCATAACGAATAAAATGCTATGAATTAATATATATATATATATATATATATATATATATATATCTCAGCATTTCCTCCTCTCCTCACGTCACATGTCACTCCAGGCAGTGATTCAATTAATTTTCAAAATCCAATCAGTCTTGGGCCAGTCTGGAATAAGCACAGACCTCCAGGGAAGCATTTCCTCAGCGTTTTATAGCAATCCTTTCAATTAAGTGCAGATTATTACCTGCAGGTGATTAAAAGGTGATTCGATTAACCCAGGCCCCATTAACTGAGTTTGCTCTGAATGCATCCTGAAAAGTCGTGTCTAATTTCTCCCATTTTTGCTGATTGGACAATACATTTTCAAAGGCGTATCAACATAAACCAAACAATGAACGTCACTTTCATGCTGGCCAATATAACATGCCATATATTTCACAATACTATTGTTTTTATTGTTTTTTTAACAAATGAAATTAGCATGAACATAAGCTACGTCTTTTAAAAAGAAAAAAAATCTAATGATCCCCAACCTTGATGGTATTGTACACATAAATCAACAGAAGTACTCTGCAAATTGGGACACAGCCAAAAGATGGATTGGGTAACATAGCCTCTAAGATCTTGATATAATTACACATACTCGACAATCAAACACATTCTTACAAAATAATCGCTCTGATTTGTCATTTCAGCAGGCTCCACAGCACAGCGCTTAATATAAATTTGGCGCATTGAGAGTCTTCCAGTCCGAGTTGAAATAATTAAACACTAATGAAAGCGGAAAAACAGAGGAAGTTGATATCGACTACCACTGAGAGCATGAATTAATTTGCCTTTCCATTCATTTCCACTGGAGGGATTTGGATGAGTTGTTGAACATGGGCATGCTGTTGAACAAGAGCTTCTGGCAAGTGTTTATGAAAAACCGCAAGAACGCGGATGCATTACTGCAACAGCACCGAGAGGTGTGGGCTTGAATCCTTTTCAGGATATATAAACAACCAAACAGTGCACGGCAATGGAAAGTGTGGTATTGAATGTTTTCCTGTAAAACTAACCTGAATTTACCTTCAGAGGAACTTCCAGGGGAAAATGAACACCTTTCAAATCCATTTGAAGCCAAGGCTGAAATGTCTCGCATTTATATTCACCCCCTTAAAAAATCTATTTGGCCCAAAGAAAGTGACGTGCCTGACTGTGCTCAGAACGGGTTAGTGTGAAATATTACTTGAGACCGCAACACTAGCTATTGAAGGACATTCACCTTAACGCTGAGCGTACAGAACCCAAAGCCAGCCTCTTCAACCCCCTGAAGGCAAGCCATGCTTCTGATTACGCACCGATTAGAGGCACGAGCTGGAATGCTTGTGGCGAGCAGCGGCTGAACTTCACACGCTCAGGATGGCTCCATTCATCAAGGCTGTCGTGGCAGGCTAGCTCTGTGTGCTTCGCAAACAGCGCGTCATTAAAGCCGACAGCTGCTAACTCATACATAACTCAGCCGTTAGCCTAGCATAGCGCCTCCCGCCTCTCAAACAGTGATTTAGGAGCTGCTGAATCCACACATCAATATCAATTACAGACGCTAAAAGGTGTGTTTAGGGGAGCCCTGAGGTACACCGGGTGAAGGCAGAGTAATTGTGCGAGAACTTTATAATGGTGAAAGCTAACAGAGTGCCACTCGATCTGAATCTGAGATTGAACATTTGCTTTTTTACATTAAACGCGCATATGAAATGACAGAAGCTTGTTGATTACATTGTTAAACTGGAAACAGCTATATGCATGTATTTACATGTGTTTGAGAACCCTGTCAGTTAGCATTACAGCTAACAGAAACATACAACAAGGGGTAAGACATAGTTTGAAAGTGGCAAGTCTGACATGTTTAGAATGATTCAATTATCTAGTAGGAAAATAAGTATTAGGGCTCATTTCTAAAGGAGATGTTATGGGATATTGTTTAAAAGCTAAATCTAAATCTCCACCACCTGTTTTCAAATGAAGCACCAGTTAATACACAGAGCCGTAGATCCTGAACTGAATACTTAACCTGATATGGAGTAGCTTGTCAGTAATCTACATCTCGGTGTATTAACTGCCACTTCATTCGAAAACAGGTGACGGAGATTTACCGCTAATCAAAGAACCGGCTTTATTGACGAGATGTGCCTGAATATATCGCGTGATATTTTGCCCAGCCCTTGGGGTAATCAATAAATTATGGATAAATGATTGCTATTGTGTGACTAATATGCAGTCATATAATCCCCAAAGAGTAACTGTAGTCTGCTTATGAGTGTTCTTCAATGTAATATACTCAAATTACAAGTACTTCATTTTTGGAATCTGATTGTGTAATCATGATTACATGTATACCAGTTACTACCCAGCTCTGCCAGCCAACTAGTGAAACCTAATTACTACAAAACCCAAGTACTCAAGATATTTAAGTATTCAGATATTAAAGCCTTAAATGATTCTACACAAACAAACCCAACTATAATCAAAATTATCAGACAAAAATTGGACAAAAATCCATTTCTTTACCTGGTAAATGGCTAATACTAAACCAGAGTCTGGCCTAGTGTTCGTTCTTTGCTGTTGTCAATTGTGAGTTTTCCATTTCAGCCCAAACTATGTCAACATATCTGCATATTGATGTAAGTTGCACTCAAAACTGAATGCGAAATTGCAGTTGATTATGGCACCGCTTACACAGACTAAATGATTGGAGAAGCCTGGCATACATCATCAGAGAGACGTCTGTCATTTTCACTGGAAGACGGAGTTATGAAATTTTAATTGTGGTCTAAAAAAAATGTTAAATGAAATGGAATACACATACATGGATGCATCATTAACATTAAGATCTTTAATGTGCATTTGAAAAACAGATAGGGTGACATTTATTTCAAATAGACATAAATCCTTAATGTCAATTAAGCACGCATTTACATCCTGACGCAAATCAGCTGAGAACAACTGCCTTAAAGCACAATCACTCCTACACACCAGCAGCAACACAAAACACACAACAGCTCTCTACTGATCCAACACAGACATGCTGGAATTCCTGGCATTTGTATCCGTGTAATCCATTCTCCATTCCCTAACCTTGTAGAAACCCTCTCTCCTCATAGATAAACTTATTCTGGTGTCTCATTCTCAGGAAACACTGCTGAAAGTACTTTTCTCAGAGAAAGGGAGGCGAGAAAAAAAAAGAAAGAAAGGGAATCAGAATCAGAATTCTCAGCACAGCGGCACAGAGCCATTTCTGTGAGAGTAAACTGCAAGACAAGTCAATCTGTTAGATGCACTCAATCTTTTTTAAGATGCCTCAACTAAATGCACTTCAGGAAAACTCATAAATCAATTGCAGGCATAGAGCCATGAGTGGGCAATTCAGTGCCTGCGGGGTGACGGCGTAATCAGGCTCCAAGAAAATATTCTTCTGGCATGCGAGCAAGTGTTTCTGTGAATCATTTAGCAGCACCACCTCACCCAGAGTCACGGCGACATACACAAACACGTATGGGATACACAAGTTTAGATTTCTAGCAGTAGTGCCTTAACTGGCAAGCTGACAACCATGGTAATGCAGTATTGGTGTAAGTGTACGTTTCAGTTTATCATCTTCGTAGCATCACAGACACTGTCACACATACATTCAGATGGACAACATTGGATATCAGTACATTAGACACCACGAAGCAACACTGCTTTATGGTTCACCACAGAAATATTTATGATAGTGACAGTGCACATCCAGGCTGCAGGCAATCTAACGAGCCCCAGCAGCCAGCGCCCTGATTAGGCACTACAGATCTGCCTGCCAAGACAACTGCATTTCCCTTGCAAAGCAGCTCTCCGCAGGCCAGATGAAAGAGCGAAGGATGACAAGAAACACATTCAACATCTCTTGCTTTCAGGCTCAGGCTTTGGTAGGTTTGACATTCACAATGTCAACTTTAAAGACGCACAAGCAGCGGAAAACAGAGCGGCGCATACTTAGAAGACAGCGTGGAGTGTAAGCATATAGTATTGTGCAATTTACTACAAGATATACAAAAAAGAACTTGCTTTTGTTTTGTTTTCCACCAATTCATTTCCAGGTTTTGTCAAGGGGTTCAGAACAGTGAGATGTCCACATGAATGCATAAGTGTAAATAAGTGTATATTATATATATATATATATATATAATGTCAAAACTGTGGTTGGTTATGAGGGGTTAACGGTTTCCCAGTGTTAATCTATAGCCAAAAATCAGCCTTAGTGCAGGACTAGGTTTGGTAAAATCTTATAATAAGTCATAACGAACAGTCCCAGAAATATTCCAATTATTAGAATATTTATTCTCAAATCATTCAGTCCATGAAAGAGTTTCTTCCTCATTCTAAATCAATTACCTGAGCTTAGTTGAGAGCTAATTGCCTGCGGGAGACCTAAGTGAAGTCTTTAACCTAATTGAAGTTGAGACCTGGGATTAGCAGTTTATTTTCTGAATGCTGAACAGCAGCCTATTCCAAATGACTCCATGACAGATTTTCATAATCCACATTATCTTTGCCCCTGCCTTTTTTCACTTTTTATGTGCAATTGGATGTATTTGCTGTGGTTCCATTTTAATTTTCAAATACATTTCTTTCACAAATACACAGACAACAAAGACTGTGTACCACAATCTCTTAATTTTCCAATAGTAAATATTTTTCTAGTGTGTTGTGGATACTTCCAGCAGCAATGAATATTGTCAATTAGCAGCAATGAATGATACAGCGAGACAGCAATGAGATGATGCGACAGACTGCAGTGTCTCCAGTGTGGCTGAGTGCCAGAACACAACCACACAGTGAGGAGCTTCACCGGCTGCCCGTCCCCCCAACTACACTCGCACACTATAATTATCTCTCACGCACATTAAAAAACCAAGACAAGGAGAGAATAAACAGGTACAATCAAAAGTAATACGTAAAAACAGTAATATTTATGTACTTTGAGAAAACATGAATTATTTGTACTAGTGTTGTATAGTGTGGTTCCAAGCCATTAGGCCTACTTCAATTTTAAAAACATAACCATACCAGACTTTCAGTGAAGAGCATCAATGTTTTTATTTATAAAGTGTTTTTGAATAGCTGAGAATTAGCCAATCAGTCAACCACAGCTTAATTTTAGCTGAACTGCCAAATATAAGTATATACACACATTAATTACAGTAATTAATTGAAATTCTGCCAAGTGCATTCAGAATATGTGTGCTACCAAAATAATGACTAAAAGTAAAGCCCTATTCGGACGGGACTAGTTTTACTGGGGGTCGTTAGAGAATGTTTTGTTTTACAGACACACTTGGTGATTTTAATCTCATCCGAATCTGCCATGTCTGTGTTTTTCTCTCACAACCTCTGCGATAATTCTAGAGTCCGAATGTGATGTCTGTCAAATTCTTTTTCACAACACGTTTCCTTGTGTGTTTTAGCCAACGCGATATGCCTTAGATTAAAAAAAAAATCTTTAGTATCTTTAGTAATGGTTTATATTTAAACTACAAAAAAACTCTTGTCTGACCAACAAAATTACCCAAAACGTTGTCCCAAACTAGTCAAACACATTTGTCTGACTTAAAATGTCATGTTGTTGAAAGGTTAAGGCTTTGGGAGTTCCCATGATACATGATTCTCGTGTGTACAGTGAGGATGAGCATCATACTGTAAGGTGACATCATCCAAATGCCTGCTGCGCTTTCTTAAACATTCCAAAGAAATGCACATTTAATGCTGGGATTGTGTTCTTCTCAAATGCGAAGATGCATTTAGGGATTACACTGAGGTTTAGGTTAAGATGAGGGCTTGAGTTTTTAATCACACTGTACCCACTAAGCAAAGCTTGATACAAAAGGTCCAGGAGAACATCTCAGATGCTAAATGCTTTATCAACTCGGATTTATGCTGCTTTGTATTCTCTAATCGTAGCATCTCCATCTAATGCAGTCTATCAGAAATAATCTTCGGAAATTAATGAAACCAAAACTGTCAGGCATTAAATTGAATTTTGTACCACCTAAAAGAAGCAAAACGCTGGCTTTTATCCATCCGAAACAATACATCAAAGTCACGTCAAATCTTTCCCCAGGTCTCCCGTTTTCACAGAGGTTAAAATTACACCTGGAAATGGAGATGTTCAATTATTCAGCAGCGGCAGGGACAGCTTTCAGCTCTCTAATCAGAATTGGGCCTAAACTGGTGAAGCACGCCTTACCCTGCGCACAGAGGCTGTCATTTCCTCTCCTCCTTCTCCTCTCATCCTCCACTCACATTCAGGAGAGAGGCATTAAAATAGTGCGGTAATATTATGCATTGCTCTGTGCAGACGCTGATGCAATCAATGTTCTATTTCATATGAATCCCCCTGGGAGAGAAACGATGGGGGAGGGAGAAAGGGTAAGAAAAACAGAGAGAGCGATACACACAGACTGAGCCAGCAGTATTTCTCCATGCAGAGAAAATCCGTGCTGTGGTCACGGGCCCGTGGGAGAAGAGCGGTGCAGGCCTGCAGCTGATGGGCCGCTGACAGCAAGGCATTTTCCTACTCTGTTTTCACAAGCTGCCAAGCACTGTGCAATAAAACCACGCTGTGCACTGCCATAAAACACCGCTAGGTGTTCTGGGAACATTTTCCAAACTTATCTTTTAATTACAGAATGCTTTATAGTTAAAGTGACCAAGAAACAACACTTCCCCGTGTAAAATCAGGGTTATTAGACACACCTATTAGACAGTATCCAAGTCAACACAGATTCTGCACCAGGGTAGTTTAGATTGGAATTTACAGCAGCAGACTTTGTAAATATGCTTATAGTTCTACAGTTGTATGCATGCATTTTTATTACCCTTTTACTTGTACTTTTGAAAATTTGACGCAACAGAAAATGGGTGCAATTGCACAATATTACAAAACACTTAAGCTGACTCAAAAAAAAAATTGGTGAGATTAAAATCATTAAAAATTATAT
>JAUYWG010000044.1:9713868-9771727 GCA_034779775.1 Enteromius afrohamiltoni
CACCGACATGCATTTGAGAATGGCTTGATTTCAGAAGGGGCAACTTATTCTTCTTTTAATTTGATAAAAATACTTGTTGATCTTTGTCATTGTAGGATGGTTGTGTGCACACACTCCCAACAAACACTTCAGTCCAAACAGCTTGAAAAAGTGCATGTACCGCCGTATGACCCCTTTAATAAGTCTCTTCACGAGTCGTAAAAAAAACGTATTGATTAATGATACAAACGAGCTTGAAACGATCTGGGAAATGTTTGCAGGTGTCCGCTTGGATAGGCAGCATGCCAAGCAACTCTGATTCATAATCATTTTCATGAATCATCCTCACAATCCCCATGCTGACTACAGATAAATCAAAACAGGAAGGGCGCCGGAGACGGTCAGACCTTTATTAAATCAACATTAAAAGAGCGAATATGCCATCTTCAAAGCGGAGCGTACCGAAACCAAAATGTGTGTGTGTTTACACATGACGGGTGCAAATATTGAAAGAGCTGGAATAAAATGTCATTGTGAATGCAGCACTGTCACTGGGGAGGATAATGTGTATTCCCACTGTAATTTAATTCTCCATCAAACTTTACAAACTGAAAGTATATTTATGTGGTACACACACAAATCTAACCTTAAAATCTTAAGATCTCCATCAGGGTCCCATGAATCATGGGATAAATGACTGTGTCATAATATATTTGGACACTTTCTAGTTTGTTTGCGTCTCATCAGTTGGTTTGGTCTGCTCATGTGATTGAGCCGTCGACTGGTCTGTTGTTTATATTTCTCCTCGTCTTCCTACATTAAGAGTGTGCTAACACCTCCTATTGAATCCATCACTGTCAAACTGGAGACGTTGAGGGTGTATTTTACAATGTGAGTAAACTTCATTACGGCCTTTCGTGAAAACATTTTGCGTAAGTGTGTTTGGTAAATGCTCCCAGGCCTCTGCCAGCACACTTGAGAGTTATAAAGACTGATTAATTTAATGTGAGTGTGTCAATCACAGCCAAATTTGTTGCCGACCACAGACACAAAGAAATACACAACCCTAGTGTATTAGACACAGGCTAACGGATTAAAACTGAAATGGAAAAGCAAAACTAACATTCAAATTTCTTTTTTTTGTAATTAAGAAATTAATACTTTTACTGAACAATAATGCATTAAAGGACCAAAATATGCTTTGGAAGAGACTTCTCTGCAATATATATGTCCGGCATTGGTCTAAAAACAACAACTGTATGGCATCTACCCACATCAGGCAGATAATAGCTTGCGAATCCAGTGCAGATTGCTTTAACAGAGACAGCTGAAAATAACTCCATATGATCAGAGCAGGCCTTAACCTCAGCTAGATACATTTGACCTCACACTGCAAACTCTTCCTCCTACAGAGGGCTGAACTTAAGCCAGAAAGGAAAAAAACAGTCTCAAAGAACAAATAAGGCTGCCTGCAGGGAGCCATACAGCAGAGACAGAGAGTTTGTGTGTCTCTGAATGACAGTGGACCTCATCTCTTGAACCCTGAGAGCAGTAGTTTGACAGCCCTTATACCTTCACACTTCAACCACCTGCATTCAGGAGCCATCCAAAAGCACAAGCAATCTTCTAGTAAACATATCACCTTGTATTAAAGGTGTGTGATATATATCATCTGTGACAAATATCATAATTGCCGTTTTAACGATGCGCGATTTGACATTATCCGGTAATTAGTGAAAGCGATTAAAAAAAAGGCTACTGAGTGCACGCAAACATTATGTGAAGTCTAGACCAGTGCGCATAAGAATTTAAAGTGCGTTCTTTCAATTCATGATTCTGTATACAGGGCTCGAAATTTACTTTTTTATTTGGTAGCACTGGTGCTCCCAACTTCAAAAAGTTGGAAGCACAAGCAAAACTTTAGGAGCACCCACCAAAAATTAAAGAGGACCACAACTACAAATTGTATATTAACAGATTTCTTTAATCTGAAAACAAATTTAGTTAAGGTGAGCTCTTCTTTGGCGATAGTGTATGCGGTGTTAAATTGCCTGGTATCTGAGCCTTCTCACATTTTGTAGAAGAAAAATTACATTTTGCCATGCAACAGAAGGCTTGCATGCAGATGCTAGACTGAACAGGTTTATGCTTTAAAATTCAAGACAAAAAGTCCCATTTCAGAAAGAATTCCAACAATAAAGTGTATTTGGATTGAATAATTGAATTGAAAAACTAATCTTAAGCTATCAAATGCCTGTTTTATTCATTTAACAGACCTTTGAAGTTTGGGCAAAAACTTCTTATATGGTGAGTGTGAAACACATCAGTTACACGATTTTATGGTAAAAGGTGTTAATCGGGTCGGTTTGATCAAGAACAACGTTAAGTTGTTCTTACAATAAATTAAAGTCACTTTAATTTATTGTAAGCGGCGCAGCAAAAATTTACTCTGCGGCAAAATGATTTGCTGCTTCTGCCCCTGTGTGCGGTCTGAAAGCTGTCATCCGTTAACATGGGCAAGGAAAAAAATATGCACGGCACAGAACGTCATCGTATCAGCAATCAGCGCACAGAACACACATATACCGTTAACGTTTTGTAGAGAAATTACAACAGGTCGCACGGCAACAATTACATGCACGTGCACCAATGCTCCCAATTTTTCTTTTTTTTTTTTGAGGTCGCATAGATGAAATTGGTCGCAATTTCGAGCCCTGGTATATTAAAATGCATTAAGAATGATCACAAATTTAAGACGTGGATGCAGAATATTTATACGTTGATAACACTTCATAGAGCCCAGTAAAATCTATTTCCTTCGAAGAGTGACGTTTTTCTCCAAAAAAAAAAACAAAAAACAATTAGTAGAAATTATTTTACAATAGTTCAAGAAACAAAAAGGTAATTAATATTTCCTGTTTTTTCGCCATTTCGACAACAGAAATACTTCTACACACAGTCATTGCGCTGTTTTATGACGGCATTTAGTTCCTGAAAGAATCAACGGTTTAAATCATTTGGTTCACTCACTTATTAACAGTGACCTTGCTGCCACCTACTGGCAGTATTCAGCATTTTATTTTGATATCTCAAAACATTAATTTATGCACTTGTAACTGCAGGTTAAACGCATTAATGCCACTTCAGATGCAGCTTCTGTGTTTCCTCAGCATTGCAACGCTTCATTTTGTTGCTACTAATTCCATCTGCTTGGTAACAGCCCAAATGTCTTATTATTCTAATTCACTGAATAAATGTAAGAATTTGACCAACACTCTGAATATGAAGCATATCAAAAACTGCAGGAGTCAGCTGTTTACAGCAGTCCTGAAAGCACCAGCACAATAACACACTCAAAAAAATGTTGTCTAATAATTGTTATTGATCAATTTAATTTGTCAGTATCGCACACCCCTACCCTGTACCCATGCCAACCGCACATAAACGCACAAAAATCTCCTATGAATAAGTGATATTTGGAACTTGGAATAGATTAGTCGTTTATGGCCATAATTACATTTCACTAAAACACTACCGCATTCATTGTTTATGCTACGCTAGAAAAAAATGTAAATACAAATTTGAGTGCATATGCCATTTGAGCTACATCATTCTGTACTGAAAACACCACTGAGAGCCAGCAGAAGGTCAGGGACGAGCTCCAGTGCTCCATAGTGGAGGGTCTGCTATCAGACAGACAGCCTGCAGGCAAGCATGGCATGTTGTGACACGGTAGAAAAAAAAAAAATCACTTAAGAGATTTCAGTGGAGCAAACACCCAAACAATGGAGTGGGGAATCGGTGTGTGCCAAAATAACCAAATACAGGGGAAAACCGTGACAAGCGATTTGGATAAAGCTCGATTAGGATGATCAGGACAACAAAACAAAATAGCAGCTTATCCAATGAAATATGCAATATATTTGATTCATAGTAGATCGAGCTAGAAATGGACAAACCATAAGTGAGGCTTGTCATTAGGAGAGTGAGTAATATATCTATAATACTATATATAATACTAATAATAGTGTCAACTAGTGTGATAGAGGAGTTGGATAAACGTTGCAGAAGGGACTCCATATGAGCACCCCTTAATACATTCTATTATGTTTCAGTCTTCTTTTATGTTCTCAGTCACACACACAATCACACTCACACATCCGCATATCTCTAGTCACAACACTACATCATTTCTGTCATCTCAAATGACTCCAAAATGTTCCTCAGTTCTGCGATTCAATTAGCACATAAAACATCTTGCCAAGCCAAATCCTGCCATTAGAAACAAGGCTTCCTCATTACTCTCCCACCAAGCACAAACTCACTAGGCCTCTAAACTGCTCCTCATGCATAATTCAGCAGCCACAAATATGGCATTTAGGCAGGACGGCTGTTATGCATCGAACAGCAAGGGTCGGGTACAAACAGGAGGCTAAATGCGAAACGCTAATTCCAGAATGAGGCAGAGAAAATAGAGGCAGAAATGGCAGTAGCGATTTTGGTAGAAGGGTTTTTTCTGTCCATAAAGAAGCTCCAGTGAGACCTCTGCCTAAGTAAGATCTTGACAAGATTAGCTTTGTTGGAAGGAAATACCAGTGCAAATCATTTGGTCGATTTTAAAACTCATTAAATTAATCTAAATTTACATGAGACAAACAGTATACAGTATACAGCCCAATAATAGCCGTTTTATTTTGAATACACTCTAAAAAATAAAGGTTCTTCATTGACATTCCATGAAGAACCTTCTACACAAAAGGGTCTTTTTAGTAGAAAAAGGTTTTTCTTGAACAGACTTCTATGACTGCAAAAACCCCTTTATTTTGAAGAGTGTAGAGCGTGTCACCAACTTTGGCTCAAGGATTAGAATAACAATGGTTGACTGCAGAAGTGCATTTCTACAATGCCACGTGCAAATGAACTATCCGAGCCCTGTCTGTGAATACATGCCCTTGTATTGTCCTCCTGTGTCTGCAGACATCGGCTGGACGCACACTTGACCCCAAACACTTCCGTTGACCAGCAAGCTGTTCTACACACACCTAATCAGTCACTTCAGGATAAACAGAAGACTTCTGGAATGGAACAACACATTCTCCTCACATTCATACAGTGACAACCCAAACAATTACTTGACATCTGTATAAACTTGGTATACAGGTTAAAGTTTTGCTACCAGGAAAGTCCTTGGCCAAAAATTATTTTCATAATCTGAATTCACTTCGGATCATAATGCGTTCACACTTAGCAGAGAGAGAACAATGATAATATTGGTTTAGTTTCTTAGAGAATTACTATTGCTCAAACTTATGGTATATGGATCGTCCAGCGGCATTTCATGCATCATAAAAGCACGGCAAAACCAACAGATTGCGAATGTAAATCTAACACCTGAGCCCCTTGATCACAATCTTGCATTTTCCCACTCAATGCAGCCAATGCAAACAGTTATAATCTGGGTCTATACACCTAAATCTGCAATGTAAGGTACATTAAAATGATACATACTTGGTTATCTATAACTATTGTTTATTAGTAGACAAGTGAACACAACGTTTAATATAGAGTTCGCAAAACAGTTCATCTGTTTTCCCTTAAAGGAAGTTTTATGAATTCAGACACTTGACACATACTGAAATGAGATTCACAGTTTAACACCACTTTGAGGAACACAAACTCCGTGGTTGGAAGATCTTGATAAACAGCTACAGGATATAAAATCAAGCCAAATGGCATTCCTGCATATGGCGTGTATGGGGAAAAAATAGCACCATCCTGGCCAACAACAACACACAATCCAAAAGAGGGAAATTACAGGTCGTCTTTCGTATCTCTTATAAAGTGAAAATGAATAGCTAATGCCAACTTTTACTATGTTACATTAGGCATATCTAAAAACGACAAAAACCCAGTAACCTTATTTTGTGTGGGATTTTTTTTTATTAATTTCCGTCTTGGCTCTTTTTGGCATGCTGTATTGTACCTTTTCCTCGCTGTATCAGCAATTTGAAAAAACAATGATTTTGTCATTAATGTATATTTATATTTTAGATTTTTGTTAATATATTTACTGTTAAGGGCCATTCACACAATGCATTTTGGCTTTTAAAAAATGAAACGGCCTGTGGAATGGGTAAAAAAAAAAAAAAAAACATGGTCACGAAGTGTACTTTTTTTTTTTTCCACCACTGTCAACGCACGAGATGCTGCAAAAGACAATCTGTTCAATGTGTGTACAAAGAAAAACTATGTAAAGTAGTACAATGTTGTTTCAGTGACCCCTTGCACATATTCTTTAATGTTTAAAAAAAGAACTGTTATTAGTAAACCCTTCAAGGAACTAGTCAGTCTCCTCTTTTTGAATCACTTTTTGAGTTTTGTCTGCAAAATGTTGGTTCTGTTATAGGGGTAGTTCACCCCAAAATGTCATTCCCTTTCATCTCATGTTGTTCCAAACCCACAAGACCTTTGTTCATTTTCAGAAAACAATGAAGATATTTTTGATGAAATCAAAGAGGAATCTGACCCTCCACAGACAGCAATAGAACTGAAATGATCCCAGGTCCAGAAACAGTAAATACATGGGTAAAACGGTCCATCGGTGGCTCAACTTCAGTTTTGCATGGCTACGAGAATACTTTGCGCAAAGAAAACAAAAATAACATAATTTACTTACCAGTCTTCTCCCATTTTAAAGAGTATCGCAACGCAGGCATATGCTTTAATGTATCTGACGTAATCAGCCTTGTTTATGTTCGGGGGAAAGCACAAGCGTGTATGTCATCCGCAGTTGTATACTCTTAGGGGAAAGTGTATGCATACGTTGTGATGCGCTCTAAAATGTCTGAAGACATAAGTCAGGGGAGTACATTCTATGTTATTTTTGGAATTACATGAGGGTGAGTAATTAACGTTTTTTTGTTTATTTCTTTGCATTTTTGGGTGAATTAACCCTTTAACATGATTTTGTACAGTAAACAACTGTTTGCTCAAATGTCTGTATAAATATTAACATCCATTTCTATTTAATTAACCCCCTTTTATCAATTAAAAATCATTGTATCAAATGTTACTAGAAGAACATTTAAGCCTTAGAAGGAGAGAAAGGATTTATTCTCACCTTCAATTGTCCTGTCTTGACCTGACTTTGTCTCACAAAGAAAGATCAAGTTGCTTCTGGGTATGTGCGTGTGAAGCAGAGTTAGGAATGTGCGAGAGGAAAGGTATAAGAAAATGAAGAGGGCTCTGACACCGTCTCCAACACGTCGCTGCTTTGGAAATGCAATGAGATCGCTTGCTGCTAGGTGTTGGCAGGTGGAGAGCCAGAAGTTCGGACTTCATCAAGATCTCGGCGAGACTTCAACCTCTCAGGACCCTGCTGTCGACCACCAAAGACAAGAATGAGAAAATGAACTGCGGGCTGCTCTCAGCAGTTGCTTTCTCACAAATGCCATTTTCAATTTAGCTTTTGCAAACATTTACCTTTTTTTTTGCTATTTCTCTACACGAGAGAACAAGGATAATGAATGAGTGGTGTCCCACCAGATACTAACTCACATACATGCCGGATGTATTATTATAAACCTACTCAGGCAAGCCAGTTGTATTTGAATAAAAATGTAATTTGCCAAAGCATTAGCGGTGCGAGTTGGGGCAGCGTATCTTCTTTCTGCAGACTAGCATTTTTACAGCTACACCTAGAAACACACGGGTTAGACTTGGGGCTACACTTAACACTGCTATTTGATACATTATTTACATCTACACAAAAGCAGAGAGCACAGTGTATGCTCTCTGAGAGTGTCTCTGCTAAGGCAGGCATTACTAGTACAACAGTTCATTTTGAAAGAAAGAATTACTAACTTCCCATTTTTGCAGCATTTTTCAAACCTATAGTAAGAACAAAATGATACTGAAAATGAGGGGTTTTATGTATGTGGCATCCAACCATATGCCACTAATGCTACGAGTTTAACTCTGCATACGAACCTAACTTTCATTAAGCCTTAGACTACAGTATAGAGTGACCCTGTTTCAGTGGCGGTTTAAGGCAGGGGCGAACGGGGCATTTTCTCATGACATGTGGGGAAAAAAGCACTTGGGAGAAAAAAAAAAAAAAAAAAAAAAAAAAAAATCATCTGCACCCCACGCGGGTTTCTGGTATTTATCATACCTGTGAGAGCGAGAGCACAAGAAAACCATGCGCGTGCAAAAATGTGCTCTCGCGAGAATCGACTCTCTACGCTCTCCCAACTGCTCAACCCCTGCTCGCTCGTCAAGTAGACTTTGGAGGCGGGGATAAAATGATCTCTCCGCTCCTGTGATTGGTTATTTTCAACACATACCGCTTGTCATGACTTTAGGAATAGTCTGTGTCTGGGTGTTTTTTCTATTAATAATGAATCATGTATGAACAACAATACAACACCCATACATATTTGCAATAGAATATAAAATGTTAAAAGGTATAAAACATGAAACATAATGAATAGTCTAGTCAGTTCAATAATTGAGAATCAATTTAGAATACTTTAAATCCGTTTTTGACATTATTTCATCATATGACACATTGAAGCCGATCTTTTAAAAAAAATATTACGGCATACACTACCCTACTACATAACTGTCATATCCCCTGAGATGTGAAATTTTCATTTTATGCTTTCTTTTCCGAAACACTGCCCTGCTTCAGAAAAGAATGCAGAAAATACGGTGAAAACTCCAGTTTTCTTTCTTAGAAGCACAGGTTTTTTAACGATCGTTACTGCAGCCAGTGAGACCAATTTGTTCCCAATGCTTCATTTACAAAGGTCATTGGGGTAAAGAACATCTAGAAGCAGAAGGAGGAAAAACCAAACAGAGATCCACAGAGGTCTATCAAAAATCTCTCAGTTTACTGATCTGTTAAAATGGAGACTGTGTATGACTGTCTGCATTAATCTCAGAATCCTGCCAACAGTGAATGGCATATGCCCACCAGAGGCCATTGAGGATCATGGGAAATAAATTACAAGGGTCCTTCATCAAAAAACACATTCAATTTTCCCATTCCAACATACAACATGCCAACTCAAAACAGTTTTTTGAATCCAGTTCACACGGAGATGAATACAGAGACCAAACACACATTAAACTTGTCTAAATGGAGCCATATACACCATTAAATTTCAAAACTGTTAACATCTTAACTGTTTTTGTCGATTTTAATTAAAAGCTACGAAGGCTTCAGAGCATATCAGTGAACAGATGTTTGGAGGGAATGCTGACTCTCTCTCTCACACACACCACACACACACACACTATCCCCTCTGCACACCCTCACAGGGTCATTAATGATATTCTTGCCACACCATTTAAACATGAGAGCAAACATTTACTGTGGTTAACAGCCCTCCTGCAACACCCAGGCTATTACCACAGCTGCTGCTTAAAGTGTGTGTGCGCGCCATGGCACCTGGGTATGACCACAAAACGATCATTTACATATTTTTGTCTCTATATACGAATCGACATTCACATGTACATTGGGTGTCCCACCTGGATATGTCACGGCACCATTGCGTGTGCAGCTGTCGCATGACACTTGCGTCGACACTGTATTAAAGCACTTACAACAATTAACCTTCATCACACCTGTATTTGTCGCACCTTTCAACCAATTACCGGTCACAACCAAGCACATCTTTGTTTTTCGTTTCTCCTCTAACAAGTACACAGTGTTATTTTTCTTTCGAAATGCCTCTAAAGATCAAATAAATGTCAGGTCATGACTAATATTGTCAGTGATTGGATGATTGCTTTTAATAGAGCCGAAATGAGAGAAAACACGTTCGAACAACACTGCTAATTAATGAGCTATTTCGAATGATTTTAATCATGCGGTAAGCTAACAAATCCTGCTGGGCCAAAGTTTATTTAGTACTGATCCTAGCTTGATATTTACTTTAATTGTAGACACCTGTGTATTAATTGTAGGCATTATATCAAGTTCTGGTTCTACAAACAACAAATATGACATGTGGCATCATGTGGTGGTGACCTTCTGGGTATCAAGTTTGATACTTTTTAGGTAACAACCAAATTGCCTCGACACAACCAAGTATCGTCGTTCGGTACCCAATTTTACCTAAAGGGGTTAATCTCATCAACGTCAGTGAGCCAATAAGTGTGTTTGACCAGAAGTGTGTAAAATAGCCTTATGTTATTTATATCATTTACATTTTTCTGGCTCTACATTAATGCTGCGTTCCCATAATTGGTTAAACACATTGGTTTGTAGTGCAAGTAGTCTTGCACTTTGTTATTCTAGTTATTTACACAGCAGTCAATAAATTGAAAGTTTTGCACGTTCACAGAAAATAGCTTCTGCGTTGCAAAATAAGGTAGGCCTAGATAAAGCCTTAAGAGAAAGCCTTAACACCACATTTAGCTGAAGTTGAATTGCTTCTGGCATGTTTTGTATCTTAAATAAATGATCCACTCTTTCTGCCCAGTAGCTTCAGTTGCAATCCCATATCATGCATTAATAACCCAACAACAGCAAAAGTACTGCTACACATTTATGATCCAAAACTCGATCCAAAAGGGACACAAATTAAATAGGAAGGAATGTGTATGATCCATCGGCTGCGTTTAGCATGCCTCGGAGTGACAGGACGGTATATTTGATGTGTCAGTCATGGCTCCTACAGCACTGTATTAATGATGTGACAGTTTCAAATAAGGTCTAAATGAATATCAGCTGTCACTGGCATGAGTAGATATAAGCACTGTTAGGGAGGAAATTAATTGATGGCTTAAATGCGTGAAAATATTCAGAGCATGCCTTAAACAAAATCACCTGCGATATTCAGTATCACATTTGTGTTTTTATTCATTGCATTTATTTTATTCCAACATCATTAACAGATTTTGTACGCATGCTTTTAACTAGGCACACGTGCGATGTCAACAGATTCAGTGCAACAATATTCTTCTCAATGACGAGTGGAATCAATTCCTCACCCTTTCTCTATCTGTCTCTCCCTCTCCATCTTTCGATTTGTCTGCTAAACAGCAAAGAGACATCTACAGCTCAGAAAATCTATAGCCTGTCTCACAATTCTGCCAAGAACACATTTCTGTCATAGCGCATTTGACACGATTACATCACAATAGACGAAATAAACACTTTGCGCAATTCCTCATAAATACCAGACAATTTACACACGCACTGTCAGAGAGGTGTTTAAAGCTGAAGTGTGTAATTTTGGGGATGTAAACACATTTTCTGCTTTCCTGGCTTCATTTGTAGAGACAACTATAAGTAAGATATTTGTAGGTTGATATCTCTTACTATTTAGCTTAACGGAATATACCAGGTTCAAGTTAACCTCAGTCAATCTTTTTTCTTTAAAGAAAAAAAAATATAGGTTACAGTAAAGCACTTAAAATGGAAATGTGGGGCAATCTGATATTATTTTGAAACACACTTTCAATAGAACAGCAATGAGACATACAATTTTAGTGTAAAAGTGGTCATGACAATGTAACAGTTGTGACACTGGACCACAAAACCAGTCTTAAGTCGCTGGGGTACATTTGTAGAAATAGTCAAAAATACATTGTATGGGTCAAAATTGATTAACGAAAATATATAAAAACCTAATTTTTGACCAGTAATATGCATTGATAAGATCTTCATTTGGACAACTTTAAAGGTGATTTTCTCAGCATTTAGATTTTTCTCTACCCTCAGATTCCAGATTTTCATATAGTTGTATCTCGGTCAAATATTACCCTATCCATCCAAATCAATCAATGGGAAGCTTATTTATTCAGCTTTCAGATTATATATAACACTTACGACTGGTTTTGTTGTCCAGGGTCACAATTAAAGTCCTAAAACCACTGAATCAGTCACAGAAAATAACATACTACTTAATGGAAGAAGTGTTTAACAATAGAAGCTTAACATTTTTTTGCTTTTAGGTGCAAAAAAAAAAAAAAAAAAAAGAGTTAATTAAAACACATTTACATTTTTATTGTATTTCATTCCCCCACTGGAATCTTTTTAAAGAAACACTGCAGTTGTTTTTTTAAAGAAAACAAAAGACAAGTTTAAACTGGTAATTAACATTATACCACAGCAGCTGAGCTTAGCTGGTACTGAACCCTATTCCTAAAACATTCCTTTAATGACTTTCATCCAAAACTATTTACATCATGAAGACGTTTCTAACTTATGCAACCAAACACATGTCCCCATTTGTAACCCTTCGTGAATGCATAACACTGAGATCATTCACATATCAAATGAATTACAAGTTGTCAGGGTGCTTTTTGTCTTGCTGTGGCATTAGGCGATTACAGACGAAAGATGTGCCCCTCTGGGCCCCATGCCAACCCCTCCTCCGGCCATGACCTAATTTCCACTTTCAACCATCTACTGCCTGACATGATGGGTCCCTGCTCTGTCTTTTTCCTGTCTCTTTCTGAAATGCTAATCTGATGTCAAAACTGAGATTACTTTTATTTTTCCCCAGAGCTGCATTTGAGTTATTGCAGGCTGTGTAAATATTTATAAATGATAAAAGCGCAGTCTGAAATCATTAACATGCCACTTAGACTCATCAACTTAGCTAAAGAAGAGAACATAAAAAAGAAACACTTGATTTGTTCGCATTAAGATCTGAAAAGCCATTGTGATGAACAAATGCTTTGTTTTGCGCCAGACGCGTGCTTGCACATTAGTATTATTTACATTGACTTAACCATTTTCTTATGAGCGGATCAATGGAGTGGGGAACGTGCGCAGAGTGACTGCTGTTCTCAATCAAATGAGCTTGGAGCTTTACAACACAATGATCACATAAAGTGGTTTAAGGGCACCAGTGGTGCAGGCATTAAGTAATATTGAATTGGGGATGCGGGGGCGGCGAAGGGGGAGGAGGTTGAAACGATTACGTGGCAACTTTGTGCTCAGGGACCAAGGGGGAGGAGGTTTGTCGAGGCGGCCCGGGCCTGATGATTTAGTAATTTCTCAAAGTGGTGTAACACACTGCCTCTCAGGCCTGTCGTTCCAGCACTAAGCAGCATTAATAAACACCCGCTGCTGATGGCTCACTTCTATATGAGTGAGTTTATCCACTGGAGTGGAACGAGTTTGATTCCAATGTGTCATTTGGGAATACCTGTACGATTTCTTCACGCACCTCCTGGCAAATTGAGGACAAATTCCTTCTCAAATTGAAACCATCAAGGGATTGTTGTAAAAGAAGGACAAGAAATAGAAATGGTGTGGCAGAGGAAGAGAGAGAGGGAGCGTTTAAATGAAACAGATAAAGAGAGAATAGGTGAAAGTAAGATGACTCTGATGTATTGTAAACGTTGATCTGTACTGACAAAACAAACGCTGCTACATCAGATTTTGTCATCTCCCTTTCTGGTTTCCATCTTTCTATATTTAAAATTAATAATAATGCAAAAAAAAAAAAAAACAACAGCACAAAACAAAAAAACTCAAACTAAACAAACACAAAAAAAACACAGCACAACAAAACAAAAACAACTGAAAACATCACAAGACAGAAAAGAACTCAAATAAAAAAACAAAACAACCTAACAGAAAACACAAATGAAACTAAACAACTCAAAACAAAAAATAACAAAACATAACAAAAAATAAACAAAAAAAGAACATTACAACAAACAAACAAACAACACCCAAAACAAAATAAAACCCACATTAAACGCTAATAATATATTTTAACTATTCCAGCAATAAAACTGTAATTTCTTAAAAGACTTTACATAAGAATAGACCAAGATACTGCACTGGTTCATTAAGTCCTGTGATCATCTCAGCTGCATGAATGAGAATGGAGCTGATTGTTGACATGCAGGATCTAGTCTAGGGTCTCCTGCTCTGTGAGGTTCTAAATGGAGCAAGACGAGAGAGCATGGAGGGGACGGCTATGAGTCACAGATCCCAGAACAGTGAAGAGCGGTGAATGGGGATGTCACCCCTGGAGAACTGCGCCTGCGGTTCAGAGCGCTAGCGTGACAGCGTAAGCTGCTGACGGGCTCCTTTCACAGATTACTGTAGCGAACATCCAACACAATGCAACAACATCTGTAGGGGATGTGAGGGTAAAGCGTGCGAAGCTTTGTCGTGTCACACTGTTGGGCTTTTAACAGCAAGAGCGACGCTGAAAGTCAGGATGACACTCTGCAGATGTCCTGTCAAGACTGACAAATGAAACAAGGGGAAGGCCAATGCGGCCTTCAAGTGCTCCTGGGAAGCACCTACGAAATGACACATCAAAGTCAGAAACACAAAATTGAAGTAACGGTGAATGACGGTGGAAAGAAATGTGCCATAAGTGAATTCACCTGCACACCCAATCTTACGTTTATACATTTTGCTTTGTTTTTATTTACAAAATATGATTAAATATATCTTTTTTTATTAATGATATAGAAATTCCGCAGAGCACCTGCCGCAGAGTTATACCCGCAGATACACTACGTAGCCTCTATTATAACTAAAAAAGGCTATCTGTTAGCACGACCCAAAGCAAAAACCTGACCGATATCAAAATTCAGAGATACCCGCTGTTAAAAATGATTTCACCTTATCATTTCTGTGCACATGGCCCGTAATGACTACATTTCCTGCTCCACTTGGAGGCTGTAAACAGCCTTGAATTCATACAGCAGTTTTACTAATAAACAGAACAATAATAAACATCCACATAGTATGTTTGAGCAGTCTGCCTAGATTATATGCAACAGACCAAAGCAGCTTGTTTAGTTTGAGTAAGGTCAAAGTGAGTTAGAGATCTAGATGCCTTTCTTGTAGCTCACTTGGCTGGTACAGCCAAACCTTATTTCAAACGGTTTGAAAGTTTGAAATTTCACTTCCAGCCATGTAGGACTTTCTATACTTACATACCAAGTCAGTAATATAATCTTACTCTGTAGTCAAAAGGTGAAAAATTCAAAAGTGACTACTATAGAACTATAGAAGTTAAACTTCAAACCTAGATCAGCTAAATGTATTCTTTAGGTATTATTTTTCATCTCAAAATGAGACAAGGGATTGCTTTAGTTGTGAGTTTAAGCTGTTTTTTTAACTAATTAAGCTTTTTAAGCAGAATCTTCTAAATTCTAAATACAAGACTGTGACCTGAAGATCTACAATAGTTACACTGTGACATTATTATGATCATCCATCTTCAGCTTCACCGGAGGACAAAAACATCTTTTGCAGCTGCATTATGACACTATTTCTACATATGATGATTTTTAAACATTGACATTAAATTATATAAACGTCGTTAACCTTCTCAAAACATCATCCTAAAGCTAAAGCTAAAACATCACATCAGACAGTCTCCTAAATAAAAAACTCAACTGTCTGGTGCATGAATTTTAAATGATTATTTCATCATCCAACATTAGAGTCTGAGCCCCTTTTATTCTTCTACATAAGAAAAGCTGCAACAGATGAGTGCATGAAGTGTCCAACATTCCACAATGTTTTTTGTTGTTTTTTTTTCCAATTATAAAAGTGCATGGGAATTTGGGTATTTGAAGTGCACTTCATGTTGGAATTTTCAGTCACACTACTCCCATCATTTATACTACAAAATGACACAGAATAGTGCATAAGCAAGCAAATTCGGACACACTTTACATCTTTGGCAGAAAAACAACAACCTATAAAGCCACATCTACTTGAATCACAAGCGCACTCACAAAGGGACAACAGAAAATCCAATACCGTGCAAACAGACCCAGGCAATTAGAGTCCAGAAAGAAGCAGTCTACAGACAATAATAAACCAGTCATTATGCCGCCACTGAGCTTTTCACAGTCAAGCCAAACAAGCGCTTCCAAAAAACAGCAGTTAAAAACACATTCACGCAAAGGTCGGAGTACAAGGCTACCCTGGCCTCTTACCTCAAGAGCTTCCAGCGTCATAAATCCCGATATTGAGAATCCGTCAATGATGTCCTCCTCAGCAGAGGTAGACTCTTTCCTCTTCCTCCTCGGTGGCCGGGGTCGTGAGGAAGAAGAGGGGTTGGTGCTGACTTCCTTCTCTGAATCCGAGGAGAATCGAAGCACGTTGCCCCGGACATGGTTATTCCTGATCCCGTTAGACACACGCTCCCGGTCCCGCACCGACCGAGACTTCCGCTTTTTCCGGATCCCGCTGCACCGCGGGCCATCCATTTCACCAGATGACACACTCAAGCAAACACTTCCTGTTAGGAGGCTCTCGGCCCGTGCTCAGAGGTGGATGCAACAAAAACGATTTCCAAAACAAACACCTGTAATGGAAAGCTCAAAAACTGTACTCCAGCGAGGGGTGTGCAATTATCCAAATTCCAAAACCGGCTGATGCTATGTGGCTTTGCTCGGAGTGCGATAGGCACATGAGATTCCAGAAGGATAGACGCATATATCCACAAGCACAGAAATCCAAAATCGAATCCTGTTAAGGGTTGCCAAACTGGAAAGTATCCAAACTTCCAAATTCAGCCTACGTTTAAAGGAAACTAACCGGCAGATCACTTGAAGTGTCTTCCAACGGAGCTGTAACAGGTCTCCACATGGCTGTCCTCACGGACCCAACACTCTTGTTTAAGTGCAGTCTGACACCTTCCCATCCTACAAGCCAAAGAGATAGAGAGCAGACATTTGAAATGTTCTCTCCGAAAGCCTTCCCAGAATCCCCACCCTTAGCTATACATAGGAATATATCATGCAGGCATACAAATAAAGCAGTTTTCAAAACACATTTGTACTCTCTGCAAGAGATGATCTTAAGATGCCTTCCTCTTGATCTAATTCCACAACGGCTACATTGACTTCCCAGATCTTACAGTTACTTTTGAAAGAAAACAAAATCTATCGTAGGAAATTATTCAGAATGTGTTCTTGCAGATTAAATGTAATGAGCCCTTTACATAGCTGGGTCTAGATCCCCAGTATTATATATCCAAAAGCTTATATTTCTCCCCCTGCACACAGTCATTATTCTGAGACTGATATAACCGGAGACAGGAGGGGGGGAATTATACATTTTTCTTAACAGAGCTGTGGATCAAGAAAAAAAGATGTCTTTTTTTCACAGCAAATTTTAGTTCAGCTGATTACACTGACAGAACATTCATGGCTGACTTCCAGTCATCTTCTGTATACAGTTACATCTTCGTACAACACCAACAGCCACAATCATTCTGCACTCTACTGATAATCTCTACTCAGGGTTCCCTTTGTTTATTTTTCAATGTCACAAAACTGTAGATAAAACTCTAAAAACCTGCCAAATCTGCCACACTGAATAAGAACAGCAATTACATAGCAACATTATTTTTCATTCATCTCAAAAAAAGATTGCTCAAAATACTAAATAATTCTGTCATTAGATAAGTGCTGAAGTTTGTATTAGAATCATCTCCAGTCCGTGTCTAACATTAAATACACGACAAAAACGTGTGACCTGAACATCTACAATAGCTGCATTATGACATCATGATCGTCAATCTTCTAATTCATCAAATGACATGAACTCGTTTAGTAGCTACATTGTGACATCATAATCAGCAATAAGCTTCAAATTAAATCAGATCATATAATAACCTCCACTAAATCACTGACATAATCAAGCACTAACATAAACATCATTAGATGACATGAACACCTCCATTACGCCAAAAATGTCAACTTTGCAAGATAACACAAACATTTACAGCAGCAACAATAACATGACAACCAATCAGCAACTCCATTATGACATCATAATCAAGCTTCAACTTGATACAAACATGTACAATCAAAACTAACCATAAATTGTAAGTGTTTTATCCAGTCAAGTTTACAAGATACACCGACATCATAAAATCAAGCATCAGCGTGAACTTCACAAGATGACATGAACATCTACAGTATGACATCATAGACGCCAATCAACTTAAACTTCACTAGCAACCAACCTTTAAAATCCACCACTTCCAAATATCAGTATTTCAATCTGACTTTTTCGGGGGAGGAAAGCATTTCAGAAGCATTTTACCAACGGCAATGACCAACAGTCCAGGTGGGCTATTATTACAAAGCTATTCCCAACCACATATCCCTTTAACCTGATGATGCCCTGTGCTGGCACTCCTGTCACAAACGCGCGCGCACGCACACACACACACACCCCAAATATATAAATGGTTTTAATGTATTTACACTCCATGCCAGCCCTCCTTTCACTCTCGCTGTCTTCTATGAGTCTTTTTGTCTCTCTCTCTTTCTCTCCGTCAGTAAATCTCACGCACCGTGGCCGGTCCAGCCCACAGCAGCAGCAGCAGCAGCAGCGCCTGGCACTGCCTCCTTCAGCTCCAGATCCACCAAAACACAAAGCCTGCCTTCTCTCCTGCAGGACAAAAGCAACACATGCAAAGCCTGGCGAGTGGAGGAGAGCCGTCCGAGCGAGTCGTCGGCATTCGGAAAGCGCGCTGCTCTAGAACGGAAAACAAAAGAGAAATTTTTCCACAAACAAATAAATCCTGCAAGGAAGCGACGCTGCTCCTCTCCGCGAGTCCGTGCTTCAGGATCCCGGAGCGAGCGGGGACCGAGCGCATTGATACAGTACTGCCGCAGTGCCGCTTTACAGGCGATCCGCTTCCTCAGCGCATATAGTGCTGCGCTCTCTATAGAGAAGGCTCGGTTTAAATGCATGAGATATTCCTTTTAGTTGCTATATCTTATTAGACACTCGAAATGTACTTAAACATACCATCTCTTTCAATTACACTGCCATCTGCCCTGATTATCGAAATAACGAAAACCACTAGCCTACTGTATGGTACTGATTACTTGATTGATGCCTTCAATGAGGGTACGAATTAAGGTTTGACCGCCTCTATTTAAAAGCTTAAATGCCACATGTATGTTTTGAGACATTTTAATTCGGTACTAATTCTATAAAGAACGTTTGGTGGTGTTTTAAAACGTTTAAGAGACCACAAAAGATCGACTAGGACTAGCCTACTTTCAGCTGTTTAGCTGAGGTGGTAATCAGGCGATTTGAGAGCTCTCTGTTTTCATACATTAAAATACTATGCTATATTGATTTATTTATTACAGTAATATATATATTTTTTTAAATGTTTGTTTAAAACTGTTGTTTAAAAACCATGTTACCTGTGGTTAATGAAACCAAAGCAAGGATTGGGTTGCGTCAGACACACCTTAAACTGTATTCTTTCAAAATTACAGAATTATATATAAATTATATATAACTAAACATTACCAGAAAAAAAGATATTAGGCTACAACACACTTACTTACTTGTATGATACACTAAATGGCATACAGTAACCTACATTCTTAACAATAAAGGTTATTTACACTGTATATGGTTCTATAAAGAACCTTGAACATCCATGGAACCTTTCAAATGCAGAAAATTCTTTGTAGTCAGAAAAAGGTTCTCTAGATTTTTTTCCAAAACGGTTCTTGAACCTTTCACTGAAAAGTTATTTGGGGAACTAAAAATGGTTCTTCTATGGCATCACTGCAAAAACACCCTTTTGGAACCTTTTTTTAAGAGTGTATATGTTTTGTCAGAATTTAAATGTCCTTTAGTATAGCTATCATTACACTGCATTATGTTAATGCATATCATTTCATATTGTATTGTTCTGATTACTTGACTGATGTATTCAATGAGAACCAATTGCAAATGCATTTGAGTTTGTTTAAAACTTGCAGCAGGGAACATTCTTTTAATAGCCAACCGAAAGAACATTTGCTTCTAGATAATACACTACGATAACAAAAATTCAAAACACTTTGTACACTGAATCGCTGCATAGCCAAGGTTTTGTTTAGTTTTTTTTTTTACAAGCAGACAAGAAAATAATTTGCCGTATTAAGAAATCTTGCAGCCTATTTGTAGTTTACAAGGCCTATTGTCCCTTTAGGTTCTTCCATCTGTCCAACCACATTGTGTTGATTCAGGCTTCGTCAGCACCAATGAATCAGTGAAAACAATCCTGAATTTATAGCATCTAAACTCGCTGGCTGCTAATCAGACTTAGTAATTGCACAGGCTATTAAATCTTTATTTGGCATTGCATGGGTTTTCAACCTGAACATCCAGCTGAAAAGCAGCACAAAGTACATTTCAACCATGGCATCTGGCACAACGCATATCAAGGTATTTTAGCATAGTATGAAATACATATAACAAGTCGCCACATTCTCAAACACTTGTTCCCTTTTACAATGCCTTTTTCTATGCCTCTAACACACTGCTATTAGGCAAAATGTACAATCAATTTAGTCATCAAACACTTACATGTTTTGAGTGAGTTTTATGTTGTTTCTCCTCTTCTATATTATTCTTATTGCTCGTTATGTAACATGAAGAGGTTGACCTTACACACCCCTGCCATCAAACCGTACTGACACCAGAGCCTAACTTTACTTATTCAAAATGTTTGTGCGGTCAAGAGAGGCACAGCAGATTAACTGGGGCAGATGGACATAGCAGTTTTGATTTAGTCTGGTTTTATGAAGGTGAATTTAAGACATTTTTAAAATCAAGTAAAGGAATTTTTTTATTCTTTTTTTTAAAAGCTTACTTCAAACACTAGAATATGGAAACAACTTTTACAGAAGTAATTATTTTTGTCTTATTTTTCCAGTTCAAAAACACTCCATGACCATGTGCCAGTTCCAGGATCTGACCAGACCGAAGATGCCAGGAATGTTGCCACTGCTGGACGCAGGATCTGTGTGCATTTCAAAGCAGTTCACGGTAAGCAGCAAAAAACTCCATGGAAATGCCTGACATGCAATGTTCACCTATGTCTTCAGTTGAACAGGAAATGCTTCCAAGAGTGGCACAGGTGTGGTGCACACAGGTGAGTGGGCTTAACAAACCACTTGTAGTAATGCACTCATCCCACTATATGCATGCTAGAGTATATAGTATAGTCAGGTTAAATGCTGTATAGCTCTATTGTTTTACCTATGATCGCATTGTTGTATGTTTATCTTATGTGACAATAAAATTTGACTTGACTAATGTTTTTGTAAAGAATATATTCTTAATAAACTACAAAAAAAAACGAATTTGTCTTTCTGGTAACTCAGTCACATGATACATGTGAATAACTGCATTAGTAATGATAGTTCACGCCTTCTCACATATACCTTTTCCACTCAAAAACTGACTTTTAAATTTAAATCAATATATTGTTTTCTCTGAAAAAGTAAATGGAATGACATCACTCTGTAAATATTCTATCCTAAAAGACTGGTTACTCCCAGTATTGTGCAGGACTATTCAATATGGATTTCATGGCCTTATTTCAGCTAGTTTTTTTCCCAAAACTTACTAACCGTGCATAATATTTTTTTCCTAAAAAAATGCAAACAAATACTTTAATTTTGGTCACATATTATTGTAGCACGGCTTGTGCTGATCAAGAAAAATAAATGTTGGTCAATAAGCTGTTATAAGAAGCTGAAAAGAGCACAAATATCAGAGCATGTCCAAACATCTCAAGGGCCCCAAAATCACCTCAGACCCCAGAGGGTTAAAGGAAGAGAAATTAAATTTAGAAGCAAAATGACATAATATATTAAGTCTTGTTTTCTCTGAAATTAATAAAATAAAACTCATTTGTGTGCCTGTGGGCCTTTCTCAGAAAACGAGACTTAATTTCTTCATCAGGCATCTCAATATTTGCTTTTTATTTGTACTAAAAAAGAACAATTGTGAGGAAGATAATGATTTTTTGCGACATTTAATGCTATGAATAAAAGACTTAAGGCCTTCAGTTGTCTAAGATCAAATTAAGACTTTTTTAAGACCAGCAGCAACCCTGTTTGCAAACTCAGTATAAAATTCTGTGTCTACAAGGAGCTGTTCAGCTTACCATGAGCGATGTCACCCACTTGATGCGTTTAATCCATCTCACACTCACCCCCCTTTTACGCATCCTGATAGAAAACACACAACAATTTATTCACGCCACATTCACGCCTCATTAAAAAGAGCACAATGCAACGCTTCAAGCAAGTATGACTCTGCAACACTTTCCACCATGTAAACTGTCAAGCATCAAGATATGGATTTTCTACTAGAGGTCCTGCAGTCCTGGGAATTTATTCAGCTAATACAGTGTGTTCTAAAGAGTGGGATGGTACAATAGCGGGTATATTTATATAGCATATAGATCTTTGACTACGCTCCTCTGCCTGTGATTAATAGACCAATACACAAGCATAATAATGGGACTGTATCAAGTAAATGTGTGCGAGAAGAGAAAAAAAAGAATGCTGGTTCTTAACATCGCAGCATTCCGCATCTCTATAAAAATTGATTTTTACAGCAACAATTGTCTCAGAGCATAACACGCATTACTTAATTCAGTTTCGTGCAATCAGGCCAATATTGTCCTCACCCCATCATTAACCAAACGCCTCATTTGCACTTTCATTAGCTATAAAGATTTTTCATTCTTTCTGGCACCCGATCGAGAGTCACTGTAACGATTTGCATGCTGTGTATCCATAGTGTTTTATCGACGTTGTCTGAAATAACAGAGCGAGCTCTTCTATCTGCTCCCCGGGAGAGAAGGGATGTAACAGCTGTCTCCTTGACACCAGATGGGCGGGACTCATTTTGTCATCCGTTTGTGAGCTTTTAATTACTCAGTAAAAGACTCTAAATAGGCTAATGAAGAAAAAAAGGCTGATGATGAAAGGAAACCATTTCCTGTAATATTCAGATATTATTCCATTTCTAATGGGTTTTTATTTTGATTTCATCAGCATAATAGACTGGCATGAACTGATCACACATTCGGAAGATTACGTATACAATATACATACTATGTCAACATATGTTTATACATAGTGGCGGATATGCTTGCCTTCGGAAAACTTGTTAATTTTTTGTTTTTACAACTCCAGAGCATATTCCCCAGCTCCTATGGACATCATAATTAGTGTTCAAACTCATAGTGAATGTAATGGTTAGCATTATTTAGACAGTAGACAGTATTTACTTGTGATGAGCCAGTTACACTAGATAAAACATTCAAAGCCAGTTGATTACTAACAAACAACTGTCCACTTTTATCAGAACTAACTACTAAAAGAACTGTCCACTTTTTCAGACTGATAATGTACTCACTCAAGAGTGTGTTTCTCCATTGAAACAGATTTGGTGCATTCTGCACCAATGAATCCTAGTGGTAAATGGTTAATGGCAGTGAATGAGTGCCACCAGAATAATACAGCTGATAGAAAAAACTTTTGCAATAATTTATAAGCATTCCAAATGACTCCAGTCAATCAATTAACAATTATTTTTGGGTGAACTATTCATTTAAACACAGGGTGTTCTGGTCGAGAAAGACCATAAAACAATAAAACTGAAACAACAACCCTAAGAGAGAGTCAACTGAACAAATGTCCATCCTCTAGAGAAAAAAACTACTCAAGCAGCTGCAGCTAAATAAAAATCCTCAAGAATCAGTGATTTTACTGCAGTCCCTCGGCTCAGAATCTTCCAGACACCTATCAAACACACTGACAGTGCAGATGAAGTCTCTACAGCCCAGAGGAAAACATCACATTGCAGACAATTAAAGGCTTACCGCACACACACACAACAGCACCATTCAAAAGCGTTTTCAAAAACCTAACTCATGTAAAACCTGATTATCCAAAAAAAAAGAATATTCAGTCATCATTTACTCACCCTTAAGTCATTTCAGTCCCAAACTACCCCTTTTAAAATCTGTCGTTATGGTTTAAATGCCACTCACTCCTCTTTTTCCGATCCCTGCCTGCGCTGACAGTCACACTGTAACACATGGACCTCTGCCAGCATATTATTACCAACTTTAACAGCCATCTGTGTCTCTGACTCAGGGGATGAGGTTTTGATAACTCCCCTGTCATTCCTTGTCATTCTCTCCACCGTGACAAATACATGTATATATGTGCTGTATGTAGAGACGTGTGGGGATAAAAGCTATCATTGTAGCATTCATATCAAAAAAGAAATATTTATTTGTACCGTTTTCAGAATGCCCACAACAAATTCACTTATGTGGATCACACCAAGCTAAAGTGTGCTCTATAAAAAAGACATGTGGCACAAAGGTGTAAAATCTCCCAATATCCAAAGTGTTTACATGAAATCAAACATTTATGTGAATAAAACAAGACTGTAACACACTACTTGTGTCATATAAACATTTCAGATTTTTTTGTCTGTATGCTATTTGTGCGAATAAACACAATCCATCATCACTTTGTCTTGTTTTTGTCTGGAATACCAGCACCATGTATACAGGAACAAGTATGAATGAAAGAAATAGCTAGTTATTACAAATGCATGCCGAACATGATTTGTTGCCATATGTTGCAAAAATCAGCAAAATGTAATGACAAATTGTTTTCAGTGACATAAATTACAATTACATAAATTTAACTAGAGTTTCTAAAGCAAATGAGAGTAGTGCTTGCTCATGCAAAACTCATCAAGCTTGGGTGGTCGCCAGGACTTTGCTATGCATTTGCTGCAGCATTCTGGGTCAGACTTTCAGTGCTTGTTTGTTTGACAACAGCCTTGTTCAAAGGTTACACGGATGGATGGAGAAAGAACAGAAATAAAGGACAGATGGGTGGATGAACAGACATACAGATAGACAGACAAATGGACAGATGAGCAAGCTGAGAGACATGGAAAAAATGGATGGATAGATAATAGACCAGGGGTGTCAAACTCAGTTCTTGGAGTTTATTACCAACCCTGCTACAAAACATGCATCACGTAGCTTTCAAATATGCCTAAAGGACTTGATTAGCTGGATCAGGTTTGTTTAAATAGGGTAGCATCTAAACTCTGCAGGGCTCCGGCCATCCAGGAACTGACTTTGACACCCCTGTAATAGATGAATAGAATAGACAGAACAAAACAATTGACAGAATGATGGATGGATGGAAAATTAAAATAAAGTAGAGATGGATGGCTGGACAGACATACGGATGGATGGACAGACAAGCTAGTTGATGGATATAGAAAAGATGGAGATAATAGATAAAGAGATGAATAGAATATATAGAATGACAGATTGAGGGATGGATGGATAGAGAAACAACCGACAGAAAGGACAGATGGCTGGACAGACATAGAATGGATGGATGAATGATATAGATTATGGATGGATGGAAAATTTAAATAAAGGAGAGATGGATGGCTGGACAGACTTACGGATGGACAGACAAGCTAGTTTATAGATATAGAAAAGATGGAGATAATAGATATATAATAGATATAGGACAGATGGTTGGATAGACATAGAATGGATGGATGAATGATTTAGATATTGATTGGATGGATGATAGATGGATGGATGGATGGATGGATGGATGGATGGATGGATGGATGGATGGATGGATTGATGGAGAAAGAACAGAAATAAAGGAGAGATGGATGGCTGGACAGACAAAAAAGTTGATAGATATAGAAAAGATAAAGATAATAGATATATAAAGAGATGAATAGAATGTAAAGAATGATAGATAGAGCAATGGATGGATGGATAGAGAAAGAACAAGAATTGGACAGATATAGAATGGATGAATGATATAGATATTGGATGGGTGAATGGATGGATGAAAAACTGAAATAAAGGAGAGATGGATGGTTGAACAGGCATACGGATGGACAGACAAGCTAGTCGATATAGAAAGATGGATAGATAAAAGATAGGAGAGATTAACAGAATATATAGTATGGATGGATGGATGGAGAAAGAACAGAAAGAAAGGACAGATGGTTGGACAAATATAGAATGGATGGATGAATGATACAGTTTAGATATTGGGTGGATGGATGGATGAAGGATGGAGAAAGAACAGAAATAAATGGACAGACAAGCAAGTTGATAGATATAGAAAAGATTGATGGATAGATAATAGATGAATATGTAGAACAGAATGAATGACAGCATGATGGATGGATGGATGAATGGATAAGAAAGGAGAACAATGCATGGGCAGGCTGATAGATACAGAATAGATAAAGAAAAGATGTGTATAGATAAAACAATGTACTTTATGTATGTATTGGTTAAATGCATTGATAAATTGATAGCACCATAGATTGAGCAGAATGATAGGATTATTATTATTCATAGAACAACCGATAGATACAAATGGATAGAAAAACAGAAATAATGAAAGTACGATACCAACTTCCTGTGATACCAAGTCGAGTTCAAGTCGAGCGTTACATCTTGGATGCCAATATTTAGTTTGTATCTGGTTGAATTAAATCAGTGAAGACCTCCAAGAAGCCTGAAATTTGGGTTGACAGGTGATCTATAAAAGCCTGCCTTTGTTTCACAAAGTAAAAGACGAAAAGTTAAATGGGTAAAACAGCTTCCCCAAAACAGTGTTAAGGGGTGATTGTGAAGAATTAGGTGACCCTGTTCTGCTCAATTACCTCCTGCACCCTCTTGTCAAGATTACAAAAAGCTTCAAATGCATGTTAAAGAGTTTTCCTCTCCGGGTGAATTGAAGAGGGGGGGGAGGAGAGGATGGATTGTGGAAGAGAGGTACAAGTGCTATGTTTCTCTTTTACCATTTTGCGGCATGGCAGGAAGTTCGCATCACTCTGCTTCCTGTCGTACTGTACATGCTGCACTGGATCTGCTGAATGTCCAGTAACAGAAGGGCCATTAGCTCAAAGCATGTGTCGGGGGGCCGAGTGCACGCAGGCGAGCTGAAAGAGACACAGATGAGCCTCCGAAAACTATTTCTCTTCCCAGGCACTGCGACATTCGGCCATCTGAATACACAATTTACAGAGCGATATGTAAATACGCCATATTCTCTCAGCCCCCATCTTAAAAGCACGCACACACACGTACACCAAGCAGGCTAATTGTTCCTTTTAAGAGGCAAAATGAGAACAGTATCTCATTGTGCAGGCAGAAGATGGAGAGAGAGGAATAGAAGGATCTCTCCGGAATAGGAGGCAGGGATATTTTCCAATTATTCAGCCTTTCTCTGCTTTCCCAGAGGGCAAGCTCTGGAGCGCGAGAGAGGCAAAGAGAAAGTCGCACTCGTTTATTAGTATTAGGGGCCTCTTCTGTTTTTCCTCCCAGGCCTGTGGTCCCTACACACAGCGGCAGAACACACACATGCACAGTCACACACAGAAAAACTTGGGAGAAGTGCTGTGCGGCAAAGGGAAATGGAAAGACATTAGGGGAAATTAGGGAAACCACAGAGGTCCACTGGTCCCCAAAAAGTCTTGGGACAGTTAAGTTACACTCAAAATATATGAATTTCTACAGACAAATACAGTTTTATTTTGAAGATAAGTAAACTTACTATACTGTATATATAATTTCCTTGAGCTTTTGGATATACTGCAATAAAAATACTATACAAATGTGTATATTTAGTCATTTTTATATTAATTATATATTTTATTATTATTATTTTACTAACTATAATCAAAGGTTAAATTTTTTAAATAAAATAAAATAATCAACAATGTATTATTATTATTATATAATGTGTGTGTGTGTATATATATATATATATAAATATAGTTTTCCTTATTCTTTGAAAACTTTTTTTTAAAACCATAAATGATAATAAAAGATTACATTAAAAAAATGTTCATCATCACTATCATTATTACCTTTATTATTTACATAATAAAATTATTTAGATCAATACACTATACTGTACACACATCCACATGTGTTTGTGTGTGTATATAGTTTTCTTTTTTCAAAAATATTTTGAACTGTAAGAAAAAAATCTATATTTATGTATATATGCATACATATATAACAGTAATAATATTTATAATAAATAACATGCTATATAAATAAATTTTTAAGTATCCTATATTATTATTATTATTACTAATACCAGTTTAAAATATTTTATAATAATATATTAATACAATAACAGCAGCAATAATAATTTAGACCATTTCTGTTACACAAGCATGTAAACTGTCATCAGATGCAGATGTCACTTGGTTTGATAATATTTAAAAGTATGGTGCAAGTTTCCAAGTACTTTTTCTGAACTACTGTATGTGTAAAGGTACAGTGCAGTCATAGAATCTCAGTACAGCGCTAAAACATGATAATAACCTCACACTGAAAGCTACAGCACTGTTATTTGTGATTTGGCAATGTGTGACTCACTTATTACCGAGTAGCATTAACACTCATGCTAGCAGCCAGCTGCTTGAATACCGAAGACACATTCAGATTAGCAAAAACAATAAGTATACAACACGCCGTTGACATTCACAGTTTCTTTTTACCATCCGTTCATCCATTCATGGCCTCATCCTTATTAGTTTTCTTGCCTCTTGGAACGCTGATGCATTCAGTGGTGCTTTCAGTGTGCTCAATAATAAGCATTTAAAAATGACAGGCGTGAATGTGAATTAATCCTTCACACATGAAAGAAACAGAAAATAAATACCTGTAACCTAACGGCAAATGCTTTAGAATATTAAAATATTTATAATACAATGGGCAGTGCTGGTAAATACAGCACCTCAGCCATGCATGTACATAGCAACCACTATAACGTAAAACGTATGTTCATGTCACAACTGTATAGGATGTTTTAGAGATTTGTATGTATGCCTGCTCTGTGGGCCTGTACAGACTCATCTGACTGTAGTCAGAGCCATCTCTAGCGCTGCATGTTGGCATGACTGTGATGTAGGTTATTACATTACCTCAATGACTGCAGCGGCTGCTGTACAGAGATGAAGCAATGCATCAAATCTCCACGCATCTCACCAGACCTCCAGCTCACGGGCCACTTCCTTGATTTTCAGCACCCTGCTTGTGTATCTGTGCAGACACGCATCTATCTATCAATCTATCCATTCATCAGTCTGGCCATCCATAACCAAATAGTCCTTTTGACAAAGAGAATTTGCATTTTTGGGTAAACTAGTTACATTGTTACATTTTGTAGATTTGTGCTTAACAAATACAGTATTACTTATAAATATCTATAAAATAAATACAATTAAATAAATATAATAAATATACAATTAATAAATTGTATATTATTAAAATTGCCTTTTTAGAACACACTAAATAGATAGACAGATAGATAGACAGAGATAGATACTGTAGATAGACAGACAGACAGAAAGATAGAAGCAGGAAATAAACGTGCAGTTACATTTTCTAAGATTTATACTTAACCATAAAAAATATTTATTATATCAATATTGATCATTTATTAAATTGCCTATGGGGTGCGAAATTTACATTTTAACAGACTTTAAAGGGCTCATACGGCGGTACATGCACTTTTTCAAGGTGTTTGGACTGAAATGTGTGTTGGGAGTGTGTGCACAACCATCCTACAATGATACACAGGTAGTTTTCTTTTGATTTAATGAAGATAAGTTGCCCCTTCTGAAATCAAGCCATTCTCAAATGCATGTCGGTGTGAGGCCACACCCACAATAGTTGATTGACAGCAGCAGTAACTTACCCCGGACATCTGAGTGACTAAAGACGCGGAAGATTAACATTATGTTTGGTTCTGAAGGGAAACGCCCCCTTGAACAATGCGTTTATGTTCACGCGAATCATTCATGATCCAGCCTCACTTACAGAAGCAGTGAGTTTAAAGAATCTTTGCAAATCGCCTTTCCTAAAAAATGTGCTAATTAGCCAGTTTCACTATGAATACGGCTAAAAAAAGATACTTTGAGAGCGTCTGGAAAAAAGGGGCGGAGTCAGCGGAGCTCGTGATGATTTAAAGGGGAAGTACACAGAACAGAGTGATTTCTAAAATTAGCGTTTTAAAACTATATTTAAGAAATTTTAAAACAAATTATATTACAAACATTCCATTAAGACCCTAAATAATCAAATTAGCTTGTGTAAAATTGGGTTTGTATGGCCCCTTTTTAATAATAAGTCTTTGTTGTTGTTCATATTTTTGCTTTTAGAATATTGTTACATATTCTAGACTTTTCAGGAAAATTATTTTTTGTGGTATATTAAATCACAGGATTTGAACGACGTATCAAACATCTTTCAGTTTACTTTACTTGTTTTTTTTTAAGTAGAAACAGAACTTGCTGCATCAAAAACTAACCAAGTACAAATAACACAATTGTTTTCTGATAATCATGTTCCTTTCTGAAATAAAGATTCAATGTGTGCTGGACAAAGACGGCATTCAGTTATTTCCTCATGTCTCACGGCAGACAAGAAGATGCTTTATTTGATCATACCTCATCTATAAATAGAGACAGTAAAGGAAACAGCAATAGGAGAGAAGAATAAACAAAGCACCTTGTAGAGAAGAGGTGACATCCTGATACAAGACTCATTTCTGCAGGTAAATAATTTTCCAGAGAAAAATGTGTGTCGCTGTCATTGGTTTGTCAGGCCTATTGTCCTTGAGCAATGATGCCGCCTGCTAGCATGTCTGAGGGAAAATACACCCATATCACGACGAGAAACAAATTGCACTGTCGCTCTGAATGAATTGAGTGGACAGAAATCACAGGTTTCCTCCACTAAACCTTTGACTGAGCTGTGGCTGTGAATTGCTTTGATACGTGCCGTAAATCCACCAGTGGGATGGGTTCTTGCATCCGGAAAAAAATGGAGAGAAACCCCGGCACATTTCTGCAGTAGTTTCCACCCGAGAGAGTGCACTCTATGTGTGCGTGCCGAGGAGGAGTTCAGGAAGAGTCAGAGAATTACAGGCTATCATAGCCAAGTGGGTGTCAAATTATCCTTTCAGCGCATTTACACCATCACATGTTCCTCTGTGTGAGTGCGTGAGAGTGTGTGTGGCCCCTAACCCAGCTGCATCTCCACAGTAATGAGCTTCACTCAAGATGGAGAGAGGGTGTGAGAGAAAGAGAAAATGTGTGTGTGTGTGGGGGGGGGAAGAGTGAGAAGAATGATAGCACAACACCAGCATGTCAATACGCACCAGCTATGAACATATATTTTAATGGCTAACTTGCTACTCTGACAACTGACTATTCTTTATATACTACGCTATACAGCATACGTATACACCCAATTCTGCTTAATTTAAATGTATATATTCTAAAAAATCTATTTTGATAACCTATATTGATAATATATACAATATGCAGTTTTGTCAAAGTAGGTAATAAACTGAATGGCCATTTATTACATTGACAAATGATTATACATTGAACAGAACGTTTTTTTTTAACAATAAAATAACAATAAATAAGCAATAACAATAAAAATGTAAAAAAAATAATTATTTAAATACAAAATAAAATGACCATTTTAATATAAATAATATTTTATGAACAATTAAAAAATATTTAAAACACACAAATTTAAAACGAATAACAATTTAGATTTCATTAATAAATTAAATATGAAAATGAAATGAAAATCACCTCTAAAGGTGTCCAAATGAATATTACAAATCATAAATTAAGTTTTAATATATTTACTATAGGAAATTTACAAAATATCTTCATGGAACATGATCTTTACTTAATATCCTAATGATTTTTGGCATAAAAGAAAAATTGCTAATTTTTACCCATACAGTACTATTGCTACAAATATACCCCAGCGGCTTAAGACTGGTTTTGTGGTCCAGGGTCACATTTATCATACACTTTGGCAATACTGTAAATGGCAATGCTTTGGCAATGCCAATGTTTTGACTTTATAATATGCACTTGTCTGTGACCACACTAACATCTCTGTGTTAACTGTTGGCTTCCCTTGCATCATACATCAGGGTCCTGTGTGTGAGCATCTCCTACAGCCCTGTTCAACAAACAGAGTATGTGTTACTGCTGAGGAAAGATGAATTCAATAAAGAATTTTCTATTAGAACAAAGAAACAGAGAGAATAAAAAAGATGCCTGTAAAACAATACAACATAAAGATGTATAGAACAACTACAACCGTATGATGACATTTTGACAATAAGAAGTGAAACCTACAGTTAGCATGTGTGTGTGTCTCCTGATGTTCTGTGGTCTTATATTAATTCACTTCATTGCAATTACATATCATTGCAAAGCAGCTTTACACCAAAGTAATGTTTTACAGTATATGTAGTTGTAGTTTGGACATGTACATACGGCATAGATGTGAGGTAAAGATCAATTAATGACGTAATCCAACAGACACAGAATATTAGAAATTAGTAGCAGAGTTTGTTGTGTGTTGTTCACATGTTAACATCTGTTCATTCTGTGTTTTCAGGAATCTCGTTGATAAAAATGATCTGTGTTGTCAGTTGGATGTCATTGGGCTCTGAATAATGTCAGTGACTCCACAAAACACAAATCACTAGGCAAATTCTGTTGACATTAAAACCATGTCTGTGCAAACATATGCAAATACATTTGCATCTGATGGGTCCCTTTCCCTCATTGGTTTCAGTAAAACTATATGTAGTTTATTCAGCTGAAGTCACTTTAATCATATCTAATGATTTCTGTATGCAATTACAAAACCTAACCGCTGTCTGTTTTATATGGGATTGCCTATAAGGAATTTAAAAATGATTATCCCTTTCTCCACAGCCTCCATTAAAAAAAAATGGCTAAACTAGCCAACAAGGCTGTTCAATTCATATTGGGGTAATGAACTGAAAAATTGATCCAATTTTCATAATGGTTTTAAATGACCCTACAAAAGAATTTCACTTCTCTGTTATATAGCATCGTATAAAACAGTTCAGCTTTTAATGCTGACCTTACACGGCCATAAAGCATCATTTAAGATGATGGCCTGACATAAGGGAGAGCAAACTATAAAGTTCAAAAGCGGAAACATATGGCTATTTGAAATTGAATGTGTATTCATAAGATAAATGAAGCAGGGTGTTAAAGCAGAACTGTGGCCTTTAAAGGAAATGGAAGCATGCTGCTCGTATCATTTTAAGGATTTTGGCATTTAAAATTAAACACACCGCTAGTAGTGTATATTAGACCAAGCTTTTTTTGTTGGATTGTACTTTTTTAGGTATAGAGTGATCATTTTGTTTAATATGAAAGGAGTACTCAAATATTTTTTGTTTAGCAGAATTTTTTGCTGTGTGGTTTTTTACAGCCAGGGTTTGTTGCTTTTCTTTTTAAGTAGTGAGATTGGTTTGCCGGCCCAATAAGTTTATTAGTGACTTCATAACAGGCAGAGCGGTGTTTGTTTTGTAAAACCTTAAGGTGAAACACTTAACCTCCTGCCAGTGTAAAAGGTGCCCTTAAAAAGGAGGCAGTCACATTTGTGTCGGCTCTCATTTGAAGCATGGGACACATCTGAAGGCTTTTATTGTTATCTTTTAAAAGGCCATTGTCCTCTCTCTCCAGGCCTCCATCAGCACTATAAAAATGACAGCAAGTCGACGTTACAGAGATTTAGGGCAAGCACAGCAGGCTCGGTTTGCCTTCTCTTCCCCTCTAATGAGTACAGTTTGTAGTCTCAGAGCTCCGGGCACACAAAGACTCTGATAATGAGAGATACAGCTGCTGGGGAAACCCTGTCTCGCGCAGTGTCACTCAGGTCTGCCTTGTGCATTTCCCAGCTATGCTCTCTGAGGGCGCACTTCAAATTATTCTGTTCTTTATAGACTCATTGGTGGTGTTTGCTAATTACTAGTTAGGATTTGGAATAAACCACAAAGTACAGCGCAAAACCACAAAAAAACAGCACAAACACAAAACAAAGCAAAAAGACACTAAACAAAACAAACAGAGCAAAAACAAAGGAAAGCTAAACAAATCAAAACAGCAAAATCAAAACAAAAACAGAACAAAAACAATGCAAAGCAAAGCAAAATAGTAAAAAAACAGCAAAAACAAAGCAAAACAAAACAAAAAAAAACAAACAGAGCAAAAACAAATAAAAGCAAAGCAAAACAGAAGAAAAAAGCAAAAACAAAGCAAAGCAAAAAAAACTAAACAAAACAAACAGAGCAAAAGCAAAGCAAAACAAATCAAAACAGCAAAAAAACAGCGAATTCAAAGCAAAACAAAAACAGATCAAAAACAAAGCTAAGCAAAACAAATCAAAATGGTGGAGAAAACCCCTGAATAAAACAAAAACTAAATAGCCTATTCTTAAATTGGAAAATTCTTACCAAAGAGGGTTTTTTGTGTACTCGCATCACTCAAGCCTGAACACCAAACTCCAGTTACTGTAATCAGCATCCCTCTGTCCAAGTTGCATTTAAGGTCCTCAGAGGTCATGCTTCCTCCAGACAGAAAGATGGTTAAATTGCCTGCCCCTTCACAACGCTCAGCCAATCCCAGCCACCCTGCAGACATTGGAAGGTTGAAGAAAACATAAAGAGTCATTACAGTGGAGCCAACTTACAAAATACTGTATATGTTTCTCCTATATATTTAAGTTAATTAGCATTATTAAAAAAAATGTTCAAGAGAATAGCTAATAAAACTTTATCTAAATTGTAAATTGCTTACAGATGCCACAAATGTTAAACTCTTAAACTGTTCTGAGCATCATCTTTGCTGAAAATATTTCTTTATTGGGCTTTAAAATTATGCAAAAATTTATTTTATGCATTAAAAAATACTTTTTGTGGTTTGTGTTTCAATGTAACTAGTAAAATGACATTTTTATATTTAAAAAATGATCTCAGATTTGACTGTGAATGTAAATCTTACAGGGCTCTTTGCTGAAGGCTCTGTGTGTGTCTTCTGGGAATATTTAGACCCACCTCTGAGACAGGCACTCATTAGTAAGGGCAGTGAAATGAAAGAATAGCACCTCTCTCTAGCTCCTCTTCTCTTGCAATGATCATTAGTGGAGCACAAGAGAGGAGGAAAGTGGAATTGGTGCTGAGTCATGAGTAGAGCTGTCACAATAGTGCCAAAGCAGCTATCTGCTCTGAGACCATCTCCTGCTAAATCAGTAATAGTGCTAAACTGGGCTGAGAGAAGACACCAGGACGCACATTCGTGCAAAAATTGTGCAGAGGTCTATATGAACACAGGCAGGACCGACCCTGGCCAATTTGCTGCCCTAGGCGAGATTTTACCTGGTGCCCCTTACCTCACAGCCCATTCCACCAATAATCATTGTGTTCAAACATTTACGCAGACACTGCATAGCTTTGTCTTGTTTTTTAATGTTTTTATTGGAAACACAACAATTAATTTGTATGACCACAAACCCCACCCCTAACCCTACTCGTTACAAAAGTTATGTAAAAACATGACTCAAAGGGTTTTATGAGCACATGTGTTTTCTGGGTTTGTCTCATTTCCTAACGCATCGCACTACAAACTGATCTAAATCAACCTTAAACTATGTCAACATATTTGTACAAATGACATATATAGGGGCGTATTAGTCAGCGGACAGGTTGAACTTGAACTAACAATGGACATTACATTAAATACAAACTATAGCCCTTTCTACCGTTATCACCACAAATTGTGTATTTAAAACATTACTAAATCAGCCACAAATCCCCAAATACTACACATCTTGTGTTATGTTAGACAAAACAAAATTACACGATTACAAAATTGTAGATCTCTGGAACTCCAGACATTTTAACATTTTGAACTAGGCTAGGCCAACATAAAGTTTCTTCCAAATTTTGACCTCATGTAGTTTTATATTATCCTCATCATTCATTTTTTTTCCTTCCCTGGGTACCATAGGACTTTGGTCTTTTGGACATTATGGTAGATGTTCACTGATAAATTGTCACTATCAGGTAACTGAAGCATGTGAAAGTGGCTGCACAAGAAAAGATAGATTATGCATCGAGTCGGGAGAGCAATAAAATAGTTATTTGTTGTGGGACAATCTCTCTCTCAAATAAATTGTTAAAAAAAAAACATCTCTCGTTTTGGCGCCCCTAGGTATTGGTAGTGCCCTTAGCATTTGCCTTTTCTGCCTACAGGGGTTTGGCTCATGTAGTGTACTTTTAAGGTACATTTTACGTTTTACGTTTTTACATTTTTTAACGTTTTAAGGTGTATTTTAAACTTTACAAGTCCATATTCTGTTTTACTTTATGGGAGAGAGCAGCGTGAGCATTCATCAAAGTATCTTCTTTTGTGTTTTACCCAGGAAAGAAAGGGTTATAAGACTGAATAAGCTGAAATTTAGTTTCTGGTGTAAACTATCCCTTTGAATGGCTACCGCCTTTGTCATGCATTTGGATCAGGCAGCGAGAAAGTTTCACAACACCAGCTGACAGACACACAACAAAAGGCGACACTATTTTTCTTGGGCCTTGTGGTGAAAATTAAAATGTTCCTGAAGTCTCATCCCCAAAAAATGTAATACAAATGCTGTCTCAAAATCTCATTTGACATGCGATTCAATGCAGTTGTACACTGACAAATGGACAAGCCGATCAGATTTGGTGACAGACGGATTTTTCCTCCCCTCAGTAGCTTTGATTTCATTTCACGGAGCTGAATGAAATGTGAGTCAGACGCTCGAACATCATCTATCACAATTCAGTATGTCAACGGCAGCCTGACACAAATTCTCATTTGTTTGATGGCCACGAGCAAATGCATTCAATTAGTTGCAATGAATGGTAGGGCAGACTCTGTGCCGCTCACACACTGGGCTGTCTGAGCGACAGTCTCTCACAATGGTTATCACAGAACCTTCTTTCCTGCCTTTTTTATGCAAGGCTTTGAATCAGACATTGGCCTGCTCCTTTGAAATGATTTGAGATATATTCACACAGCACAAAGGGACATCTCTGTACCTTATTTACCCCCTAAAAGGTTCACAGCGGTACCTTAAAGGTACATATTACTATCTAAGGGACTAATGCACCTTTAGAAGGTAAAAAATTAATAATATAATGTAACATATTTATGCAATTTAGATTATTTAAAAGCAGTAGCGAGGCTTCAAGGCAAGAACAAGGTAAGACATTTAAATCAAAAATAATAATATAATAAGTGAACAAGGATACTAAATTAACACATGCAAAAAAGGTGCTATCATCAAGCTGCTATTACAGGCTTTTTTTGTTTTGCACATATGCTTTCTTTTCTACACATATTCCCTAGTAAACTCTAGATGACCCAGGAGACGTCCCTGTGGAACACCGCCATCATATCTATTATTTATGACAATGGTTGTGTAAGGATGTTATTGCAGGATTTATGGAATAAACTACGAGGTAGTATTTAGAACAGCTAAGCCATAATGTATGCGTGTTAAATCTCCTGCTTTCTTTTCTACTTCATCAGTCCTTCACAGGTATCAGTTACACACTCACGGTGGAATTTGACTTTGAAGCAACTTAATGGAAATGCTGACCCAAAGCAGTACCCTGAAAGATGAGTAAAACAAAACCTCGTTCCATTTGAAGTCACAAAGAGCACAAAGAGAGCAACAGCCTCAGTTTTACCCAAAAGCCTTTAACTACAGGACAAAGTGGAAATGTAGTCTCGGGGGCTGGCTGTAATCTTGAAAGAGTGATTAAGAATGTTTTGCGTCGGCGGTACTCGACGGAAAGGTTCCTTGGTGAGTGATGCTTGGCTGGGCTCTACACGGGCCCCTAATCACACTCATCCATCTGGCCTTTCATAATTCCCTGATTTATCACAATATTGCAATAAGGTTCTTAAGCTCTCATTTTCCAGCCAAACCGAGAGCCATAATTTAATTTCTCCTCTGCGAGAAGTTCATTTACAGCGTCTGGGCCGAACGTTTATCCTGTTGACACGGGAGGAGCACATATATGCTCACCTTGCTTTAGCAGGTGCTTTTGCATGCCAGTAAAATATCTGGATGTGAGCAGATTTATAAAAAAAAAGCGGGATTAAAGCTCGTATCTGACTGGGATGACACATGTAGAGATACAAAATGCTATGACAGGGACAACATATGCCTACATGCATGCATTATTTAATGGCAGCAGTGCACAATCTGCTGTGTTAAGCATCACTGTTATCTAGCTCATGTCTTGCAATTCTAAAAAGCAGTGCTTCATTCGATACGTACTGCAAATCCACATCATTTGAATAAAAAATTCTTGTACTTTACAAATTGCGCCTCGGCAACACATACAGTATAGGCACATTACCCACCATCCATGCAATCTGCATGCAAATTGTGTAATGGCTCTTTTCTCTCTGCACACCATTGGCATCCATTGGTGGATTTAATCTGGACCTCCAGATAGCCCTCTATGGGGGATTAAATCTTAACACTGTGATAATCCCATCCACCAACCCAAAAGCAATCACCCCTAATCTGGTGTACACATGGCACCCACTGTCACTCTAGCTGTCATTAATGTTTCCTTACTTTAGACTTTGTTTTTCTGTTTTCCAGGAAATCCTGGATAAGCCTCTTGATAAAAAAAAAAAAAAAGACTCAGACATGTAAGACTTTGAACGCACACACATAGATTTAAGCCTGTGTGGGAGAAATAAGAGCATATTCTGTGGAAAGATATCCCCTGATATCGCACCTCAATTAGAAAGTAATCTCATCCTATCCTATTACATTTAGATGGGCAGCTTTTTGTGCTGAAATGGATTGTGGGATTGAACAGCAGCATGGTTTATTGTCATCTATATACACTGCTTGGAAGAGGGTGGCACTACCAAGCCTACTTTTCAACTCAGGTCAATTATTCCATTAGCAGACAAAGAGAAAGCTCAACATCACTAAGAAAGCAGCGGGTATGAATATGGCAAAAATAAGGATGAAAAACAAATACGCCATAATATATACAGCCAATTTCTTGTAAAAAGGATTATGCACACATAAATACAAATATATACACATTTCTAGAAAAAGAAACTTATTTTATATTAGCATTTCCTCCTTACCGCATAAAGCATATCTAATACTAACACCACTGACTGACAGAAGAGACCAGAACAGTTGCCGTTTTGAAACTCAACTCTCCAAGGTTTATGAAACTGATAAATATTAGCTAGAATAATTATGAGAGGATTCTTCTCAGTTCACACAGACCCAAGGGATTGACAATACCCAAAATTTCGTAAAGCGGTATGGATGGGATTCAGAAATGACTACTTAGGGAGGGACCAGCAGTGCTATTCAGTTTGGCTAACGGACATGAGAAGTATCTGTTGCTGATTTAAACAAACATAACTCTTCTCCGACTCAGTCTGTACTATCAGACATAAAGCACCTGTCTGGAAGACGCTGCAGTAAGACCCTATTGTGTACTCCAGTCACGCTAGAAGGGTCACGCTGGGTCAATCGGCTGAAAGATGAGCGCTGGAAAGGGTCAAATGAGAGTGGAGTTTTTGGCTAAACCAGGAAGTCCAAGCATCTGTGTTTTGACCTGCAGACTATCACAGGAAAGCCATCAAAGTCCTGTAGGCTAAAACCTATGACAGATCCACCAGATGTATTGATTTCCAAATGCAAAAACAAATAAACCACACACACACACAAGATAGCTGATCCAAGTAAATGAGTGAACCATTTGTAACTGGATCTCAGCAAAAACCTGCTTTTACAAACAGTAAACATAACATTTAGTAGCACGGCATATTTGTAAAACAAATTGTTTAAACATTACAACTATAATTACAAAAGGTTCCCATTTTTTTTCTTCCTAGATTGGGATTTTAATGACAAGCATTATCATTAAACACATGCAAGCACAGCACAGCGGGAGCAGAATAACCTATTGTAACATGGGAGGTGTGCACTATATATCCATGTCTGCCTAAAAATATGAGATGGAACCCTTTATTAAGGTAATTATGTGGTGTCTAATATTCGCTGATTGTTAAAGAGAAGAAAAGGCCCCGGCACTTATGTGGGGTTAATTAAGCTGAAGATAAGCATCGACTGTCAGGTTGTGATTTACACACACACACACACATATTCACACTCGCACACAAATCTAAAGCAGTTAATTAGAGCTCATAAATGCTTCATAAGTCATGGCCGACAGATAAGTGATGGGCATTAATGGAGTCCTTAGTGGGGGATTTAACCTTTAGTTGTTTTACACTGGTCAGAACACACACAAAGCGGACGAAGCGGAACGCTGGGGTCAAAACCTTAATCTATAAAACACAAAGAGAAGCCAATTTAGCAGTGAAAGAGCAAGAGTAGAAAGGAGGGCTCTGAGCTAAATTGTATCTAAAGGAAGGCTGAGATAATGAAGGGGATATTATTTTCCCTTTAGCGTTATCAGCATGATTCTGTAAAAATTATTTACCGTGACTGGACGTGTCTCTCTCATACACACTCCCTCTAAAACACTGTGTCATATATATACAGTATATATATATATATACACACACACACAGTCACAACAGACCCAGCCGCTCAGACATATACTGCTGAATGAGTTTGACAAGAAAATTACTTGGATATCTGATACAGAGTCTTGGTGGAGAAAAAAGGAAAGGAAGGGAGATGTAAGAGACAAAACGTTTAACAAAGAAAAAGGAAGGAATGAGCATACATGTGAATTACGAAATAGAATGGAAAAGTATGGTATAGAAAGGTATGATGGATGGATGGATGAATTTAAAAATAAAGGAAAGATAGAAGAATGGCATAGAGTAGAGAAAAGAAAGAAGCAATATAAAAAAAAAAACGGACGGAGTAGGGAGGGAAAGAATGCAAGGAATGAATGAAAGGAATGAAAGATGAAGAACATAAATGTTAAAAATAATAAATATGAGGAGGGTGGAAAAAGGAAGGAAGATTGAATGAAAAAGATAGGGCTGGAAAGAAGAAAAGGAAGAAGGAAAGGAATGGATGGATGAAAAGTAAGCAAAGTGTAATAAAGAACAGAAAGAAGAATGGCAAGGAGAGATAAAGATATAAGGAGTTAAAAACGAATTTATTGAGGAATTAAAGAAATAGAAAAAGGAAAACTTTTGACTATTTGTCAAAACATCTTTAGGAAAACACGGTTTGAATCTGTCAATGAAAAAAGCAGCAGAACCCCAGTGTGAGAGCAGCACCGCTTCAGTCCTCCGTCCTGCAATTACCTCTTTTGTCCATCTTTCAGTGACGGCTGCTCAATGTGTTGATCTGACGGGCATGAGTCACATCTGATCCCATTCACTCAGACTCAGCTGAATACACCTCTGGATGACGGGGTGGGGGGGTGGCGGCTTGAATGATGAACTGGTAGGTTAAGTGTGTCTGCTGAAGGATACTACTTTTTATAAGCACACAGAGACACATACTAGAAACAGCACAGATTTTGTGTTAACACCTCCTTTCCAAGGCAATCAACCTGCAACAACCGACACAAGTCAAAATGTTTTAATATTCCACGTCTCTATAAACTATTTTATGAACATGTGAAGAGCAAAAAGCAGGTATAAGGTCCCGTCAACAGTAGCCATTCACTATATTCCTTCTGACAATTTTTCTGTGGCTTTCACCACATCCTTGCTCAGTATCAATATACCCAGAGACAAAAGCATCTGTAGGCAGAAGAAGGGAGCTGTCACATGAAACTGTTCCATAAGTCTGATCACTCTGCTATCATCTCCTGCTGTAGACCCTACAGTATATCTTCACTGACTCTCATTTTGATTTCATTGTGGGAAATGAGCCTATTGATCTTCCAGCTTTGTAATTTCTTGACGACAACTACTCCCTTGAGCGTAATTAATAAGGTTTGGATAAAAACTTCATAGGATCATATCAGATATAAACAAGTGTATAAACTACTTTGGCTTCATATGCAGACATGAAGCTTAGCAAAATTTGGTCCCCAAATGTATATATATACAAATATATATATATATATTACAATTATACTATACTAGTTATTAGGTGGTCCACAAAAGTGTCTTTGGTCTGAAAAAGATCCTAGGCATACACAGTTTAAGCAAATATGTTTTTACAGCCTAACATAACCTTCACACAAACCTTTCTGTATTCTTACATATTTATTAATACCTCACATAACATGTTTATCAATTATGTAGGTGTTCTCAGGTTTCATTAATCTTGTGAGGACCCTTCACACATGTTCTGTGAGCTCAATTTCTTCAAAAAATAACAATAAAAATCCCCTCAGCTCGCAACATCACAACATTCTGAAAATCAACTTTTTGTATTGGTGAGAGAATCTTAGATAATCATAAACAGCTTACAGGTCGGACCTTTTTAAACTCACTTAGATAAACTCCTGGAGAGAATACAGAACCTCAGTGTGCTTTAGTGCAACAAACACACACACACACACCGCTGTTCTTTACCACAGGGACTTTAAAGCAAGCTGCCCTCAAAGAGCCAGAGCACAAAGCACAAGATGAAATGGTCGAGAGCCCTCTCAAAAGGCTGGACATGAGACTCACACACATATACTGTACGTGTACTGGTCACACTAAACCGAGTGTCTGTTTAGAAAGCTTTCAATAACAATTTGTGCTTATGAGAATATGTAAAAACTAGAGAAAGATAAGCGAAAGAATAAAAGAAACAGAAATCCAGCTTGCCATCTTATCGTGTCTCTCAAAGGCTGAAGTCAGGGCATTCTGTCATCTTTCTTCTAAGCAGGCCCAGGATGCATTTTCCAACCCAGTACCCTGCAAAGAAAGAAAGAAAAACAGTCATTGCATTCAATTAGACATGCTGCATACTAAGGGCTTCAATGACATGTTTAATGTGAGATGTGGAGGGCCCTGCAGGGGACTTTAGCACATGAAACACTTCTTCTCATTTCTTTGTTTCGCCCCCAAACTCTGATTAAATATCTGATACCCACAGAGACTCTTGCCTCCATCCCTTTCTCTCTCCACTCCCCTTTATCTCTGTCTGAGAACTCACAGCATCACAACGATCTTTAAACAGCGCAAAAAAAAAGAGCAATGGAAGTCAAAGCCACACATTTTGGAGTGCTCGATATGTCCAGGACATTTCCCACTTGTCTGTGGGAAACAAACTAGCTGGGATAATTAATTTGACGCTCCGGCTCTTCACCCTTCCCCAGTCCCGAGGGAGTCTGACAGAGGGCATCCAGGCCTGCTGTTGGTCCAGATGGTCGGGACAAAAATATGTGAGTGTTGCTGACAAGAATGTGGCGAGCATGTATGAATGGATTAAAGGAATGCCTTGTTGCATTCCATTACTGTACTACTGGCCACGCAAAAATCTCAAAAATCACCTTTATGCTGTTCCAAACCAGAGTGGCTTTCAATGCAACACAAAATAAGATATTCTGAAAAATTTGTCATCCGAAAATGAAAATCAATGAAAATCAAGGCTCATCACATAGTTTTGTTACTAATACTTCAAAATATCTTCTAATAACAGTAATAAGATACATTTTTTTGGTGCAGTGAGGCTACATAAGGGCCAAGGTGACACTGGCCCACTCAGTACTTTCATGTGTAAACGTGTAAAAAGATCCTGATGGATGCTTCTTGTATTCTGCTCCTTCAGACCTTTTCAATGGTATATGATACAAGTCTATGTTACGTATGATGTTTTACAGACTGCATTTTTTATCTTTTTCTTTTTTAGCTAAAACCAATAATGGCATTTTTAGCTGTGGAAATTTGCATCCCTTTCATAATCTATGCACATAGAAGCCTTTTAGCTTGATGTAATGACACAAACTGAACTGACATAGAGAGTCACAACAGCAATAGACCATGTAGACCGATGTAATTGTTCATATTTTACCAGTTGCCAATTCGTATGAATTTGCACAAATGACCTACTGCCCCTAACCCTACCCATGAATGATGTCGATACAAATTATTAAGTTAAGTGTATACATACAGTATGTCTGGAACAGATCATTTCTGGCAGTGCAGTTTCAATAAACAGCCTTTTTTTGCTATATATACAGTACGGTCCCATAGCACAATGAAGTCTTATTAAAAGAAAATCTCATACGACCCCTTTAGGGTGCAAAATCCAGTGAAAATCTTTTCATCTATCCCATTTCCCCATCGTGTTCCGGCTTTTAGTGACTTTTTTTTATACGCTCTGATCTGTGAGCTATAGTGAAAATGATTATATGCAGACACCTAAAAAGCAGCTTCCCTAATCAGACAGATGGAAGCAAAAGTAGCAGGAGAAAAAAAGAGAGGCAGCGCTTTGAGCAGAGGTATTAAAGAGTACTTTGAGGACAGCTCTGACAAACTGCCTACACTGATAAACGGTGTTCTCTGCAGTGTCATCCTCAAGTGAGCTTCCAAGCCTTTTCCGATTGTGAAAAATGTACAGTACCATGCTGTAATTCTGCCTCTGCTTTTCCCTCTCCATCCACCTATCTTACATGCAGTTCATACTCCGCAGCACACGTAGGCATGCATACATTTTAGTTTGTTCAGATTAAGGACAGAGCCAATAGGGATTATATGCAGATTATGATGTCATTATAATGTCAACCACTATGTTCATTGAATATCAATCCCATTACGCCGTATATTCCTATTACAGAAAACTATACAGATTCTTTAACCTTTAAATTGCTGGACACAGACACACACACTAATCAATATAGCACAATCTACATATAGTATCATTTTAATCTTAAATCTCTGCGTCTCATCCACATAAATTGACATTGGATTTAGGCCTGACCCCAAATCAGATAAAATCTTATCAGTGGGAGCGACAATAGTGGTCTGACCAATAATTGACCTTAGATAATCTGACGCTTTCTATTATCGGTGACTAAGTCTTATAACCAGTGTGGAAAAGAAAAGCAGAAACTGCTATTATTTATTTATTTATTTTTTTGTGCCCATAAGGTATTATTATAGTTTTATAATTGCGGATGAAGCACGGATGTCACATGGACTTTTCTAATAATGTCTTTACTAGCTTTTTGGGCCTTGGATGTGTCAGTTGCGTTGTTGCATATGCAGGGTCATAAAACTCTCAGATTTCATCAAAAATATTAATAGTTGTTTTCCAAAAGACAAGTGTGGGCAGATGATAGATTCTGAATAAATGCTGACTCTTTCTTTCACAAACAAATGTAAAAGACCCCTGCACACGATGCAACAAACACATGCTCACCGTCTCTTTCACACGCTCTCAAATGCCACACACACACACACACGTCGCCTCCAGATGTTACGGTCCCTGTCGACAGCATTAATGCAGTATGTGCTGAATATACAGGCAGACAGAGAGAAAGAGAGGGGTCGTCTGCACCACAGGCACCTGTAATTAACACACAGATGAGAACAGAATCTACTGCTTCACCTCTGAGTGGAACAGAGCACGAGTGGTTCATTATCAGCTAATTAATAAAGCCACTGGTTAGCATGTTCACGTCCCAGAGAGGCGTTCAAACTGTGTCACATCCAATTTATTTTTCCAATAGGACAGCCCTGCAGAGCAGGAAACAAGAGACTACAAAGAAGGATATATACTGTACACACACACACACACACACACACCGCACAACGTACATTTATTCTGAAATACCTGTGCTATAAATTCAGTCAAACGCCTCTCAGCACAGTAAATCTATAAAATCCACACACATTTTCTACTAAATCAATGGCGAGAGGTTTTATTCTCCGTTATTTCAGCTCAAGGCCTGTCTCTTTTGATTTATTGCCTGTCATTACCGAACACAAGCACATGTTCAGAGGTTTAAATAAACTTTTCGCTATGAGGGCTGACTGCACAAAGCATATGGACCCTGCCACCACCTACTGTTTACAAACGTCAATCTTCACGCTCACATACACTTTTCCAGTTAAGTCTACTTGTGCGTTGCAGCCTTGTTGTTGCAGTATAATACATGACACAGGGCTGACTTCAAATGTGAGGAATGTGTGAAAAACAGTGGATGAATGAATGAATGAGTTAAATAAAGCTGGGTTTCTGAAGCTAAGACCTGTTTAGGACAAGAACAAATTAAATGAAACACACTTTTACGAGTTTAGAATTAAAACAAGAGCAAATATCTGCCCAAATAAGTTTATTTGCCATGACTTTAAGACTTTAAGGGGAAATTAAAACATTTTAAGATGTGCACATACCCTGTAATGAATTAATATTTAATGAATTAAATAAAAACAAATGATATTCCAGTGCATACCTCCGATCTCTACAGTTTTTGCAGTTGTTCACCCATCAAATCACTGGTAACAAAAGTGGGCATGGCAAAAAATACCACTCAGATATCATCATGCCAACATTTACTCACTTTTTACTACCTTTTGTCCTCCAAATAGATATAAATAGATATTTCGGACAATGTCTCTTTTTTATGCAGCTCCAATGAATAGAGACCAGAGCTTCTGAAAGGATCCAAATGACCATAAAAGCATTACAAAGGTTGTTGTGAAACTGGGTAGAGCCCAAGTCTTCTGAAGAGAGCTGTTAACCATCAGATCAAGTCAGTATACCGTATTCTAGAAATTAATCAGTCTGGTTGACTAAATGATTCAGAATAGAATTTTGGAAAAACGTATTCTGCAAAATGCATTCTATAAAAAGATCTGACTCAAAAAGAACAATTTGTTCCGTTATAAAAGTGTCATACTTTAATACTTGCATGGTCCTTTATATTCTTTTAGTAAGGTGTTGTTAACAGCATGGGGAAAAATGTTCAGTACATTCATCAAAAATTGACCTTTGTTCAACCGAAGAAAGAAAATCAGGTATGCAATGACTGAGAAAATAATGACAGAATTTTAAGCTATTATTTTAAACCAGTCCAATTTTAACTGCTCAGATGTGACATCAATATTAGTGATTGTTTCTGCCTGCGCTTTCCCTCTTTCAGTGGACAAAGTGCCACTCATGTACAATTCTGCCATTCATGGACACCCACTTGAAAGATAAAGAAAGAAAGAGGCAGAGAGAAAATGCTGTTTAAACAAGCAGTAATCCTTTAATTGAATGCAGATTTATTCGGAGCCTCTGGTCGGACTGGATTAAAGGCTGGTACAGGGGGGACGGCGTTTCTGAATGTGGGTCAGAAAAGCTTTCTGCTTGTCTCAAAAATTGCACCCTTACACCCTTTTTAAGAAATCATTGTCTGGGTTTGTAACACGCCACTAGACATGCTACAACAGCTTTATGCTCACAATGGTTCTCCTTTTCTTTCCCTTTATTTTCTCACCAGATCAAATCATCTATTCCTGACCCCCACAGCAATGTGTCATATAATATAAACAATTTTATAATATTTACTGATTCATCTTTAACTGTTATAATATTGCAATGCATTACATTAAAATTGTTATTCAATATGTATTACTGCAATATACATGCAGGCTTCAAGTGAAGCGTTACCAAGTTGGTTAATTTGAACTGAACTGGGATCAGATATCCCTATGTCCTTAACTAACAGGCTTTCCATTTAAGCAAACTAAGCGTTAATGCCATATCTGCAAACTCAGAGAAACAGGTTGACATTTTCACACAAGTGCAGCTTTCCAGCGTCTAGAGACTAATATCAGTACAGGCTCTTCTCAGCTGCCTGAAAAACACAGAGCTCGACTATTCTCAGGGGCATGTCAGGCCTCCCCGAGACGCACAGAGAGCCGCAATGGCGTCCCTCTCCTCTCCTCCGGTGAGCTGTCAGTCTGCTGTGACATTAGAAACCTCTCTATCCATTATTCCAGCAGACCCCACAGCACGCCAACAGCAGCTGCCGAGAGCCATGACAGCGGGAGCTCTGTGTATCAGGAAGACTGACACCAGCACAAAGAGGAAACTGCAGGTGCAACGAATGGAGGCACAACAGAGAGAGAGAGCGGTACTCTGGAGATGGGCGACTGTACCTGTGTATGTCAGGGTTGTGCGCCATTCACATCTTTCAAGAGTTCACGCTTTCCTCATTAATAGCTTTTAGCGGGTTTGGCATGCTGTCAGGGGAGCGAGCCCGGGAGAACGGCAAACCGTGAACCCTAGTGGTATGAGCCCTAGTGTGGGCAAGGGTTCGAAGCTCGGCTCGGTCCCAGACTGCTCCCCCGAGGCGTGGATTGAAAAAGAATTAGGCGGAGAAGGGGAGGAGGAGGGATGCTTAAAGCGAGATATGGAAGGATTGAAAGTTAGGGTTTATATAGTAAATGGGGAAGAAATCTATTGGGCAAGAGTGATTGGGAATAATTAGCTGATGGCTATCAGCTGTGTTTGATTAATTCGTATCGCGTTCCTCTCGAAATGCGTTATTTGCAAAACGTTCACGAAGTGAGAATGTGTTTTAAAATCCAATTTAATTCTTGAGGTGGCAAAAGGGATGCAGAACTGTAATCTGAATTTGCCATAATTGCGTATTAAACATGAACAAGTGCAGCATGACTATTGTTTTTTTTTTAGGAACATTCAACAGTATAAATAACACCCATATAGATTTCTATACCTATATTCGCTATATAAAATGGTTTAAGTTGTTGTAAAATATAATTTGAATTCAAAGAGTTTTATATTTGAATATATTTTAAAATGTAACTAATTCCTGTGACAGCAAAGTTGAATCAGTATCATTCAACTGCCATTCATTTTAATATATAACATAATATAGAAAAAACAATGGGTTGTCAGTCCACTAAAATTCCAACAAATGAACAAGAAAAATTATTCTTAAAACATTTTCCCCTGGTCTAAGTGTGCATGTGTTAGTGGTTAAAGTCAGCTTTGCTGCAAAAGTACAATTTATTAAACCAATCCAAGTTCAAAGCAAAAACTACAAACCACAATTGTGTTGAGGTCGCAGATGCATACCTCGAGTTAACCGCAAACCACCAAAAAAAAAAAAGTTACTTTCTTCAGCTGTTCATTAAACGACTTAAACAGTGTGTGAGAAGCCTCTCAAACGGCTTCCTCTTCCTCATGCGCTGTCAGGAAGTGACAGGGTGTTTCAGCGATGACCCCGTCTCGCCGTTACACCAGCGAAGCGCATTAGTATTCCAGTAAGCCCGGGGTAGAAATACAACCTCAGCCGCTGTTATCGAAGCCCAATGATTAAAAGTGCTCCCATCAGCAAGATGCACACAAGGGATCTTAAAGTCATTAAAATAAGCAATAGTGTATTATTTCCTTCAGGTAATCAAAGCAAATTATTGAGTGCGCCTGAACGCTGCAGGCGACAAGTCTTTATAATAAAATGGAGACAGAGGACTTCACAATGACGCCAGACGAGGCTCTTACTCTTCCATTAAAAGGAGCATTGCGATGACATTGAGTGCGCTGACGTCTCTCAAAGTGATTAAACATAACAAATGAAAGAAGAGTGTCATTTACAAAGCTGGTAGGTCTCTTCACGATGGAAACCGGTGATCCCTGAAGAGTTCCAGAGGGTGCCTTTATTCTATAGGGCGTCTATTTTTAGCTCAACACACCTATTTCTATTATCACATCTTGTTTAGATTAATGAGACATGGCAGCTGTAAATTATGTCGTAATATTAACGTCAGGATTTGAGTCTAGCTGGCGAAACTCACAGGACCCACCAACCTCCTCTTCCTCCAAAATACAAAAGAAGTAAAGCTTGTCGTCTTGCGGTGAGTGAGTGGGAGTGACTGAAGTGCCTGATGGCCTGCGGCACCACTATCTGCCACTCTCGCTGATTTGGCATGTCATGTTGGATCTAACAAGGCCACGCTCTAAGGAGATTTGACCACACGGAGAAGTGATACTGCAGAAAAACGGCTGTTCCACTGAGTCTCCGAAAACAGCCTGAGCAGAGGGTGAAGGGAAGAGGATGATAAGTGCAAATTGATCTTTCAATGTCCAAATGCGTTCAAAGATGAACCGTGTTTGGAAATATCTAGTAAATAGACTCCATCTGCATGTGTGTGTGTCTGCAAGCAAATTGCTGTATTTTTAAATATGGGCTGTTTATGTGCCTTTACTGGCTCGGTTTATAAGCAAACTATAAAAAGGAAATATTATTGTGCATTTAATCTTTAGCAGTGCTTTCTTTGCACATGTCTTTCTGGCTTTTATATAATTATATCTTTATTTGACAGCACAATTAGACATCTTTTGTATGTTGTAAGTGTCTAGTGTGTAAAGTGCTTTGTGAAGTGCCAGCCCCCCCGCCCAGCAAACTAGTGCTGGTTTGGTGAATAAACTGTCAGTCTGTGTTTGTTCTTGGCCCTAGGCGCACATAAAAAATATGACATTTTTAAGATGCACAGGCACATACAGACAAAAACGTCTTGGATATCATATCACATGATTATCTCTTAAAAATAATTTTCTTTACAATACCATTAAAAACCAAAACAGACAGCTATATCTGTACTGTAAGTCTGTATTGTAGCATCATTGGCAAAAGCTCTTCTTGCTCATTCAGAGCAAGCAGATTTTTGAACAATACATATCATACCATATTTCAAACTTGAGCACTTTTCTCTCATGTCTGCGGAAACCAGAAGCAGTCCCGGCGGATGACGTAAGAAACATTGCGTTGCATGATTAATGAAGAGCATGGAGAGAGAACAAAACAAAACATCAGTCATGAGTTATAAGCACAAATCGAGGTTTTGTAAAGAAAAATGTATTAGGATTTCAATATAAGCCAAGAAGAGACTGGTTTTCCTTTGCTAAACGTTGTTTCTGCGATCTGCCGGAACTGCTTCAGGTTTCCAGTCAGCAGATGTAAGAGAAAAGTGCTTATTAAGTTTTAAAATATGGATTTTTATCATACAAAAATGCATGGATTCACTACAGGAGGAATTTCTTCATTATTTGTGCAGGCCCAACACAAATGGTTTGAGTTAACTTAAAATTTTACAAATAAGATTTCATTTAACATAATAAAATTCAGTGCAATTGACAACTGAGTAAAAAAACTAAAGATCTGTGTTGTTTTAGCTCATTTTATTTAAGTAAACTGAGCAAACAACTAATATATATATATTTTTTAATTATGTGAACGATGTTTTATTACAAATACGTGCATGTTACTTCACGGCTATGCTCCGTTTAAACCCATTGAAAGGAGAAAGTCACATAAACCTAAGATGCTTCAAAGAAGAGTAAAAGACAGGATAATTTCATTTTTGGGTGAACTATCCCTTTAAATCATTATACATTTATAAATGTTATATATTTTAATCATATAATTTATTCAGGGAGCTCAGAATAATTTAAAGTATTTAAAGAATTGAAATATTTGAATATTAATGATAATTTAGATCTAATCTAAAACAGATATTAAAGAAAAGCAAAAATATGTATTCTGTGCATCTATATTCCAGATACATAGATAGATGAAATACACAAGGCATACATCCTTAATATTCTTAAAGGAATAGCATTGTTTTAAGCTTCTAGGCATTTCTAAGCATTATAATGCAAGCAAACCTCCAATTACCCGCCTCTTCAGTAACCTTTCTGCCTTAATAGACCTTTGTGAACTGTCCTTTAAAGTGTAATTAGCATCAGTGATGCAGCTGAAAGTGAACCCTGACATTAGGCAGCACACTGGGTCTGATCTACAGAGAGGCGCTCCATCTGATCAGAGGTTAATCTAATTTCAGACCCACAGAGTGGCAGATCACACAATCTTTGAAGAGGGGGAGAAGATTAAAAACGAGAGAGGGGACAGATAAAGGAACACTGTGTGAGGGAGCAGCATGAGTCGTGACCTGATGTGGGATGTCAGTGAGGCAGATAAAGAGGAGGAGGAGGAAAAATAAGTGCTCTAGTACGTGTTAGATATGATAGCGGATAAATCCAGCTGACATCAACCCCAGTAAACTGAGACATTCATCCTTGAAAATGCATGAGATAAATATTCTATTCATATATACAAGCACGGGTGCCACAGGTCGATTTCCAAGTAAATTGAAAACATAATCTCGAATGCTTTTCGCTTTCTAAAAACCTCTCAGAATGTGGCTCACATAAAGTGAAGAAGAAGTGTTAAACCCACTCACACTGAGGCCTCATTCACACTGACAACTATTTTCATGGCACGAGGTTGCTAGTTTACTGTACTGTTGAACCCTATTGATAGTAAATAATACAGATCTTCATCTTAACAAAGATTCAGCAATCTTACTCCCACACATTCATTCTAGAATGAATAAAAACAAGAAATTCTTGACTTGCAAAAGCACATAATGTTTAACATAGCAATTAAGATGAATGCTTTAGGAATGCATTAATTAAATATAAAATATGCAAAACGGCAATCTTGACAGTGTCTCTTGCATATTTATTTAGCACTATATTGTTGTATGCAGTGTTGGGCATGTTACTTTAAAAAAGTAATTAGTTATAGTTACTAGTAACTTCTCACAAATAGTAACTGATTTACAACATTACAAAGGTAACGTATTACCAAGGAAAGTAACTATTGCGTTACTTTGCATAAAAATCAAATGGCAAAAAAAGTGAGCGCCAGCCAATAAGATTGTCATAAGCGCATTAGTCCTGCCCACTACCAGAGAAACTGGCAGTTCTTAAAAGCTGAGGAATTCCAAAGGAAATACATTATTTTGACAGGAAAATACAATAAAGAATGTGTTTTACATGTAGCGCATGTTATAAAGACTCTCTCTTATCTTTTTTTGCGTGTGTGAGACAAAGCGATGGCGACCCGGCAAAATACAGCTACTCTGCTCATCCATTGAGATGGACTGAAAAATTAAATGCAAAAGATATTCTAAAAATATATAGTAATGTAACTAGGAAACAGTAATTAGTTTAATTACTCGTTACTGAAAAAATGAACGCAATTAGTAACAGCGTTTATTTATAACACTGTTATTCCCATCACTTGGTGCGTGTGCAAACATGAAAATAAAGTTGGTTTACATGGGAATGTGTAAACATTTTTTCAGCTTTAAGTCACCTTGACAGATGCAATGCTGGCAATACTTAGTCTAGTCTACTGTCCTAAGCAATTGAGTGTGTTCTACTCGCCTTAAGTCTAAAAATGCTGTCTGATACTGAGAGCAAGCCCTTTGTGATAAACTTGAGTTATGTATGTCTAGCAAGCAAAAATCGGTCTTGCTGCACAAGCGTTTCTCATATTAGCCTCTTTTATCAGCCTTATTCATTTCCCCTCTTTTTCTGGCAAACGCCAACCATCACAAAACAAATCCTCAGAGAAACGGCTTGCCTGAGGCCATGACGGAGCAAAGGAGGAAATGACAAAAAGACTGAGCTCGAGCAACCAAACTAACGAGTTTACAAAAGAAGAACAAAAGGAAAAGTCAAGATGAGTCAAGCATGTGGAACTATGTAATACAATGCAATTTAAGGAAACAAAGAACTAATTAATTTTCAGTTGCTTAATTGGTATTGTCAGTATTTTTTGGCAAAGGCAGAAAAAGATTAAACCAGAAAAAAATTAAATCAGGAAACAAGAACAATCATATAAAACAAGATTAACAACAATAACATAAACAATAAACAACAATGCAAAACCGAATAAAAACATATATTTAAATCCAAAAACATAACAAAAGTACATAAAAATACAGAAAATAAAAGCACGAAACAAAAAAGTGATTGCTGCAGAAAATGGATATATTTTGAAAAATGTCATTAAGATTTGGTTAAAGTATTATTGAAAGTGGTTTTGTACGTGCCTCAATTAACGCAATTCAAAGCATCTTATTCTAGAAAGTTTCGTTTTAAACAATGATGCTTTCAACAGTGAATGAAAACCATACCGAAAGCTGTAGGGTTTATAGGTGAAATGACAAATGAGTGGCCTCAAGAGTGATCCATCGGTGAGCTGGTCTACGAGCCCCACTCGCCATTTCAATTTACAGCTTGAATAATGTACCTCCTAAAAGCGAACCACTGAGCCTCATACTTCATTTCTACAAGACTCCATTAAAGGACTGATTTGTTCATTTTTCAGCATTTCGTCTGTAGGGAGATTTCCTCTAGGGTGTTTAGAAGTTCATTGCTGTGAGATAACCGTGGAAGTCGATGCTACAACTGGATTGAACCGGTTATATGACTGACTGTAAATGCAACTACTTCGAAACCTAAAGACAAAATCAACCCTGCAGGTTTTGACTATAAAGCTCTTTGACTCTAAGTATATCTATCCTTAAGGGTGCACTAATCTGGTCAAAGACTCCACTTTAGCTGTTAGCCAAATGATGACATTAGGGCCACATCTGTGCCCCTGGCACCGACCACCTGTTATCATGGGAGCTAAATCGCAGCCAATCAAAACCACTGCTCTAGACCGAGCAGCTGTGCAAATTAACCTGCGCTCAGCCACACAGGCCAAGAATCTGGGTGCAGTGAGCTGCACAGTCCTGTTCCATCCCAGCATTGCCGTTCCATTCTGATCCATTTCATTCCATTCCATTTATTCCATCTGATTATATTCCACTCAATTACATTCCATTTCATTAGCCTTGGCAACACCAAATCCAGTTGGGGCCAGGAGAGGTTTGGCAGGTCTATTATGCTAGAAAAACTCTGCCATTCTTGCAGTGCTTATATGTACCAGACCCCTACGATCTCAATAAATACTGAGCATATGGGTGCTAATAAACCAATTTGTTGAGGCATGTAAAGTGTTGTATGGTAAGGGTTGTACTACTGTGTCAGTTTGTAACAGCATGACTTGGCTACATGCTAATTATGCTGGTATCATGTGACCTCCAGATTTACTGTTGTGGGTTTGCATTTCAATGCAATTTTGTTTATCATTATGATAATTAATAAACAGTACTAGACACAATATAAGGCATTGTTTGCAGACCTGTTATGATAGAGTCACATCTACAGGATAAATAACTTAATAAATTAAATACTATTGTTATTGTTATTAGTATAATGATAATTACATTAAAAATATATATATATACATTAATAAAATAAATAATAATTACATTAACATTATTAATTAAATTAATTAATTAATCAATTTTATTAAATTAATAATTACTATCAAAAATAAGTATTATTATTTCTAAATCATTTTATAATAATAAAAGAAATATTAAAAAAACAAATGAATTATTATATGAAATACAAAACACGCACACAAATAAATAGAGTCAAAGACGAAAAGGGGTTAACTATAAAAACCATAAATGCAATACTGCTTTAAATTGTTGTTTTGTTTTTATAACAAAAATCAATTTGTAACACATTAAAAGATTCATTACTTTAACCCCAAATAATAATTTAACATTTTAAATATTTGCCTCTATCCCAGGTTTTGCCGATTTGTAAGTAAGATTTGTTTTACTCATTTGAAACAATACACTTTTATGTTACCTTATTTCTTTATTGATTTTGTACAAGTCAGAATAACTATGTTGTTTGAATTTTTATATAAATATTGCGCTAGCCTAAACATTATTTCAACCAAATTTTCACATCGTATTCTCCAAAAACGTATTTGAAACCTTAAAACTAGACATTTTACTTACATTTAATGTGCTTTCTATGGACGCAAAATCACTTTTGTGAATTTTGGTGAATCGTTTTTGAAGTCTTCGACCCATAAATAAATACTTGAATCCACAAATGTTCCCCTGATTTCCACCAGATCAAATAATAGCTGTTTAATAGCTTTGTCAACCAATATACTGTACATTCCTCTTAAAATAAAAGGTTTATTTCTTTTTCGAGAGGCCTCAGACAGTTTGAAGAGCCAGACTGGAGTTGATAATCTCTTGAATCAGCATGAGCTGAAGTATGTTTCCTCTCGCTCAACTGTCCAACACGCTAATCTCTGGGATAAAATAGCTATGGCTAATCGTATTAGCTTAACCACACTGACCGCATGAGGTTGCACAGCTTTGAGTGGATTTCTACAACAGCCACTACAGAATGCCGCATTACACCCTGTAATCTTCTACTGCAGTCCAGAGTGACATAAAACACACAAGCAAACAAACTTACATGTGTACAAACATCAGCTCTAAATGTTGTTTGGTTGTGATATTCCTGCTCCCGAGACGAGTTAAATTGTCCCTATAGACAAAACTGCTATTTTTTTGTTTTTTTATACTCCAATACTGGGTTTTGGGAAGGTAATAAATAATAATAATTACTATTATGATAAATGATTGCATATTATTTTTATTATCTGTATGTTTCTTATGAATCAGATCTACAACCTGAGCTACAGGAACAGATGAAATGGATGTGCAAAAATAAAACGGACCCACAATGTGTATTTTTACACTGCCTTCCACCACTGACATCATAAAGGAAATTCTGCCAATTACGCTTCCTTTATTTGTGAACTTGTGCAACGTTGTAATAGGCTGACTTTTTAAAATAAAAGTGTTATTGTAATTTAGTTTCAATAATTGCATTTTGAGCCTCTCCTAACCTCTACAAACCCACACTCTTATTACTCTCTGGCCAATTAGCTCTTCATTACTGACTCATTAGCATAGTATAGTCAAAGGAGAATGTAGAACAATGAATGAAGTCGTACCTTTTCTCAGGTTCTTTTCATTAGAATGAACAAAAGAAGTGTTCACAACGGAAACTACTACAACCACTTTTAATTATAACACTGCACAGAAATTTAAGCAAAATAAGCAACAATAGAAAAATGAAAGACAAAACAAGATTATCCAAGTAGCTGCTATAAATATGCAATAGGAATACAAGAGACTGCACATTTTTCTGTAGGAAAAGATGTTATTGGATTACATTTTCATCACCCCACAATGAGTCTCACCTTGGAAAATATCCAAATGGCTTTGGATGAAACTTTTATATATGCAGCCCTTCTCAACAGACAGTAAGAGTCTAATATCAACTGCAAATCTGGAAATCTCATTAGTTTGCACAAGCAAGAGTTGTAGATATTTAAATATGTTGTTCTGCTTAAGCTTCCAGAACTTGTGACTGTGACACTGGAAGGTGTGTGATTGTGTTCAGCACACATGTTTGTTTTTTCTCCTCTACCCAAACCACTTCACTCCTCCCTATTACTAATGCTAAGCATTTCATTGGTTATGTCAATGACAGTCCTGATTGCCTACACAATTCTACAACCAATCCTAACCCGTAACCAACGCAGTTTGCTCACGGGAAGGAATCGCATAGCAGCGGTTTGAGGAAAGAAAAATTGGCATTCTGTACTGAGGAAACACTTCATCTCCTCTGATTGAAGAGAAGCTGTGTAATGACAGGATGGATGGCAAGTCTGCGGGAGGTCTTCAGGAACAGACTGTGCACACTCACATCTGATTCCACACACACAAACAACAAAACCCCTCTCTGTGAGGCCTAAGGCAGACAAGGACTATATGTCATGTTCAAACTAAGGTAGTAGGTGATATGCGTGACATTACATGTGGTTGCTGACAAACATGATACAGGTCTATGCATGCAGTTATAAGCCCCTAAACATCCAAGGTATGATGACAAAAGATGCCCCTGTACGGGTTTTTGTGATTCTTTTTATCATAAATGTGACCCTGGACCAAAAAAACAGTCACTGGGGTGTATTTTGAAATACAGTGTATGGGTCAAAATGATTGATTTTTCTTTTTTGCCAAAAATCCTTAGGATAGTAGGTCAAGATCATGTTCCATGAAGGTATTTAGTCAATTTCTTACCGAAAATATATTTAAACCTAATTTTTGATTAACAATATGCATTGCCAAGATCTTCATTTAGACAACTTTAAAGGTGATTTTGCATTTAGTTGTATCTCGGTCAAATATGGCCCTATCCATCCAAATCATACATCAATGGTATAAATCTTAATTTCAGGAAATTAACACTTACGACTGGTTTTGTTGTCCAGGGTCACATATAAGCCAGCAAGAGTGACGTTTTCCTGAATATCAGCATGACAGCAAATTGCGACACTGATTTTACAATCAACAAGTACAAACCGGATTCCAAAAAAGTTGGGACACTAAACAAATTGTGAATAAAAACTGAATGCAATGATGTGGAGATGG
>JAUYWG010000044.1:9771827-9783761 GCA_034779775.1 Enteromius afrohamiltoni
TGACATTTGCCATCTCCACACCATTGCATTCAGTTTTTATTTACAATTTGTTTAGTGTCCCAACTTTTTTGGAATCCAGTTTGTAATTAATATTGTGTTATTGTGTCAATATGGTCTCTTTTTGCTTCCTGATTTGTTTAAATCAATGTTCATCTTTGTTTTGCACCTCCGTCTCCTCACCTTTCGCTTCAGCTCACCACACCCTCATCAAGATTTTTCTGCTTTGGAAACAAACCTTGGAATACAAATGACCTGCAGCAAATAATAACAAATAATAAAACTTCAGCTTATTTTTGTGACCTTTTAACGACAAATTAAAAACAGTTTTGGCAAAAAACTGCACTGGATTTGTAATTAAAATTTCGGCTTCTCCCCTTTATCTCCCCTCTCGCTCTAAACACGATAAATAAATTAAAGCAAGCTCAGAATCTTCTCTCAAAACATTATTCACAAGATCGAACCTTCCAGCGTCTCTCTGGCTAAATGAAATTACGCGAGCAGAGAAACAGGCATGTTTAGATGAAGCTAATCATATCACGACCACGTTTGATTTCTAAAAGTGCATGCTGTGAGGAACATAAATTAAGCATCACGCTGACTGAATGAATGAGAAACCGCGGCAATGTTATAATCATTTGTAATACTCGCCTTGAGAATTTGGATGATTGCATTCTTCTTAAACACATTTTGGCTATACATTGAACTGTTTTGCTACAAATCAGTTAAAAGACTTGTCATTTCCAGGCCTTTTACACACTTGTATGTAATTAATCTGTATGCTATAGCATTAGAGTAAGAAATGCAAGTTGTGTATCATCATATAAATAGAAGATGGACTCGCCGCTAATGAGAGTTTGATTTCTTTATGTTTGTATATAGTGCTGCTTGCCTTTTATAATCATTTCATTTGATGGATGACTTTGTTGCTGGGAAAGATCCATCATGTGACTGACAACACTGCTGTTGCTTATTTGGGCTGTGGAACTGAATAAAGTGCCTGTTCTGCACACGTCTCTGACGTGAGATGGTTGTGGATCATGAAGCCCAAAGCTGCCAGGCTTCAGTGAACACTGAAGAGATTTTGTACATAATTAAAAGAGACAGAGAGAATCAGAATACATAAACGAATTAGACAATGGTAGAAATACGGTAACTTTATTAATTACTGCTTTTATTACACAAGAAATACATTGCAAAAAGTAATCAATAAAAAAGTCTTTGAGTAAACTGAGAACATTACAAAATAGTTCTATGAGAAAAAAAAAATCTATGAGAAAAAGTCAAATATGGGCTAGTACTTTATTTCAAACTTCATGAACAAAGCTGTTCAATTTTGATAGACCAACATAAAAAACATCCTGATTGACCTACACTGTAACGTAAATAAATAATTATATGAATTTGTATAAAAATGAATAAGTTCGTAGTAATTTTCTACCAGGTTAAGTAGGCTATAGCATGAATTAAACATTTGCTGTATCTTTACTCAAACTCAAGCCATCCAAGATGTAGATGAGCTTGTTTCTTCATGGGGACATATTTGGAGAAATGTAGCATTACATCACGTACTCAACAATGGACCCTTTTAGTCTTCAGTGAATGGGTGCCGTCAAAATGAGAGTCCAAACAGCTGATAAAACATCACAATAATCTATTAGTGATCCACACAGCTCCAGTCTATCAATTAAACACCTGTGAAGTCAAAACAAGCTGTGTGATTGTACAAAACATTTTTGATTTAATATCATAAAATAGCTGGTCTGAAACAATTATGTAAAGTAAAGTATGCAAATTCAATTATGCACAGATCAAAATGGGTCTAAAAAAATCTGGTGATTTTAATGTGAGAAGACAAGAAGGGGATGGACTTTTAACTGAAGAGAGTGATATTATGGATTATTATTGGACTCTTATTCTGACGGCACCCATTCACTGCAGACGATCCTTTGGTAAGCAAGGGATCTAATGCAATATTTCTCCAAATGTGTTTCAATGAAGAGAAACAAATCTTCTATATCTTGAATAGCCAGAGGGTAAATTTCTGAAGCTTTTCATTTTTTGGTGAACTATTCTTCTCAGAACCAGCAGGTGTATTAAGAAAGCAAACAAAGCCAAAACGGATATCTTTACTTCAAACCGGTCTGATTTTCTCTCAACAACTCAGTACCAACATACAGACAAGCAGCTTCTCTTTCCACACACACACACACACGCCCTGGTGCCCTGTTCTGTCTCTGTCTATGGGAGATAATTAAATCTGGGCAGGAGGTTGATAAATGTATCAGCAGGTAGTGACAGGCTCCATGGCTAATGTGTTCCAGGTGAACATCTGCCTGATGTCAGCAGGGGGCACCAGGGTGCATGACCTCCACCGCCCTCAGAAGACTGAGCTGCAACACCCATCACCACAGCAACAGACAACAGAAACTCCAACCACACCACCCACAATGAGAATGAGAGAGACAGCCGAAATCTGGCTCAAGAGCCCAATCTAAACACTCTAATATGATATTTTACATGTTAGGCAGCTTATTAAAGCATGAATTATGCATACAGGGCATATATATTCTAGTTTGTAAAAATCTGTGCCACTAAGATCAAACAAAAACAGAAAACTAAATTGTTTCCAAACAGGTTTCCAGAAGTCATGCCATTGGTCACCCAAACAGATTGTCCCGCCTTAAACTAACGCCATTGGTTAATCAAATTTTCTTTTTATTGGGCTGTTTGAGATTTTCATATATTGGCAACACTTCAATTCAATTTGTGTATCATGCATTACAATTCTTATTGACTATTTATTATATTATATGTATGTTTAATTTACACAAATTGAAATCTTTAAAATATATAGCATGTACACTGATTAGCATTTATTAAGACAAATAAAACCTAATATATTTAAATGTATTTTTCGTAATTGAAATTAAAAACAATGATTAAGACTAACAATGCCATAAAAAATTTCATTGCTATACCATGAGACCAGAATGCAAGTTAAAGCATATTCTAATGGTTTCTTAAAATATTTCAACACTGAACATTACTTAAAGAAATATGGGCACCACTTTTCAATAAGGTTCCATTTGTTAAATATATTCATTCCATTAAATACCACTGAGCAATTTGTTACAGTATTTATTAACCTGTGCTGACATTTAGTCCATGTTATCTCAAGTCCATTGAGTAACATTAATAGGATTTTAATAATGTACATAATATTAATCTTGTAACTGATAATAAAACTAGTATTAATTAATGCTTTAGCAGTGTTTCTCATAGTTTATGTTAACTAATGCTAACAAATGGAACGTTAATGTAAAGTATCACAGAACATGGGAAGAGAGAGAATACACACAGATATCATAACCTCCGGTATACTGTATCAGAGACAGGTGCATGACAGATCTGTTGAAGTGTTTGCTGTATTACACAAGGGACAGCACTTGTTCGACAAGTGGCCTGTGATATTACACAGAAAAAGAAATGATATGAATGGTGCCATAAAATCTCTAGAGAATCATGCAGCATTCTCAAAATGAATATTTATTCATCAGGTCTCAAAGGAAACTGATCAATGTTATGAAATGTGCAGCCAACCGTATGCCTGCTGGGATTATTAAACATTCTTTTAACCTTGGCAGAACGTTTCCTTCCCACTGCCTTTTTCGAATAAGAAATGGAGTGCAGATGGTACGGCCTCAGGCGGTTGTTGAAACGTATAGGAAAAAAGATCAGATCTGCTGTTGTTGTTTTCACCCATGACCTTCTGATCTGTGTGAGCTCACCTACTCATGCACATTTGCGCACACACACACACACATCATTAGCAACAGAGAGCCCTGGTGGTTATGCCACCGGCAATGAGGACAAACATAGGCTATTATAAGTTGTTATAAGTTATTATTCCTTTGGGAACTGGAGAGGCCCGGATATAAACACAGTCCAGAAATTAGCAGCACGGATGATACCTCCTGATGTCCACGCTGTGATTTCATTCTAAATGACATCTTTGATTAAAGAGCAGTACGCCAGTCATTGATTTCCAATCCAGACAGTATAATGGCTCTGTCAGTGGGAAGCAGGCAGACAGTTCTCGTTCAACGGCAGCCTTACATCTCTCCACGTGTCTATGATGGTGTCCAAGATGTTTAATTACACTCTAAGTGAAGAGAATTACTGTAAATCTTTAGATAACAGCACTTAGCCAGCAGACGAGCAAAGCCTCCTTTATATTTCACCATCTATTTGAAAAGCTAAACCGGCTAATCTGCTCCGTTGTCTTTTCTAAGCAGAAGACAATGACTGTCTGGATGATTTAAATCACCCTTTCAACTGTGAATAGAGAGATGCACACTTAATTTCAATTTAAGTTCAACATAAGGATTATTTTGTGAGTCAGGCCTGCACACACAAGCAAACCGAAGCACTGTTTAACAGCTTTTCTGCTTGTTTTATAAGAGGCCACCAGGATTAGGGGTCATCACTGAGTTAAGTATAGAGATCAGGGAACATCTGTCACTAAAGTGTGTGTGTGTGTGTGTGTGTGTTTCAGACAGTCTGTAAAATGGACAAGAAGAAGAGCTGTGCTAGATTAGCATCTATTTTGGACATCAGTATATATTTTGGTGCTACATTACATCTCTCTAATCATACATATTATTTACTTTTATTTTCGCATAAACATAGCTGTGGTACACACGATACAGTTTTTTTGTAATATTTTTGAAATAAGTCTTATGCCCACCAAAGCTACATTAAAAGGTTAGTTCACCATAAAAAGAAAATTCTGTCACTAATTACTCGCTGTCATGTTGTTCCAAACTCGCAAGACCTTTGTTCATCTACCGAACACAAAATAAGATATTTCTGATGAAATCAGAGAGCCGTGTGACCCTTCATAAACAGCAACACAACTGAAATGATCCAAAAAAATCCCAGGTCTACAATATATTATATTATATACAGTGGAAAAAATATCATTAAATCAGATCCGCCATCTCTGTGCCAGTCTATAAGCCCTGCTCTTTCCTTTCATCCCGCAGAGCATGCTGGGACGTTTCTGCATTCGGTACATTGGACTAATTACTGTAGTTGTGTTCGACCCACCCAATTTATCACTCCTCTGAACATTTAATTAGCTGCAAAGCTCTCTACAATTAAGCCCGGAATTAGGACAAATTGAACTGCAAGCTTAGCAACTAGAGGGGGGACGCTATAGCGGAAAGTGCAGATGATTGTCGTTATGGGAAAGCTGCAAGCTAAAGATTTAATTCACAAGATTGTTTCTCTGTCTTTCCCTCTTGAGCACCGGCAACAGTTCAGATTTGTAATGCACTTAACAAACAAACAAAACAACTATTTCTCTCCAAAGAGATTTTTTTCCCATGCATGTGTATAACCTTGCCAACAACAAAAACGGAAAATGAGCTAAGAAGGGTAACAGCGCTAAAAAGAGCTGTTAACACAGTCAAACCTCAAATCTGAGTGATTTCAACTGGAGCTTAATGCACTGGATTTCTCACACGTCACACAAAAAATTCACCATTTGGTTGTTTTTGGCCAACAAAACATCCAAAACAAATATCCAAGGACTTTCAAGTATTCTAGACAGATGTATAACTGTAACGTGTTTATAAAAATGTGTTTAGGCTTCACCGGAGTGGAGTTATATTCTTTACTTATCTCGTTAAATGGGGCATTAAAAGTGGATACAAACAACAACCACAGAACAAAAGCATGGTAATTCATTTCTGAGCCAAGTCTCATCAGCCAGTCGATTTACAGCAGCAGGGTAAATGCATGCAAATCCCGGATTTATATATGGAGAAAAAGAACAGCCAACTGTCAAATGTGGAGAAAATATAGATTTCATTTTTCCCCCTTCATGCTTTTGCTCTCATGAAGCTTTGATATAGTCCTCTCCCATCAATTTCTATAACGCAAGTCTTTCGTTTTGTGAATTTGACATTAACAGTGCCGTTTGAATTCTGCTCACGTCGAGATCCCAGCTGCCGTGGATTGTCTCATACTCTCACACTGACACACATCACTCAATCCATCAATTCCCAAGGCTTAAATCAAATCATGTTGTCGTTACCATCACAAGGCGACGGAGTAGGAGCAAATCAGAGATCAAACCTGCGCGAGCAGATGCGAGTTGGCAGTTGTGCCACACGCCTAAGCTGTCGCTGAAATAGCATTAGGCAAAAGCCTTGAGACGCAACCAGGCAAGTCTACCGTAATGATCAATTTCCTCTCAGGTTAAATGCTAGTTAGCCTCGGGCGGGCCACATGGAGCTAGCCTGGAGGTGTTTTGGTTTCTACACATGGAAAAAAGACAGAGGAAAAACAGTGAAACAAAAGAAGAAGAAGAGTTACTTTAGGCCGATACATCTTCAATTGAAGTAACCGAAAGGTCCTTGAGCTTTAATGGCCTGCTGGTTTCTTCCAGATTGAGTTGAAGCCACAAAAAACACACACACATACTAGAATTCAAGGCTTGCAGAAAAAGAAGTTAGATGTTAAAGGAAGCTTTTCATCCATGCCCTGACTACTAACATAATGTAACCCATTGTAAAGTCTCCCAGCATTTCTTTTCTTACTATACTGTGCTGCGAGAGCGGCAAAGAGAGCTTTCAAGGGGGTTCACAGATCAAAGCCACATTATAGAAAAACACACACAAAAAACAGCACTTCAGTTTCTTATGCCAAGGCCACCCTGTCTGCCTCAGATGTGGCTGCTTCACAATATGTGCTTTTATTGAACTTCCAGAGACAGAGCGTGAGGGGTTCGCCAAATTCTAGCCCAGTCCATCAATATGTGAAGGATTAAAAGGCAAATCAATGTCTGTTGGGCCGCCGCCAACATCCATGCCAGTGTCTTTATGCTGCTAAAGCCTCTTTTCATCATTCACTGTCAATTTGCGGAGAAGAATGAAAAGATCCTAAATCAAGCCTGGCGATAGAGATGCCAGATTTGATAGCAACACTATAGAGACTTCAAAACATGTCAATTTGGATACTTAATTGCAACTCTTAACGGAGATGTAACGATTTAAAATGAAGAAATCACTCTATGAACGCTAAGCTCGGAGATTAGTTTAAACACATGCGATGAGTGTGAGGTTTTTTTAGCAGGAAGTCGGATCTGACAAACCGGGCTTGATTGTTCCTTTCTCCCTTTCACCTTCCAGCCAACCCACAATTGCTTTCCAATTTTTCTGACCTCATTCAAGGGCCCAAGTCCTGGTGAAAAGAGGTTTTTATGAGTTTTGCCTCATGTTCTTCTATAGACCCAGTCGGTTTCATCTGTTCCTCCTTTAAATTCATAGCACATTCCCGAAGTTATGAAACAATTGCGAAGTGCCCGGCTCTCCACGCAGCAAATAATGAGAGATCCTGCAAGCAGAGAGGGGGGAGAAAGTCTGACTCATGGGGCCGTTTTTAGATTAAAAACAAAACATGTTTGGTGAAATAAAACTCTTTGTGAGAGAAACGCTCTGTGGCAGCTTCTCTAAAAAAGCTGAAATCTAACTAGCATTGCTTCTTTTTTTCAGCCAAGGCTCAAGCCCAAACACAGAAGCAACTTATTTCTCATGAGACCTTTTCTCCTTTAGTTTTTCCAATCTCACAGAAGCGCCAGCTCTTTATCAATAACAGGGTTAGTGGGAGCGGAGCTGAAATTGATCATTGCAGACAGACCGTCCAGGTCGTAGATAAGTAACCCAGCAGAGTTCAGAGACCCAGTCAGAGGAGATCTCCTCTTATCTGGAAGGGAAAGAGCCCATTGAATCTGATGGCACCTGGCAGAAAATCAGTGCCTATTGAACACTAAAGTGGCTCTCTGCTGCCTTAAATAATAGACAGCATAAGCCTCTAAATAAAAGCAGAATTGGACCAATTTTTGCCTACCTTCCATTTTTGGAAGCTTACCAGCTGGATCGGCGCAGCAGGAAACTGTCACGTATGTGCGTGTGAATGGAGAAACATCATCAGGTGAAGGCAAGATGATGAAAACAAATTGCTTTTGCTTTTTTGCTGAAAGGGGAAACTAGTTCACAAAGCATAAAACATAAGCAATCTATGGGCACCAGAGAAAGAATAAAGGCAGAAAAGAAACGACGACTAATCTAGGCCAATCTTCCTACTCTATAAACATGTCTTTATTCATCACTACGAGTATAAAGAGGACATTTTTTATAAAACATGAAGCACTCAAAAGCCTGCAGGATTTTTGGCAGCGGGACATTACAGTGACAAGAGCGTACGTTTATTTACACCATAAAGTCTTTCAGCGGGATGCGCTCTTTCTCATGTAAAACAGCAAGAACGCCCTCGCTTTTCATACGTCCGCTGAATATAAAACCTTTTATTAAGTTTTGATTTAATCTGTCGGCGCGTGTGTCGAATGAGAGAGTGCGAAAAATAAAAAAATAAAAATGACATTTTAACAGAAACTTGGGGAATTTTTAATAGCTCTGCTGATAAAAGGTTAATTGAGGCAAAGGCAGCCACAGCGTCTCAGGTCTTTTAATTCAATGTGAGGTGCCTAAAAACATCATGAATTTGATTAGGTAGTTTAACCCGGGGCTTGACTTGGGATAAATGCATGAAGAGACCCAGACTGAGGAAGTGTTTGCGAAGCTCCAGCGGGACAATGGGGTCCAAGCCTTCTTTAATAACGGCAGCGATGTCACTGACACAAAGCACAGAGACAGAAAAGCAATAAAACGAATGCAGAATAAGAAGCAGCTTTCGCATCATCTTGGAGAGAAGCCTGCTAGGTTTTATGCTAACGTAGTAATTAAAGTCACTGGTTTGACTGGAACTGCCTCATACAAGCGTAACATATTGTGACAGGAAGCTCAGGCGGCGCAAAGATCCAAGGTTTAGCTGGTTTGCTAATGAATGATCAGATTCAAACCATTTTAAAAAGTCTAGTTTTGCATGATTTCATTCAATATTTTAAACTGATTCTCAGAAGATTTGGGAATTTTGCAATATTTTTTCTGAAAAACAGATGCAGGAATAGAAATGCTTAAAACACAAGTAGGTTTGCTGCGAAACACTTCTGAAACCAGACAAACTAAACCAGACCGTGAGCTAAAATGAGCAAAACCAGGTAAAGAAAATTCTGCTTATTTCTACAAAAAGATATTGCTTCGTCCAATAATAGATGTAAAGGTTAACCCAACTAACTCAAAAACACAACATTAACTCAATAAAACTATTATTTTATGATTAATATATTGTTATACTGTATATTAACAATAATTCACTGAAAGTATTCACTGTGATCTAAAACAACACTAGACACCACCGAATATCACAATACAGACAAAAAAAAAAGATTGTAAAGTCTAAAAGCCTACTAAACAGACATTGGCATCATTGCTTCTGCTATTCTTCTCCTGAAATACAGGAATATCACAGTGGCTTTTGAGCACAGGCAACAATTCTGCGATAAAAATGAGGACTCCTGGCTCTTGTCCCCTCTTGTCCACCCACACTGAACAGATCAAAGATGGGGCAGCTTTTCAAACGTTGAAGCTAAAACTGAAAACAGCTTAGATCTATCAACATTGGATGTGTGACTTAAACCTCTCTGTCCATTACGGCGGATCAGGGTGGCAGCAATTTGTGCCATCTCCCTTAAAATCTCAACTATTTAGAGAAACTCTTGTGATGGTATGTTGAGAAGCAACTGCATTTTAATGCTGACCCTCATTGAAAACATTCAGGATGAACCTGAGTTCACGATAAGTTATCTGTGTTACGATAAGTTAAGTCTTTGTGGGCCATTGAATGCAAATTTTTAAATAGTGTAAGAGCTGAGATCAGAGGCAAGGGTAGTCGTACCACTTGGAAAACACAAAGGCAGCTGTAATGTTATAACAATAACAATAGTGCAATACATAAAAAATAACAATGAGCTGAATGCATTAATATTGCAGGTTGCATTTTTAGAAGCACCAGAAAGGTAATGACTATGAATACAGATCACCAATCATTGTTAAAGTGAATAAGTGCATAAGAATTCATAACGATGCTTCTTATAATGAGCTGAAAAGTCAAACTGCTGAAAACGCATGTCTTCCACAGAGCTCTTGCAAATGAGCGACACACACGAGAGAATGCATTTAATAACAAAGTTATCTTCACACACACTTCTGAAATGAGGAGAAGCCGCATAATTAGCAGACAATTGATGCTTTGCGCCCACTTTCAAAATGATGATGAATGTCTATGACAAAATGAAAACAATCATCAGTCTGGGACGAAGGGGATTAAAATCAAGATAAACTCTTTCAAACAAACAGCTGTGCCGTAAAAGCCCTGCTAAATCGGATAAACATTCAGCGCTCTTGAACATGTTAATTTCCACTGAGGCCATATTTCAATTTAAGAGTCTCACTTCATTTGCTTTTAAATGGTTGTTTTTTTTCTTTTTGCATTTTTCGACCTCTCATTCTTTCCCTCCGAACACAAATGCAAACACACCTATAAAGCCTCAACAGGGTGTTGACTATCATTATACGATGGAGCGTCTCGATACCTGTGGAAATCAGTTTCACAGCAGTGGGCTTACAGGCAGTGCTAATTGAACTCGTTGTTGTATTTATAGAATTAGAGAGGAATTAATTGGCCCAGAACAAATGGAGCAAATGTAGCAGAAGCAGATGTTACATAGAGAGGAAGCAGGCCACATGGGGCAGGTAATACAAACACGTTTTATTGGCTTTTACAGCCGCTCCGCTCTTCGGTTCACTTGGAGAATGCTCCAGTAGAGATAATAATGCTGCCTAATCTATTACATCTCACATTAGTTTTACACAGCAGAAAAATTCATATATAAACACTATCATTTTAACAAGGAGTTTATTTTGGAAGATAAAATAATACAAAAATGGAAATGAATCTATCTATCTATCTACCCATCCATATCTACCTGATGTATATCCATCTAATTATCTAAATTTGTCTATACATCCATCTATACATAAACAGATGTATAGATATAGATCTCTACCTATCTTCATCCATCTATACATATTCATCTTTGTATCTGAGCAAAGGGTCTGAATACTAACAGTAGGACCGTGTGATATTTCAGTTTTTCTTTTTTAATAAATCTGCAAAAATGTCAACCATTCTGTGTTTTTCTGTCAATATGGGGTGTTGTGTGTACATAAATGAGTAAAAAAAAATAACTTATAGCAAATGGCTGCAATATAACAAATGAAAACTTTAAGGGGGTCTGAATACTTTCTGTACATTCATCCATGTACATCCATCTACCTATCTATATCTATCTACACCCATCCATCTATACCTGTGTATATCTATCTTTATACACTCACCTAAAGGATTTTTAGGAACACCTGTTCAATTTCTCATTAATGCAATTATCTAATCAACCAATCACATGGCAGTTGCTTGAATGCATTTAGGGGTGTGGTCCTGGTCAAGATAATCTCCTGAATGGAAAAGAAAGGTGATTTAAGCAATTTTGAGCGTGGCATGGTTGTTGGTGCCAGAGGGGCCAGTCGGAGTATTTCACAATCTGTTCAGTTACTGGGATTTTCACGCACAACCATTTCTGGAGTTTATAAAGAATGATGTGAAAAGGGAAAAACATCCAGTATCAGTCCTGTGGGCGAAAATGCCTTGTTGATGCTAGAGGTCAGAGGAGAATGGGCCAACTTATTCAAGCTGATAGAAGAGCAACTTTGACTGAAATAACCACTTGTTACAACCGAGGTATTCAGCAAAGCATTTGTGAAGCCACAACACGCACAACCTTGAGGCGGATGGGCTATAACAGCAGAAGACTCCACCGAGTACCACTCATCTACACTACAAATAAGAAAAAGAGGCTACAATTTGCACAAGCTCACCAAAATTGGACAGTTGAAGACTGGAAAAATGTTG
>JAUYWG010000044.1:9783861-9794367 GCA_034779775.1 Enteromius afrohamiltoni
GGCAGTTCTGAAGGCGAAAGGGGGTCAAACACCGTATTAGTATGGTGTTCCTAATAATCCTTTAGGTGAGTGTATATTCCTATTTGTTTTATTAATCAACATATTACTAAATTAATTTGTTAAACTCTTGAAATCAATTGAGCCCTTATAAAAATGTGTTTCAACATAGCGTAACACAACACAGAAGATTTTACAGGTCAGCGTTCGCAGCCCAGCCAAGGTAGATTCACCCATTAAACAGAAACGCAAACATATTAAAGGCTCCTCAAGTGTAAAATTCATTCGGTGCCAACAAAAGCCCAAATAAGCGGTAATTACTTAACTGCACACTGTGAACACAGTAGAGAGTGATTGGATTGCGCATTTTCACACAGCAGGTGTGTGTTTGCGTGTGAATGTGTGTGTGTGTGTGTGAGAAGACTAGGATGCTGCGGCTTTTTACGAGCACCACTGACTGAATTGATTTTACAGTCTAGGGAAGTTTATGTCTTCAGGAAGTTATGGGCCGACAGACAATAGAGCTTTAGCAGTGCCTGTCTGGCTCAAAGCACATTTGTGACTGCTGGCACTCACATCTATACTGTAGCAGGAGGTAGTAAATTCGCTCCCTACCTGTTTTAACAACTGCTGCTCTGGATTGACAGTTCTGTCAATATGAGAGACAAAGTTACTTATTATGCATAACATCAGACTTTAAATAAGAGCACTGACGACACAGAGAGAGCGAGAGAGAGACAGAGAAAAAAGAAGGGGATGAAAGGAAAGTGATAAGCCAAGGAAGAAAGCAATACATGAACACAACAGAAGACATGTTGAAGAGCATTTACAGAGCACTAGCAAGGTCAGAATGAAAGAGAAATAGGGTGAGCCTTATTTTGTTTGGTCAGGCGGTACACACGATTAAGCTGTCAGGTGAACAGGGACACTATCAATTCACAGAAGTGAATGTGAGCCATCACTGTAATTTATTATTTCAGAAGCCTGGTGCAGTGGAGGTGTGCATTCATGCTTCGTCTGGGTCCAGTATGAATTAATGGCAGCTTTTCAGATGGATCTTGGATTGGCACACTCGCTGCCTTTTTTTATTTCACAAATTAAGTCGTTTAGCAAATGAGTTCCACTGTAGAGTACATTTAATGGCATCTGACAACCCTGATTATGTTTTAACAACATTTGTAAGTGAAGTTCCAAATGTGGACAGATGGTTTGTAGACCACAAACTGAAACGGTAAATCTCTATAGATCTGCTAGAATGACTTTTAATTATTAAAATATCAGTTAGAATTATATATAAATCAAATCAATGTTTCACGCTATGGTGTTATATTTCAGAACAAATGTTTATTGCTGTAAAAACGTATAGCTGTCAAATTTCCAGCTATTGCAAATTATTATTTATTTGTTAAAAACATAAAGCAAAATAAAGCAAATATGCGTATAAAATATCTACACCACATCATATCACAAATATTATATTACAGTTTCCACAAAAATATTAAGCAGCACAATGGTTTTCAATATTGGTAATAAAGCTTCTTAAAGAGAAAATCATCAAATTAACATAGAATGTGTGACACTGAAGATTATAGTAACGGCTGGTGGAAATCCAGTTTTCACAATTTTTACTGTATTTTTGTTCAAGTTAATATATGCAGCCCTGGTGAGTATGACATTCTTTCAAAATCTTATTTGAAACAAACGTTTTAAACAGTAAGGTACTAAAACATTATTTTACTTTTTTTTGTTTTATAAAATATATTTTTAATAAATACTGTACTGTAAAGTGTTTGGTTATACATGCTTTAATTTTAAAAATTTAAAATAAAATGCAACAAATCGAGACAAAATCATAGCAAACTACTCCACATGCAGAGGCTAAACCTACACAAAACACTGAGTGTGCAGCATAGCCAGAGATTTTAGAAGCATGATAACATGGGCTCTAATGACCTCAGTCTGGGTCATACCCAGAGAAAATAATGTGCCCTTTGTTTGCTGAGGAGCTGTCCTAATGTGTTAGCTACAACAGACTGAGCAGAAGTTCAATACTCTCCACACACTGGCACACACACATAAACTTAGTAATAAACTGAGCTTATTATTGCATCTTGATAAGGTCAACCAAGCCTCTGAAACTGTACAGAAGTCATTTAACCATACAGTATAAATAGAATAAAAGAGAGGGGAAGGGAGTTGGAGAAGGTAAAGGAGTGAACATTCAGAACAAAGCAAGCATGCGAACACACTACGAATATTGTAACTCTTACATTTCCTAATTGCTCCTTTTGTATCAAAAAGGATTGCTTTTATACTACCAGTGCATTACATGGCAAGTGTTCAAAGCCCAGAGGATAACTTTGTAAGCACTTAAAGACACAGTTTGACCGTTTCCTTTTTCTGCAAAACACAACAAGATATTGCAAAGAATATTTGAACTGTTGCTGTTCATTCAATGAAAGTCATTGGAGTGCAAAAAATTACACAAAAAAGGTATATTTCATTTTCATTTCCTTTTATCCTTTGATGCAGAATAAAATGGGTTTACTATTCATTTTAATATAAACTAGTTTGTTCAATCAGTGTGTTCAATCCAGCTCGTGAGGATGAATTTATCATTTTTAATTTTAGTTTTAATTATTTTGTTTGCCTGTGTTTATGCTAAATACATTGCTCAAGGCCAAAGACATTTATAGTGTTTTGAAAAGAATATTCAAAATAAATGCTATTCTACTTCATTTTTAAAGAATGCTAAAAAAAACTAAATAAATTACGGTTTACACAAAAATATTAAGTAGCACAAGTGGTAACATTAATAAGAAATGTTTCTTTAGAAAATCAAATTAAAATGAATGAATAATTGTGAGAAAATACAGCTTTGATATCACAAGAATTAACAATTTCTGTAAACAACATTAAAACAGTAAAACGTTCAATTATTTTTTACATTTTACAATATTAATTTATTTACTAAGCATGATATTTTCTACATTTTGCCTACTGCAAACCTTGTATATCTAATCAACATATATTCATATTAGGTTTACGAATCACAAAACTATCACTTTAATATTAAGTCACAATGATACCCAATAAGATGCAGTTTTGTGCAACTCTGAACACTAGATATACTTCTGATCCAGTAAAATAGTGCAGATAGCGCTTGGCAGAGGCAATTTTTCTTGGCTACTTATCTGGAGAGTCTAAACGGAGCATCATGTAAGGGGATTCAAGGTTAAGCTGCCCTCTTGTGGGCTCGGCATCCCTCGGCACAAACGCTATCTGAGAATCTGCTCTGCTCTTTTCCCTGAGCCCTCGACACGGTCACTAGCGATGGAGAAACAGCGTATAGATGAGCAGGGCTTTAACCTGGCCTGTGACTCCACGCCAGTAGATTTCCCTTGTGTCTCTGCCCTTGATTTGTTCGCTGGGCTCTTCGTACATTTTCACTTGTGTGATATATGGCTGGTAGTGGCGCACAGACACAGTGGGACAGCCATGTTATGTCACCTTTATAACGAGAGCAGTATATCCTCCTTGGCCTGACTTATCCTCTCCCTGAGGACCTCATCTTGGTTCATTTGAAAGGCAAAATCAGACATGAATATTTCAGTTTTACAGTATTTTGCGTCTCTCTATTATCCAACGGTTTCATAATGTCTGAATACTTTGATAGATTCGGTATCTTAGTGAACGGGAGAACTAAAGAAATTACATTAAGAAGGTCACATTATCACATCCAATCAAGATGATGCAAAGTTATTCTTAACTTCTTTCATAGCATATTAATCTATTCTAAAAAAACAGGCTCAAACACATAAAAGTGCAGAGGTACATAAAAAGTGCAAAAAGACAGAATGCATTTATAGAGCCATATATATACCGTAGACGACTTAATTCCACATAAATTAACGTACAACACATCACCATGGAAACAGTGATATCATGAGATCTATTGTGATTTACTCTCAATGCTTGAAAAAAGAAAAACATGAACCTTGGGTCATTCATTCTATAGAAAGACAGGCCTTAGTCAAAGTCAGTCTACCTAAGGCTATACAAATTCTGTCTTCAATTAGTGTCACGGAAGAGTCAAATACCGTTATAAATATTATTGTAGCTTCATCAAATTACGGTTAAAACACTGATGCCAAATAGACTATTTTAAAAATGTCCTTGCTACCTTTTTGGGTCTTGAATGTGATAGTTGCTTTGCTGTCTATTGAGGGTAAGATAGCTCTCAGATACCATCAAATAAATCTTAAAGATGAATGGAAGTCTTGCATGTTTGGAGCCATATGGTGGTGAGTAATTATTTAATTTTAACTATCCATTTAAATACTTAGCATGTTTGAGCAGTTTTCATAACTGGGTATATAATCAGGGTAATTATAACAATCTTTGTTGTCTTTAACTGTTTAAAGACACTGATGAAAAATGCCTCAGCCTGTTTCTATTGGAAGTGAGGACTATAGCCTGTTCTCGCTTTGTGTCTCATCAGTAGGGGAGGACAGGCGCTGTTAAAGGCCACATCTTTAATTACACCCTGCCTACAGCAGTTAAATGTCAGGCCATTTGCATTACATACAGAGTGCACTGGCATTCAGCGGGCATTAGCCTGCCGCTATCGGTCACAGCCCAGTGAAGGCTTTAGCCGACCAACCTCTACCACAGTGAAAGTACCAACTTCAATCAACACCTCCTGAGTGGGTGCCATACCATCCGAAGATGATGAATTACAATAAGCTCCAGGCCTGAAACGTACACACAGTGATTTTGTTTAATTTACTGGTTTGTTTGCTTGTTCACATACATCCATCCACTCTTAAAAAAATATAATTATTATGTGTAAAAATAAATGTGACATGATGGCAATTTGGCTGAATGTGTTTGGTTGGATGGTGGAGTTCCAGTAAATCAGTGAGGAGATTGCTTTGACAGTTACAGTTATAAAAAAGGGGAAAAAAATAGTGCTAAACTCTTAGAAAAAGAACTACAGCAATTCTGCATGAAAGGGTTCTTCAGGATAATGTGTTATTAATACTGCTACTACTAAGAACCATAAAAGATTTATTTCATTTAACATATTGTCATCATACTTGGATGATCCACAGCTGTTTTTTGTTTTTGAAAGTAGTTCAAAAGTCCCTTGTTTGTCCTGAACGGCTAAACTGCTCGCTGTTCATTAGAAAAAACATTCAGGTCCCAAACATTACTTGGTTTTCCAGCATCTTATGCATATTTGAACCCTCTCCTACAATGACTGTGTGATTTAGAGATTCATCTGTTCACACTGAGGACAACTGAGGGACTTACAGCATGCACAACTATTACAAAAGGGTCAAGCAGTCACTGATGCTCCAGAAGGAAAAACAATGCATTAAAAGCCAGGGGTGTAAGCTTTTGAGCAGAAGGATTGCCTTGTTTTGCCCAAATATCATAATTCGTTTTAAATTTAGTACTGCTCTTCAGAAGCAACAAGAGATGCTTCCCTGAAAAGCAAAATAAATTCTATTTAACCTGATCTTCAAATTCAAAAAGTTTGCAGCTCCAGGCTCTTAATGCATCATTTTTTGTTCTAAAGCATTAGTGAACATTTGAACCTTTTGTAAAAGTTGCGTATGACTATTATTTTCTTCTGTGGATTATTATGTAAAAGTCTTTTATGTGAAATAGCTTACACACTGCTCCGGGTGTGTGTTCACGGTGTGTGTGTGGTTGTTCACTTCTCACTGCTGTGTGTGTGCACTTGGATGGGTAAAATGCAGAGCCCAAATTCCTAGTGTGGGAACCATACCACATCCTTCCTTCCTTTCCTTCCTTATTCTGTTCAGTATTAAATAAACACTAAATATATATTTTGATAAAGGCTATTTTTTTAAATATAGCAATATTAGGAAGTATTATCACTTAAAATAAATGTTTTCTATTTTAATATTAATATTTTAAAATACAAATTATTCCTGTGAATTTTCATTATTTCAGTCTTTAGTGATCCTAGAGAAATCATTCTAATATGCAGTTTGTTCAAAAAAAAGTTTTTAAAACAGTTTTTATGTTCTTTGTTACAGATTTAGAGGATTTAGTAGCATAAGAGATCCCCAAAAAGTCATATGCCATACATATGCCACTTCAACAGCACGCAGAGCAGTGTGAGGACAGGAAACGAAGATTAAGGACAGACAGTGCTGCAGCAACGAGAGGCTGTAAGAATGTGCCTTGAACTATCACCACCCAAGGCCTCCTCATCCACCTCCATTACAGACCCCACAGAGCTGTTGATTGAGTTTGTTTCTTGTCTCATCTGCCTTCTATTCCCCATACTAATTAAAACCTTGATTGCAAAGGCCTTTTAGAGCTTCGCGGTGGAGGTGTGAATGAGGGTGGAAGGAGAGACTTGAGAGGAGGGGAGGATAGATGTCTTATTGGAGACCACAGGTGGTGCTGCTTACAAGGGTATGCCACTTCTGAGCAATCAACACATGGGCACTGAATAAGGGGGACAATATGGCAAGCAAAAGAGAAGTGGGCTAAAAGGAACTTATCTTAATGGCTTCAACTGTAAGTAAATATTTTATGAATTACTAAAACACTGCACTGCTTATATATTTTTCATTTTCACAAATCCAGAGTGATGGAAAAGGATATTTCTATGGCATATATTACATTGAAATGTGTACGTGTGTGCCATTTTTATAATAATATGAATTATTTTTGGCACTGATATTACTGGTGCTGAAACACTGTTCTTTCAGACAATGTAAAAAGACAAATGGAAAAATATAAATACATTCATCTTTAGGTTTTGTAATGTTAGCGAGGAACAGAATAAAGAAGTTGATTAAAAGAACAAAATTGATTTTGAGGCTCTGTACAGGACAAGACGATCACTGACATATTAAGGACCAAGTCCATGTAAAGATTTATAAACAAAAAGCTAAAATTCAAATTTCAAATTCAAATTGCCAGTCAGAAGCCCGAATGCTGTGTTTTGAACCATCTGCAGACGATTTACAATTGAATCAGGCAGACCCAGGTATAAAGACTTACAATAATCCAACATTGAGGTAATAAATGCATGAATAAAAAAGTCTTTCTTAGAGAGCATCATCTTGATTTTGGCAATAGATCTTAGTTAAAAGGAACTGCTTTTAATAATAGAACTAAACTGCTTACCGAAAATCAAATAATGCAAACAGAAGAGGACCAAGAACGGAGCCATGGGGTACACGATAATGCAGGATTTCTCAACCCTGGTCCTTGAGGGGCACTGTCCTGCAAATTTTATCTCCTGCCCCAATCAGACACACCTGAATGAGCCAATTAAGCTGTTCAGGATTACTAGTAAGCTACAGGCAGGTGAGTTTGATCAAGGTTGGAGCAAAAGTCTGCAGGACAGTGGCACTCCAGGACCATGGTTGACAACCCCTGCCATTACGTTTTGGAGCAGGGGAATAAAACCAATCCTTACTTCGAGAGAAAACGTTCTCACTGGCCTCAAAGCCAAGCTCTGTGTTCTTGTCTATGTAAAAGGACATTGTGATCTACAATTCTGGACTTAAATCAAGTCAGACTAAAAATAGCCAGAACCTGCATACAGAGTGAGTAAGATAAAACTTTAAACAAAGTATAAACAGATTCAGTATATGTAGCTCCTTCTGAAATTTATCAAAAATACCAGAAACGGTTTAGTTAAGCACATTCTTCAAAGAATCTTTTGGTTGAACTATACCTTTAACTCACAAAAAACAGTATTTTTGGCCTGTGCATGTTTTCTGTATAAAGATTTGAAAAAGCTCCTAATTCAATGGGAACAAGTGTCTATCATATCTCTCTGCATTTCAGCAATAGCCAGGAGAGGTGCTGCTCTCTCTCTCTCTCAACAGGTGCCTCCAATCCAAGTTATTTTCTAAAACCTCTTATGGTGCACCTGGCAGAGACCAAAGTGTGTATTAAAAAAAGAAGAAGAACAGGTGTTTCCTTTACCCTCTGGTTTAAAGCAGCATCATTAACCACTACTGAAATAGGTCAAAAGGATCCAGATCAATCAAGTTCTCACCCTTCCCAACCCTCCCTCTCTATCGCTTCCACTTTCTTTCTCCGATTTCATTCTCCAACACCATTGGAGTGCGTGCCTAATCATGAATAAGCCTCCCTACATTGTACCACTCTGGCTTTTAAAGGTGATCCAGAGCGTAAAAGAAAAAAAAACAGTCAAAATGTCAAAATAGCTGAAATCGCAGCGAAGCCCTGATTTAGCTTTGTCCATTGTGTGTGACACAATAGTGCAGCAACAGCATTCAGACGGCCTCTCGGCGGTGCGGACATTGTTCATTTCACTATTCACATGACAGCCTATATTCAGGCAGTGCTATTCATCCTGTCTGCCTGCATCTCCTGATTTATTTCACAAGGTTAATACTCTGATGGATTTTTACTCGGGCAAGGACGAAGACGCCAGCTGCACATCCTCAATCACAGCAGAAGGCCCCCTCCTCTCACTCCATCATTCCTGGGTTCTGAGATGATAGCGGGGAGGAATGCCACATGACTGTCATCTAGTTAAGGTGAAATGGATTATTAACCCATCAGGACTGGTGGAATGTACACTTTAAGACTTTTTTGCAGCTTCATGCTAGGAAGTTGGTATATTTCTCTTGTTAAGCCACTCCTGAACCACAGACATCAGAGGTGTCTTACCTGGGCTAAGGAGAAGAAGAACTGGACTGTTGCCCAGTGGTGCAAAGTCCTCTTTTCAGATGAGAGCAAGTTTTGTATTTCATTTGTAACCAAGGTCTAGAGGAAGGGTGGAGAAGCTCATGGCCCAAGTTGCATGTCCAGTGTTAAGTTTCCACGGTCTGTGATGATTTGGGGTACAATGTCATTTGCTGGTGTTGGTCCAATGTGTTTTTTGAAAATAAACATCACTGCCCCCTCCCGTTTACCAAGCAATTTTGGAGCACTTCGTGCTTCCTTCTGCTCACCATTTTTTTATAGATGCTGATTTAATTTTCAATCAGGATTTGGCACCTGCCCACATTGCCAAAAGTTGGCTAAATAACCATGATGTTGGTGTGCTTGACTGGCCAGCAAACTCCCCAGACCTGAACCCCACAGAGAATCTATAGGGTATTGTCAAGAGGAATAAGAAACAAGAGACCAAAAAATGCAAATGAGCTAAAGGCCACTGTGAAAGAAAACTGGGCTTCCATAACACCTCAGCAGTGCCACAAACTGATCATCTCCATGCCATGCCGAACTGAGGCAGTAATTATACCAAAACATTTTTTTAAGGGTTTAAGAATTCAAAAAGCTGCATGTGAATTTAGGTATTAACATTATACAAAAAAACAAGTAGTAATTTTGACATTGGCTAAATAATACATTTAATGACGTAATTAATTTACTAGTGGCCAAATACAAAAACAGAAGAAATAAGCATTTAAATATGCTTTAGCAATAATAATAATATTGGCTGAAAACTGTGGTGTGGTATAGAGTACCAATATATCATGCATCACTATAGTAGTTATGGTTAAACAAAAGATGCACAGATAACCTGAATTCCTATACAGCTTGCATCCGTGACTGTGAGTGTTAAATACTGAGTTATGTAGCAGTGAATTCATTTGTCTTGACCTGTATCATCATATCATAATCCACCCTCGACATTCCTTCAGTTCCATCCAAGTCTAAAACTCCAGTAATATGCAGTGAGTGTTGTAAGAGCAATTACAGAGGTAATCTCCATATTAGCATAAAACACATGCTTAAGACAGAGCTCATTCAACCATATCCACACCGAAATTATAGACACTTTATTCCACATAATGTCATTTTCCACAAGGTTACTCTTCCTGCTGTGTTCTTCTGGAGATGTGAAGAGAGAGAAAGAGGCATTAAGAGAGAGATTAGGGAGGATGTGACGTTTTTGGAAGTAGGGACAAATATTATAGATTAATGCGTTTAAATTTCCATTGCAAAAATGAGGTTAACAGGCCCTTAAGTCTCTAAAATTTTACATGCTGTTCGTCTTGTGAATCAATCGTCTTTTTTGTGTTTTTAAGTCTGTGAATGAAGGCAATGATGCCCTTCCTCCCCACAGTAAACAAGACTGTTTGGGGTTTTAAGACCCTGGCAAGAGAATCAAATAGACTTTGCATCTAGTTTATTTCTTTTTGAAGAGCCCTGCAGCTAATGCCCAATTTCTGCAGAATGACATTTGGTGGAGGGAGCAATTAAGGAAACACTGAAACAATGGAATTGAATTTAATTTAAAGCTGTATCGCCCCAAAACTCAGCAGTAATCGAGAGAAAGAAGATGAAAGGAAAGCTGGAAAACAGCTGGAAGAGATTAAGAGATTTTGTAAAAAGCATTTGATCTGTATGGATCCACACTTTATCACACTGTGTTTATAGTTAAATCTAAAACCTAACCTTTATATATATATATATATATATATATATATACATACAGTGAGGTCAATAAATATTTGATCACCCTGTGAT
>JAUYWG010000044.1:9794467-9810687 GCA_034779775.1 Enteromius afrohamiltoni
TGAGTATCATCCCAATAATACCATACCTACAGTGAAGCATGGGGCTGGAAGCATCATGCTCTGGGGGTGTTTTTCTGTACAGGGGACAATTGCACTGCATTAAGGAGAGGATGAACAGGGCTATGTATTATGGCATATTGGGCAAAAACCTCCTCCCTCAGTCAGAGCATTAAAGATGGGTCGTGGCTGGGTCTTCCAACATTACAATGACCCAAACCATACAGCCGGGAAAACCAAGGAGTGGCTCTGTAAGAAGCATATCAAGGTTCTGTAGTGGCCTAGCCAGTCTCTAGACCTAAATCCAATTGAAAATCTTTGGAGGGAGCTGAAACTGTTGCTCAGTGACAGCCCCGAAACCTGAAAGATCTAGAGAAGATCTGTATGGAAGAGTGGGCCAGAATCCCTCCTGCAGTGTGTGCAAACCTGGTGAAGAACTACAGGAACCATTTGACCTCTGTAATTGTTAAAAAAGTCTTCTGTACCAAATATTACATATTTTTGACTCAAGTGATCAAATACTTATTTGACAGTAATTCCCAAATAAATTGTTAAAAAATCATACAATGGGATTTTTCTTTTTAGATTGTCTCTCACAGTGGAAATGCACCTATGCTGAAAATTGTAGACCCCTGCAAGAGAACTTGCAAAATCAAAGGGTGATCAAATTTATTGACCTCACTGTATATATATATATATATATATATATATACAGGGAAAAGAAAAATTCAAGATATTACAAAATTATGGAGTATTTTATCACCATATTCATAACTATATGAATCCATCCACCCTAATCCAAACACTAAAACCGCTCTCTTCCCCACGTCTCGCAGAGACAGGAGTTTCTCTCGGGATGTGGGTGAGAAGATGATCCCTTGAAGTGTCAGCTGGTGGGAGATTCTCTCCCCGCAGAGAGCGAGAGACCCCACAGGAGAGCTTTGCCCCTCACCTACATCTTATCTAACAAACCACCAGAGAGACACAGATAAAGCGTGGCACACTCTGGGGGCTGGAAAACAAGAGAGATGGCTGTTAAATCAGCACAGTCACAGTGTTAAAAAAATCGCACGCATGCATGATGAGATGAGAATTATGAACAATCAATTCATTTGGAATAAAAAAGGGGGTATCTGTATTAAACGGTCATTAAGAATCTGCTTATGGTAAGAACTATCAGTTAAGTTTATGGTTAAACAGCTGCTACAGATCAAAAATGTATTGTAAAAACAGGATGGCATGTTATTGCTCGTATGATTTACTACTTCATATGTCAATTGTTTCTGTAACTCTTTCATTGTGACGTAATGTTAGTATACCAAGCTTCCTAAACCACAAAAATCTATTCTTACCCTAAATACTGATAAGTACCATAATAATACAGGAAGGCATTATTTACACAGTATTACATAATGGCAAAACTCCTTCAGGCTAAAACATTACACTAAAATAATGCATTAAGCAGTAACTAAATAAAAACGTAACACAAAATACCCTAGTGTTATGTGGTGCAAAGGTAATTTTGCGACTTGCTTTCATAATGGAAAGCAAATGAGATATTTAGAATAAAAAGGAGCAGCTTGGACATCTAAAGTAGCTAAACACCTCCTTTTAAGTTACATGCAAGAAATAAAGTAAAAAAAAACCCACTAAATAGGACAGGGGACTCACATTTCTCAACCCTGTAGCGTGAATGAGCTTACCCCAGGTGAGCACACATTCAAGTCTTTTCACTCCAGACTGACTAGTTTGCTATCACAAACTGCGCTGATGCAATATGAGGTAATATGTCTGTCAGACAAAAGAATTTGGTAATGCTGAAACTGTAAGTAACAATGAAGAGATGCTTAAACTCACTGAAGCAACAGGCGGTAAAATCGCAATCCGGAATTGCATACGAGGAAAACACGAAGCTCTGTGTCTTAAGGTGATGATACATGGGGAAACTTTTTTGGGCGAGGTTGCTAGGCAACACAAAAGGATGGTTTTACAGTACTGTGTCTGTTACAGCCACTGCCCGGTGTACAAACCCAATGACCTGTGTTTCATCCAACAGCCTATTTTTGCAAACCAGCTTCAGGATACGAGTCTGAGCTCAAAATGTGAGATCTGATTGAACGCACCATTCACAGGTTCAAATATAGTCATTAACCGTGGCCCTCTAACCAGACACACACAAATACACACATTCCTAAAATGAGCTACAAGGCTAAAAAGCTTTGTTTAAGATATTACTCATGGGTATTAGACCACCCACAAATCCAGTTAATGGAACAGCTAGGGTTGATTTACTACCACACAGACCACCAAATACTGGCCTCTTTTGCAGAGAGGAGTGTGTGAGGAGGACCAAAGGGGATGTGAGTAACAGCAGCCTCATCCATTAACATGTACAGGGCCACACAGAGACCCCCCAGCTTCCTGCACAGTTGCAGAGGATAAACACAGACAACATAATGATGCAGCACTTCCTACCAGTTATTTTGTAGTAATAGTTTTTGCCCTTTAACAAAAACATCTATAGAAAGGAATATTCTGGTTTCAATATGATTTGTTAAAGGGGTTTGGTTTATTGCAATGCGTTTATGTGGTTTAAAGGGGCATACGGTGGTACAGGCACTTTTACAAGCTGTTTGGACTGAAACGTGTGTTGGGAGTGTGTGCACACAACCACCCTACTACAATGATAAAGATCCAGAAGTAGTTTTCTTTTAATTTAATAAAAATAAGTTGCCCCTCAAGCCATTCTCAAATGCATGACAGAGGCCACTCCCACAATAGTTGATTGACAGCGGCGTGTCACACAGACTGAACTGGTGTCTTACCTCAGACCTGCCCTGAGTGAGCCGTCATCAGACCGAGACGCAGAGACAAGCAGGACTCCTAAGAGATTGAGGTGTTTTGTTGTTGAAAGTATTAATGAACACAGCAGTAGTGATTTACCCCCGACATCTGAGTGACTGAGGATGCTGAGGAGTAACATTATGTTTGGTTCTGAAGGGAAACGCCCCCTTGATCAAGCAAAATGCGTTTATGTTCGTGTGAATCATTCATGATCCAGCCTCACCTACAGAAGCAGTGAGTATAATGTCTTTTAATGAATCTTTGCAGATTGTCTTTCCTAATAATGTGTTAATTAGCCAGTTTCACTATGAATACAGCTAAAAAAAGCTCATCATTCTATAAAAGTGAGGTGTGCTTTCATTGGCCAGTGCTATCCAGTGTGATCGCTCGAATACCACATGCATGTGTGGGAAATAATACGTCTTTTATCATAACATGATGCCGTGTCCTGGCGCTATGACACCAAAGCAATAAAACACATTACAAACGTGGCATTTATTGCATTCAGTGGGGACATAATAACGGATTTTCATGACTTAATTCTTTTTAAGCGTCACATTGCATCACGTCACATAAACTAACACCATTTCTGCATTTCTGATCAGAGAAACAATTAACAAGAACTTCCCCTTACTGCTCAAAACTCATGTTTGAATTGTAAGTAGCAGGTTCTTTAAATAAGAAAACATAACTTAAAGGTTGAGAGTCAGAAGCACCAGAATGTCCTTGCAGAGGTAGAATTGCTCCACTGTATAGTCTCTGTGTATAGCCAGTGCTTTGCGAATATAACTTGACCACTGATTTCTAGTTATCCCCTTTTTTGGAAGCACAAACAAAGCAGTAGTTTCCCAACAACACATAATACTTTCTTTGTGTAAACATTTTGGTGGTGTTATGAAAACTAGAAATACAATTATTTATAGCAAGCATAAAAATACAATATTATATACATATGCAATTTTATTATTATTATTATTTTTTCTTTTCAAAGTTTTTAGACATCTAACCTGAATATTAGCACGCTTTTATTTTGCCAGGTTGCCAGCCCTGCCGAGTGAAATTAGCTGTAAAATGCCATTCAATTTATGCATTCAGCTGGAATGGAAATCCTATATATATTACAATTAGTCGATCTAAAACAACCATGAATAATGTAGGTGCACAAATGTGTGATCAGAACTTATTTACACTTATTTATTATGTGCACCACCGTAATTATTCCTTCATTATTCATATTTATTCATTTTAGTCAGTTTTACCGAAATGGCATCTAATTGCATTCAACAAAAATAAAACAGCAAGTGCAAAATCAACCAAACGTTCAGTCATATAATAAACATATCAACAATTAACAGAAAAATATTAAGTCAAAGAAATCAAAAAAGCCTTATAATGAACATTTCATTTAGGAAATTAACCCCGCTGCTTACCCAGGGTGAGCACACTGTAAATGTAGCATGAGATTCTATGTGAAAGACACAATGCTAGTCAGAGACACCAAGCCTAGTCCATCCCCTGGAGGATGTGTGTCTAAAACAGCATGTGTGACAGAGATTGGGGAGCTCAGGGGTTCCTGGAAACCATCTAAAGCCTCATTCCTCCGCTCAATATCTCTCGCTTTTCCTCCTGATTCCCCTTCAGCTCTTCTGTCCCCCAGGGTCCATCGCTATTCACAAAACTCAGTCTCTCATTGGCTCCTGCTTGGTCATGGCCTGGATTTACCTGCTTTAACTTTAATCTGCTTTCTTTAACCTAGAACGCTGAGGCTAGCTTCATTCCCGAAACATGCACTTAGTTTTCCGCTCTGTGATATTAAGAAATGAAGAGGGGGCAAAATGTGGAATAAATTTACAAGCATTAAACTAAGGGATGAGCCACAACGTGTTCCAAAACATTTCCATTATACCTCCAAGACGGAGGTATGAGGCCAGTATTCGAGACATTTAATCAGTCTAATCATAGATCAAACTAAAATAGAAAGAGAACCACAGAACCAAGTGGATGGAAAATGTGTTTGTACAGTAAAGTACAATGGAAGTGAATATGGCACAGTTTTGCTAAATGAAAAGATATGAAATACACAAGCACAAAATTTCATTAAAATGTGCGAATAAGGTGTGTGTAGGCCTGTTTTCTATTATACCTACCCTGGGTGAATAACGGTAGTATTGGCTGTTTCTTTCTCGGCATTGAAGCCAGAATCCACCTACAACATTGTCTGATTCACTCCATCTGTCCTATCCCAGCAGCCCTCACTGCAGAGGCCCTGAGCTCAGTGGGTGGAGTCAGATCCAACCTGGTCTCATAAAAATATTTACCTTTGTGCTCTTTGCGCAGGTTTAAAGAGTAATGTCCACCGAGTGGCGCTAAACACAGGTTATACATGAACCCTGGCACATTTTCATTATGCTGATATAGGTATAGGGATATTCCAGCGGTTCAGAATTTAAATATCTGTGGACTGCTGCTAAAATTTGTTGCTAAATATATGCTCTACCCCAAATCAAACCATAAACCTACACGATAGTGTTAACAAATGCAAAGCTGATATAAAAAACATTTGTTGACACAACCGTGCAATTTCAACTGCCTTTTACACCAATTTGAGCTGTTTTAATTGTGAGCTTCTTGCATCTCAAGTATGTGTCTGTACATGTGTGAACTACCGAACAAACCAAACACTCAAGAGCATCAGTTTTAAAATATCCCAGCATATTAATATTGTCATAACTAGATATTCTTCAAGTAATTGTGTAAAAATTACGCTTCATAAAATCAAAACTCTGTAAATGTGTGCAACTGCCGTTTTACTGCCTTTAGTGTTTATTTCTTTTGGGAACTGCAGTAATATGTAGTTATTGGTACATATTTCGTGTCTCGCAATGAAGTGCACCATACTACGTTTATGCCATGAGACCAAGTAGGTCAGATCAAAGTGCTTTTAGAGGTAAGAGATAATGGTGTGACTGTTCATTGGTCTTCCATTTAAAAATGTGTCTGATTCAAAGCTTTGAACTTTTTGTAACATGATATGGTGCACAGGAGGAAGTATTTGTCAGTCTTGTTTGGAAGGCATCCTTCATTTACATGCAAAACGAATTTCGTAAACAAATCCACCAAAATAATCAAGTTATCCTTAAGATGCAACAGCATATTTTCTCCTCTCTCCTACATCATATTTTTTGCTTCTCCTGCATTCTCGTCTCGCCTGCTGTCAGTCTTCCCATGCCATTTAACAGCAGAACAGTCATTAACCAAACAGCAGGGTTGCTATGGGAACATCATACTGCCACTCATGACCAGCCGGCTGAGATGAAATAAATATGGATGCCAACTGGGTTGCTAAAGTGTGTACCTGCAAATATTTATAAAAGTAAAGCAAACGGAGGACACTTATTTTCATAGATGCATATCTTTCCAAGCCCTCTGTGTCTTTCCGTCTATGTCGTATCTGCTTTCTGTGAAGTGAATCCAGAGTTTTTGCATCATTAATGCCAGGAGGAGCAGTGATGCAAATGACATAAAATATGTCTGTGGGGAGCAGGTAAATGGAAGGTATGTTTACTTCACTATCATCTCATACCAGCCGAAACAAATTATTATAATACATTACAGAATAGGTTTATAGTAATGAAGTAATACATTTTTTCAGAAAGGATGCATTTAATTAATTAAAAGTGACAGTAAACATAAACAAATACTAATTAGAATAAATTAAATAGCATCAAATAAGCATATAAGAATGTTTTCTGAAGGCTAATGAAAATAATAATTATATATAAAAATATAATTTACTATTTGATATGGCAATTAAATGTAATTTTAAAACAATTTATAAATTATACAAATAATTTATTTATTTTAAATGACATTTTATAATAATAATAATATTTTACTATATTACTTTATTTTTATTTTTAAAAAAGTACATAGTGTGCTTAAGAAATGTCATTAAAAATGTTTTAAATAAAAATTAAACCATACCACCTTGAACAGTAAGAACAATAGAAAATAATCGGACTTGTATAACAAAAACTAGTATTAATTTCCATATAAAATGTCAATCAAAAATTGTGTTAAACATTGAGAATAAATTGTTAAACATATATATAAAATATTTTCATTTCATCATTCAAATCTGCCCTGCAATACAGATTTACTTGGCATCAACATTATCAGGCATTAGCACCACACACATGCACAAGTGAACGAATGAAGTGCTTACAAACCACCAACTAGTAAACAAGCTAAAACATCGGCCTCAGGCCCTCTCCAGTGGAGAGAGACCAAACATAATCCCCCCACAATCCCCTTGGGCTGACTGGTAAAGCAGAATTCAATCGTGTAGCAACCTAACAGTAGGAAAAAAGTGAAGGAATATTTTATAATGGAGCCCCACTGGTTACTAAGAAGAACCTTGAGAAGAACATCTAACAGTTGGGCTCAAAAGACTGCCAGAGCACAATGTTAACATTGTAGAGGATTATACTGTAGATGAAATACTGGCAGCCCACTTCAGCACGAATAAAAGAGAAAGGGAAAGAGCACTTATGCACTTCAACAAACGGTTTAAAGCAAGTAACTAGTCACATTTCACCGCATAGTTTTCAACAAAACCCAAAGGGCCCTCTCCACCGTTATGATTTAAATACAGAAGAGAAAACATGATTGACAAGTTCTCAGAAGTGCGCTCAGGCAAACCGCACAGCAACAGTCGCTTGAAGCGAAAAATATGAGTCAGTCACAAGCACTTTAGCACCTGGAGAAAATCCACTTAAAGACGCTAAACACCACTTGTTCAGAGCAGACTGTCAATTCATATCAAGAGCACACAAAAGCAATTATACTGTTGTGGAAATTACAACATGTGAGGCACTAAATAAAATAATAAATCAACACAGCTGTTGCTGTCTAGTCGCAGAGATGCTGTTATAACAGCGGCACTAGTGATTCACCCGCTGGCACGTTTTGTTATCTGAGGTCACGTTGATCAAAACAAATGTGTTTTAGCCTATATTTATACCACCACCTTAACCACACACTGGTTAATGGGGCAAAGAGAAATAATTATAGAGAACAATTCATTGGTTTGTTGAAATGAGCCGTACTCAGGAGAGGCTCATCGTTTTTCACCTCTAGGCTTTTTTTAACCAGTTGAATCAATCCAAGGAAATGGATAGAATGTGACAGTTTGAGGTCCTCGGTAACATTACCCTCAAATTAATGGCAGACGTGATCTGAAGTCAGAGCAAATAGTGGTCCAAATATAATTCAGAGTCATACAAGCCACAGATCTGAATTAAGGTCAAGGACAATCAAGGGCGAGTAACGGTTGCATAAGGCCCAGGGGCACCAGTCACCTCTCCTCACTGGAAAAAACAGCTTAAGCTTGTAGCTGCAGAACAAAGATGCTGGTTATTGGCTGGTCAACCGGTTAGCGTGTTCCAAAAAACAGCTTGACCACTTTGAGCTGGCGTAAACATGGACGATGACAAAAGAAATCCTCAAAAATCTGGTTAAAACAAATTACAAAAGGGTTTTTGGTTATTAAATATGTACACTCTGTTATTATGTTGGTATCACTTTGTTTTGTGCTTCTATACAATTAAATATATATATATTTATTATTTAATGCTCTGAGGGTTTAAAAAAGCAAAAATATACAGCTCTGGAAAAAAAGAGATCACTGCAGAAAAATAAGTTTCTTTTGGGTTTTATTCTTAAAACTGTTAATCTCACCAATACACCACCAATACAAAACAATGCACGATTGTTTCATTTTTTGTGAACTGCTGTCTATATATTGCTGTCTGTATATTAAGGATAGAAGCAACTTGATGCTCGCTGAATCCTTGTGACTGTAAATCTAGGATTGAGCCCTTTTTTCTTGATTTAAACCCTTTCTTTTCACTGTTTTGGCATGTTTAGTGTTTATTTTTACATTTCTAATTACTTTTGAAAGACTTCTAGCATTTTTACCATCCAACTGGTCACACTGCAAGAGGAAAGTATACTTTTCCCCGTTAAATACAATTGGATTCAGGTGCTCACCAAATAAGTACCTCAATAAACAGAATGAAGTATGTTTGTGTAGAAATTTAACAAAAACTGGCATTAAATGCTAAGAGAGCTTAGAATACTCAAACAGATATCGATTTAGGAGTAAATTGCAACGGTCTCTTATTTTTTTCCAGAGCTGTATATTTTTAAAATACACTATAAGTCGTTTTTTAAAATAAGTCTCTTGTGAACACCAAAGCTGCATTTATTTGATCCAAAAATTAAAAATGTGAAATATTATTACAATTAAAATGACTAAAAACTATTTTGTATTTAAATTTATTTTAACAAGTAATTTATTCCTTGATGGCATAGATGAAGTTTAGCAGTAATTACTCCAATCCGTCAGAAATCATTCTATTATGGTGATTTGCTGCTCAAAAAGTCTTGTACAGCCTAATAGACTTTTTCTTTTTAGGCATTGTTTGGAAATATAATTTTTGTAACAACACAATTCAATTTTTACTGTCTATTTGATTAATTTCATAATTTCTGAATATATAAACTTATTGACCCCAAACTTATGGTAAATGCAAAATAAAGTAAATGTCATTGAAGGATTAGTTCACTTCCAGAAATAAAATTTCCAGATAATTTACTCAATCATGTCTGTCCCTCTTCAGTCTAAAAGAACTGTTTCAGTATTTTCCTCAATATAGTGGACTTCAATGGGAGCCAACAGGTTTCAATGCAGCTTCACAGGGCTCTACAAGAAAAAAAAATGTTGCACCACTATACCACCATCACAAGGTTACTGCCACCAGACGCCCTTTATACAGAAGGGGGAATATCCTCAACCACCACCAGTGTGTAGCATCCACCTGAGTACTGGAAAGTGACCTTTCAAACAAGACTATATAATGCATGAGATTGAGCTACTGTAGTGAAAGATGATCTTTTGTGGTTAAACCCAAAAGAGCCTTATTCTTAGTCTGGGATCACGAACAGCCCTTTAAACCATAAATGAAACTGCAATTCAACCTGTTGGCTCAAATTGAAGTCCAATATATGGAGGGAAATCCTGGATAGTTTTTCTTAAAAACTGTTTTGACTGAAGACAGACAGACAATAACATCTCGGATGGCATGGGGATCAGTAAATAATCAGATTTTTAGTGTAGTTGCACCACATGACATTAACAACCTCAACTAACCTTGCTTTGGCATAAAAAGGTCAAACTGCCTCAATATTTGTCGTTAGGGTCTGCAGGAGTCCTCGCTATGACATAATTTCCATCAGCAGGTAGCTGGTTTAAGACATTCTACCAACACTGCAAAACACACAATAAATAATGTGTCACGACTAGTATGCAAACACATCTCTTCATTCAAAGCACTGATCCAAAGTGAAACCACATGAAGCACAAGCTGACATTCCCTTTCCCATAATCAGTGACTTTGAGCTTGATTTTTCAGGCTTAAAATCTTTCCCTTTAAGCAAGACACAAGCTTGCTTTAACAAAACACACTCTCCATTCAGAATAACCTTTCCATCTGCCCACACAGAATAGAGGTCTTTTTTAGTTGTATTGAATTGTGGGAGTAGATGGTCTTGCACACCTGTGATCTCTTCTTTCAGAGGTATAAATGGCTGCAAATAATACCCTGAGGACATTTCTACCGGGGTGAGGACCTCAAACCAAACAGACTGGTACTGAACCTTGATTGAACCATCAACAAATCAAACAACGCATGTTTGATCCAAGGAAAGTGGAGGGGGGTTGAAATCAAAAAGGAAGCTGGTTGGATTACATTGCCTCTGGTACACATAACCATGTCCATGTGTGTTTGTCTGGAGTGTGTTTTCTACAGGGGTAGCAGAGGGAAATAAGAGCCAGGAGTGACTTATAACTACAGGAATGTAAGGAGACCCAAGAGGGCTGCTGAGAGGCACAGACACAACCAGAGCATACTGCTAAGAGAAAAGACAGGAAAGGAAGGGGAAAAGGTGCGGAGAGCTTAAGTAACAGAAGAACCACTTAATGTTTTTGTTCACACCTTCACTTACAAGTTCTTTTCTTCTAGGCCACGCAGATGCCATATGTTAAAGTCATTTTTGACTATTTTATGGAATACCATTTTATACTGTAGCAGCATTAAACTGCAGACTTAATGACTGGAGGACAAAGTTTCCATTTTCTAATATACTGTTCAAATTTTAGGTAGATAAGGTTTTTTTAATGTTTTTGAAGAACGTCTCTTATGCTCACAAAGGCTGCAGATATCTGATCAAAATACTTTAAAAACAGTAATACTGTGAAATATTTAAAGTGACTATTTTCTATTTTAAAATGTAAGTAAAAAACACGTGATTTCAAAACTGAATTTTCTGAAGCCATTACTCCAGTCTTCAGTCACACGATCCTTTATCTCTGTAATATTCTGATTTGCTGCTTAAGAAACATTACCACTATTTATTATAAGCAGTGTGAAAAAGTTCTGTTGCTATGGCTGCGTTCACACAGCAGCATTTTCTTTACTGGTGAGAGTCTGGAAATGTCTCGTTTACCCAGCAGCTTTTAGTTTAGAATTCTGTCTGAACGTGCAACGGGAGTCAAGCCCGTATTCCTTACCAGTAACCATAGCGACAGTGACCAAAGTAATATCAAAGATGGCGACGTCTAGCCTGGGCCCGCCCATACTTCCTTTGACACTACATTCTTTTTGTGAGCAAAGTTAGTGCGGCCAAGCTGCTGTTTTAGAGCATTTCAGTTCCCAAAGAAATGGGAACCAATGAGAAACGAGCTCCCCCCTCCCCCGGCACGACTGAGGCGGGTGTAAGGCGATGACGCTGCAGTTCTGCGTCTGAGAACCATTTCAAACATGCCGTGTACCGAGCAGCAACAATCGTTCGACTCTGCTGTTGCAGCTGTTTTGAGAAATTTTCACAACAAAACGGAGCAGAAGTAATTAAAGTAAGTAAAGACTTTTTCCTGCTGCTTTAATGAAGGTTACGGTGGCTACACATACGTCATCGGAATGAGTGGTCTGATTGGTTGTAGTTTCGTCCAGTAGTATACAGAGGCATCTGACGGATACAGGTTAAGCTTAGAGGTTACAGGTTAGTAAGGTAGCTTGGCCAGACTAAGCTCCTATGAGCTTAATAGTTGCAGAAGCCAGACTAGGCGACGTCCACAAATTGAAAGTCGACTGAGAGTCCAGTTTAGCCACAAGTTCTTTCTTCAAATTTTCATTAACTGACAGCAGCTTTTAAATTTGGGTGGAGAGAGAAGCATTTGTATCGTCCGTCGCGGGCTGAATACAAAACTGATCAGCTTTGGTGGATAACTGACGGGATAAAACTTTCAAGTCACATGCAGCTTATTTCTAAGTCACTGTAAGTTACCGGAAACGCACATGAAAACAAGCACTACATGGTAGACGCGGCAGAGCAGCTCTCTTTCGCATAGTATGACCTGATAGACAGTCCTGTTCCGTTCACACAGCGCCTGTGTCCTGAGAACCGGTTATGAGTCCTGAAAATCTACAGGTGTGAGTTTGGTTACACCCGTAAATGACCTAAATGTGTGTGAACATAACCGTATCAAAACATTATTGACAACCGTATTCTGCTGCTGTGTGAGCATAGCCTATATATATTAAGCACACCTTAATATTTATGTGTCATTTTTAATCAAACATGACAGGTCCAGTGCCAATTCATTGTAATTACATGGAAAACAGTAAGCAGCATATCTCCTTGTGTTCTAAAAAGGTCTGAAATAAAAAGAGGCTTGAGTAAATGTTATAAGAATTTTCATTTTTCAGTTTCTGTAACAGCTTAAACTCAAACACATGCCTTTTGACAGATAGCAACTCTGCACATGTTGACTTCTTCCTGAGCTGACAGCAGAAACAAAGCAGTCTAGGAAGATGTCAATCAAACATCCTTCATTCAGCAGCAGCAGCACCACAGAGTTAATGTACGTGAGTCAGTGTGCCTTCAGCTTGTGAAAGGGTGCTAATTATCACTGAATAGATGATGTAAGAACATTAAAGATTAATAAGACTTTATCAAACTTTAAATAAATGTAATACTCGGTTTAATCATGCAAGGTTTTTTTCCTAACTGAGGCTGAACCCCATCACTTCTACTCTCAGGGGAAGGTTGAACAGCTGTCTGCATCCTTAAGAAACATCCTCCGGCTGCAAGTTCACTGTTAATCAGACCGATAACCGTACTCTATTCCCTGGAGAACTGCTGTTACACTGCTTCTTTTACAGTCTGCTCCTGTAGAATGAGTTAGCAAAAATACAGCTTTCCTGGATCAATTTTACAGAGGTGCTGAATGCACCGAGGCCCAAAAGTGTGTGAAAAGAAAAAAAAATCAATGGATCAGGGATCAGCTAGGTAATACACTGAAAAAATTATATTTTATTAAATAATTTTTTGTCCTTCTTAAAGATACAATTACCTGGAAAACTAAATAGTGACTTTTCCACAGAATGTGTCTTACATTTCGTTTAATTTTCTTACATTGGTCAGTAAAGCGGGATCCTAAGGAATCAGGAAATGAAAAATGCTGCCAAATGCTGTGTCTGCCACAGATAATGTACTGTAAATAGGCTTATCCTTTTAAACCAAAAATGTAAAACTGTTTGGCAATGTGTTAAAGAAAAATGAATTTAATTCCCATTTGAGTGTATTGTTTTTTTGTTTGCACACCATTAGTTCAAATAGATCTTATATTTAAGATCTTATCATCAAACAAAAACTTTTCCACACATTATATAAAGGGCACCTAAGTACACTAAGAACAAAAAGTACAAAAGCTGTCACTGGGACAGTATCCTTTCTAAGGGTGTCTATACACACATTTTAGGAACTTTCTATCTACTTATTTTTTATCTTTAGAGCATTTACACTTTAGGTTTAAATAAGGTACAAAAGTAGGCCTTTTAAAAGTGTATCGCCCAAGTGAGCGTTTTTGTACTTTTTTTTTTTTTTTTTTAAAGAGGGAGCAGGTGTTTGGGAGAGGTGCTTGTGGGAAAAAACAGACACACATACAAAATAAGAGAAACATCCTGAGGCATTCAAGATGAACATTTTTCCTACAGATTCAGAGTCCATCCTCACAGTCTTGATGGTGTACAGAGGTAAACCATAATGCAAAGGAGAAAGTAAAATGAGAGGGAACAGTGTTCCTTAAGATCCTACAGAGTAACAGCGCCCTCCACTGTAAGCATGGAAAAGAAGACAAAATTCTTAGCATATTTAACTCAAAAATCTCATTTCATAGCACACTTTCACCTCCCAAAAATGTTGTAATCAAGATTGAAAAAATAAAGAAATAAATTGTCTTCCACACATTTGGTCGTTTTCTCAATAGACAAATGTATTAATTAATTAATTAATTAATACAAAAATGCATTTTTGCATTTAAGGTAACCTTAATGCAAAAATATTTCATGGAATACAAACAAAGCTTTAATATACAAACAATAAATTATGCACAATCCCCTTGCTGTATATTTATATAGTAATATAACCGTATACCAACACAATATCATTATGCAAATAATATATTACTGCGCGAACAGTGTTATTTCACACAGAAGATAGGCTATTATGTACAAATAAAATATTAGCATAAAAAGTAAATTATGGTGAGGTGCATTATTACATTATTGCACTTTTAAAGAAAAATACTGAGACAAAAAAAACAACAGTGTGTAAATGCACCGACTGAATTTTTCACAGGCCTCCGCTTACACTTCCACCCAGAATGCTGAGCCTTTGTCGAAGAATTATTGAGAGTAACAAAGATGTTTTTGAAAACCTTCTGCTGTTGAGTGCCATTTAGTGTGATTTACAACCATCCACATCTGCTCAAAGAGTGAAGCTGACGGTGGTCTGTTTGTGGTGTGCACTTGACCTGCTGTGTCTGTGTTGCAGAGACATGCTATCTATTTTAACTACCCACTGAGGGAGGTGAGGCAGATAGAGACATGAGGAGAGACGGGGGCTGGGGGTTCCGTCTCCCAGCATCCTCTTAGTAAATGAGATCAGACTCATTTCAGAAAGGCTCAAGGCAGTTTTAAATATCCCAGTGTACCCAAACATAAAAAAACAGAAAACGTGGCAAATAAACACTTCAAGATAGACATGGCTCATATCTCATAATGCCAACATGAGAGAAAAAAATGTTTGCAATGTCTTCGGTGCTATTCTGAGATCAATGACCTTTCAACTGACATGTTTGGGTGCCATTCTGAAAAGGCCAGATGTGACGGTAAGATCTTTGTGCATACCGAAAAACTCAAGGATTTAGCAGCGGTTCTGTCTGTTTTAATCAATTCAGGCTCCAAGGTTTATAAAAAAACACATGTGGATTCAAGGTTGTGGGTGCATGCATATGTATGAACTGATCAAATTAGATCAGGGTGCATTTTTTTAAATTTTGGTAACCAAACAATTTTGGTTAACACTGAGTTCCACTGAATGGAAGTACAAAAAGACAATTTACACAATCCACAAAAGAAAGAGGGTACAACAGGTCATTTTTGAGTGAACCATCTCTTTAAGGGATATATGCTTAAAGGTTTTGATCTTTATTTTGCATTGTATTGCACCCTCCTCATCCAAAGGCTCTGTTTGAATAGCCATCATGGATTGTAGATTCGGAATTGCTACAATTGGCCAGCAGTTGTGTATGTTTAACAGCCAACATCTTTATAGATGACACAAACACTCATTACAGAAAAAGCATGAGTGACCACATAATTAAAACACTGTTGGGTGCAATAGCTGGCACGGAATCTTCTTTTACTTTCAATCTTTCTAAAACACAAATTGTATCTTGTTTGTTAACAGAAAATAAGGTAAACAAAGGGCCAAGTTCTAACTGGTCTGGCACTTAATTAAAAGTAAAGTAAAATATTTCGGTTTTTGCGTAGACCTGTGTTTGCCTTCATTATTTACTGTGCATGCACAAATCAGAGAAAGTGGCTAAAGAGGCAAGGATGTAGAAGCAGGAGTTAATCACCTTCTGTGGAGGTGGTGTTTAGTCACACTATTACATCATAAAGTGGAACATTCCAAATCCTGTTGTTTTGGCAGATTTTTTTTTCAGACTTACAAGAAAGTTTTGAGTTCTGAAACTTGTGTTTTTATAGTACAATGACCTAGTAAATATCAAAAGATCAATTCTTAATTCAGCACTCCTTCACGTTGCGATATGATTAGATATACAGGTCCTTCTAAAAAGAATTGCATATTGTGATAAAGTTTATTATTTTCTGAAAATGTACTGATAAACATTAGACTTTCATATATTTTAGATTCATTACACACAACTGAAGTAGTTCAAGCCTTTTATT
>JAUYWG010000044.1:9832440-9844018 GCA_034779775.1 Enteromius afrohamiltoni
AAATAAAATAATAATTATATATAAATATAAAGATAAAAAAATAATAAATAATTAATATATATATATATATATATATATATATATATATATACACTTTTTTTTTTTTTACTTTTTTACTATTTTATATAAAACACTGGTTTAAAAGTGTTCAATTTGCATTATATATTGCATATATATTTACATTATATTGTAGAATTCTGTCATCCCAATGCCCCAAACTGTTGTTCAAACACGAAAGTTCAGGCATTCAGAACAGAAGTTCAAACTGTGGAGACACACATACTTCATTTCCCAAAAGCGTGGTTGAAGTGCTTTTACAGAAGCACACACAAATTTATCCAGTGCCACTAAATCCCTGCATCAACTCTAAATCCCCCCCTGATGCGACAACACAGAGACAAGCCGGTATTCAGTTCCAGCTCTGTACACACACAGCCCTGCTCAGGTCATTCCTCAATATGCCAAACAACGGCGTGTTCACAGACCACAGAGTGAGAGACATTACAGCTAACTAATGAGCCTCCATTTATTCTGCCTGCCAAAGCCCAAGATAAAAATACACTCTTATACAGAATAGAGTATAAAAGAGCGGCACTATCTGAGTCTGAGGCCTGACCTGATATGCTGCCTAAAGGAGAGAACACAAGAAAGATGTATTATGAAGAATAAAGGCACCATAATTCAAATTGTGATAAGATGTGATTTGTAAAAGCTAAATTTGCTTACTTTCGTAAATTTAACAATATTTATACACAGTGATTGTATGTAGTTTTGTGTGTTTTTTCATGATTCTGGAGCCCCCTGTAGGCCTTAGTTGACAGGAATTAAGGAATTAAAACAAAGCTATGAGTGTACAGTGCATCCAGGGAATTGTACTGTTGTTTTACAATATATTGACTTTTCAGTTAACAAAACGTCTTCTATTAATATGACATGTAACCTACCTGCCTACAGTTAAATGAGCGGAAGTTACTACAGTATAATTACAGTGTATAGCTGTACATGTGCATTTGTTGATGCTGCAAAGCTATAAAGCATGTTAAAAAAAATAAATATGACCTTACGTTGTGTTAATCACGTTTACACACTGCCTCTGAAACTTTTGTCTTCAATAAAAAAATAAAAATGAAAAAAATAAATAAATAAACAGATCAGGTTAATGTTTTTGCAATCAACAATGCAAAGTTCAACATTTTTGTATGCGTTTTTCTGGTTTTCTGTACTTGCAATCCTTTCCTACAGATACGAAAATGCAGAAAATGGAAAATTAAACCTATTACAATTTTTTTATGATGGATGAAAGCGTCTCATTTCAGTCTGCAATGTCCTTGAGTTTAAAATTCTTCGCAAAAAAATCTGCAAAAATGTCAACAATTCTTTGTTTTTCTGCCAATATGGGGTGCTATGTGTACATTAATGAGAAAAAAAATAACTTAAATGATCTTAGAAAATGGCTGCAATATAACAAAGAGTGAAAAATTTAAGGGTCTGAATACTTTCCGTACCCATTGTATGCCAGAAACACCTGTTGGTTGGACTGTTGGATGGAATTACTGACCAATCAGAAACAAACTTGCATCTCATTGGTCAATTGCAACGGGCATCTTAATTTATCCTTGACCATTGTTCCAGGCAACCAGTTCCAAAGAAAACCTTGTAAGGGCTTCTTATTATTTTATACAGCTCTTATCATGGGAATATGAGTAATGAAAAAACTGACATCAATCGTTCGGTCTTTCTCTTCAGGGTCTGTTTCCGGTCTGTGTTTGATAGAGCTATTCTGACTGCATATCTTTTTCAATCCGTCGTCAGTGTGAGCACTCGTCCAGGTTACGACAGCTGTCGGATTGATCTACAGCCTCAGGCTGGCGCAGTAATGTAGACCAAATGGCCTGAGTCGCCTGCGATAATGCAGCCTTTCTAGGAGGATATTGGAAATCAATTCTTGTCATCACTAAAGATAATTCTTCCTTTTTCTACTTTCTTGTTTATCAAACATCAGACCCGAAAATGAGAAGTCAAAAGCATAAGTGTGGTTTTATGTAAAAGACAGCACTGGTGTGTTGCATATACAAATGCATGTCAACTAATTTCTTTATGACAAATCTGATGACTGCAATAAAAAGCTGATGTGAGATGCTTTACATCAGGCTATGGAACACACATATAGAGAGATATTTGCACACATGCACACACACACACAAGATAAATAACTTGCCATTTACTACAATTATCATCCTGATTTACAGCTGTGGAAACAGAAACAGCCTCAGGGCTGTATTTGACCCTTTATTAATGAATTTATCAACGTAGAATGACAAAAGGCAAACTCATTATTGTCCTCAGGGTATGTTCCTAATAATGAGTTTCTTAGCATAATTATGAAGCATTTGAAGCAGGCTCCAAAATGAACACACGCCAAATGAGAGTAAAAAGTAGCTGGTAAGATATTGCCCCAATCTCTGAATCATTTTCATACTGGCGAGGTTTGTGTTACGGACTCACGATACAGCTGGCGTCAGATCTAGATGGCTCTCGGTCCCACAAGGAAAAAAGTAACAGAGAGTATAGCACGTTTAAAAGGATCAGGTTTCTAAATTAGGATAACTAAATTCAAAATCAGCATTCAAATTTCTGATTACAATCTAAATTTAATAATAACTTAAAATTGGGGTCAGATTTAAAACCAGGTAAAAGTAAAAATTAGAAACCAAAGTTAGGAGAACCGAGGAGTATGTTAACAGAAGTGCTGGAAAGCAAGACACGCAACATCCGTGCTACATTAAGGAGGAACCTTTCACTCAACATTTAGTTGTGTTCTTCAAATTTGATTGGCTGACAAGAGTTACTCCTCTATGAAATGAAGATTTTGTCATTAATCACTTGCTCCCATGTCGTTCCAAACCTGTAAAAGCTTAATTTGTTTTCGGAACATTAAAGTTTTTTTTATGTTAAAAGAAAATATCTCTACAGGGATATTAACTCTCTTCTTGTCAAAAAAAAAACAATCTAAGTACAGTTTCATGAAATATTTATCACAATACATTTTTTCTTCATTTGTGGCTCACACTGTCTATGAATTAGTCATTTTTATATTAATGTTTTTTTTAGTTCTATACTTCTTTAATATTTTGTATTTTAGGGGATTTATTGTATTAAACTACAGTATATTCTTTTAAACTATGTAATAATTATTTCTATTCACAATAATAAAAATTAAATACATGAGTTAAGTCTACTCTGCATTATAATGTTTCTATGGTGGTCATTTCTGACCATGATCTGTACAAGTGTGACTATTTTTAAGACCATTTATCATACACTGTTAACAGTGTGTGTGTGTGTGTTCACAAAGCAAATGCCACAAAAGTCAGTAAGTTACACTATACTTAGGTGAAGGAGTAAAGAACATTATATGTTGTTTTTTTTAGGATCAGTTTGATACAAACTGGATTCTATTGATTTTACATTATATTTTGGTTGCAAGATATGCTACCAAGAGAAATCAGAAGAGAAGTCAAAGAGAAAATCTGGGGTTAATGAGACAGAGCTATTTTGCTGCATATCAAAGTCAAACCTGCTGGAGTAAGATGAAATGGAGCACTTTTTTTAAACTCTGCTTCCCATTTGTCAGGCAGATTGGCTGTGAGGGGAGCATCCTGTCTGGTTAGTGGCTAGGAAAGGAAGGATGTGGAAAGATCCCCTGGGAAAAGAGAAAGCATCACTGTACGTCTCTGCTCTTTCCCACAAGAGGCTTAGCTCAATATTAAGTGTAGACACACACACACACTCACACTTCCATCTCCGGCTCATCATTCCACCACACCTACTCATGCAATCCATTGTCGATCTGTCCCACAAGCCCTCTCCCTAAAATAGCACAGGTTGTCAGGTATGATAAAAAACAGCAGGCACGCTGTGAGACGGCAAGAATGAAAAATTCCTGTCTGTTTGTTTGTAGCATTACAGGACTTGTGTATTCACATCCTCATGGGACGGTATCGAAGGCAGGAACCATCCGTCATGCTAATTGGGACTGTTTATAAAGCAACACCATGCTGACAATATGTCTTTCTCTCTCTCTTTGCTCTAAATTAAACAACACTGTGTAAATCCGAGCTGTCATGGCTGTTTAGCATGATTTCTGGGCTTATTCTGGACTCTAAAATTGTTTGAGTGGTTACTCTAATCTGAATGAAAGCTTTGACAATAATTTAAGCCATAAATCCTATTTATTCACATGAATGTTGCTTCAACCATACGCTGAGTTGGAGGTACTTTATAAACTTGAGTAGAAAGAGAGCAGCACGAACATTCTTCAAAATATCTACTTTTGTGCGCCATTAAAAGAAACATTTAAATGGTTTATCAAAGGAATAAATTCTATTTTAAAATATATTAAGACTGAAATTATGCCGTAAAAATAAATAATTAATTAATAAATGAATGATTTATCAAAGGATCAAATTGCCTATATATTAAATATATTAAAACAGTAAAATAATCACAATAAATAAAATATTTCACAATATTACTTATTTTTTATTTAATAAATGCAGCCTTGGTGAGCATTAAAGGTGTATTTTAAAGAATATTTTAAATGAATTATACTTAATAATTAATATCCCTCTCTTTCACCTTCCTAAAATCCGGTATATCAATATTGCACACTTGCAGTTAGCCAGTTGACCGAGGACACAAAACTTTAACCAGCAGAGCCTGAGGAGGGTCGCAGCGCCCCTGAGGTCTCACCCCGCAGCGTCTGGAAACTAAATCAAGCTGATTTTAAAACAGAGAGAGATCTTGTTAAACTTCATGAACAGGGCTCCAAGAAAAAGTTAGAGCACCCGAGAGGCAGTTAATAAACAGTGAAAGCGCACGGCAGTGTTTGCCAAAGGAAACAGACGGCTTAGAGGGGGAAAAAGTCAAACTACTCACACACACACATTCTCTTTGCCAGCTCACTGGAGCCTGCGATGAAGGAGGGAGGAAAAGAGTGGCTTAAAAAGGTAAGGACTGATAGGATATCCTTAGGTCACAAAAATAATTTGGATGAAAGTAATCTCGCCAGCCTGGAGTTTTATACATGAGAGGAATACAAACGGCTTATTGTGGCGGAACGTGTGATGTCGGTAGGAGAAGGAAGTGAGGTCACCTGCAATCACCTCTCAGATATTGCCTTTTTGAAGCCTGGGCTGAGACAAGGTGATCACGACCCCAGTGCAGAAAATATACTACATATGGATGCATCATTACCAGATTGACTCCTGGTTAAATACACCACCATGGTAGAATGTACCTGTGAGAAACAGACACACATACACACTTTTCATCCACGGCTCTGCTAATGAACTGCGAGAGACATGAGCTATCAAGGTTAGAGTCATGGAGGCTAGAGAGGGGCTGCTTTTTTGCACAGGACACATTGATGGCCCCTCAGAGAACCACTAGCCTGATCTACAGCAGCAGTTGGAGCACTAAACACACACCACTGAGCTCATTTCCTCTTACAGTAAAAGGGAAGAGCCATTTCACATGACACAAAGAATAGAAAGCCCAAAATATGCAGGCAAAGAGTTACTGAAAGGCAATAACGTCTCGAAAGCTGCTACAAATTTCTCTAACTTTTAAAGGAATAGTTAACCCACAAATGAAAATTTGCTAACCCTCAGGCCATCCAATATGTAGATGAGTTTGTTTCTTCACTGGAACAGATTTAAAGAAATTAAGCACTGCATCAGCTTCTTAGTGAATGGGTGCCGTCAGAATGAGAATTCAAACATCACAGTGACTCCAGAACATCAGCTAATATCTAAGTCATAAACTGCATGTTTGGAAGAAATAAAGGCATCAAGGTGTAAAAAAGACCCCTCTAATGGTTTAAAGTTAAAAATGCCTTAATTATGAATTTCTTTTATATGAACACAGCTTTTTACTTTATTAGACACTAACTGTTGGACTGGAGATGTGTGGGTTACTCATGGATTATTAAGATGTTTTTATCAGCTGTTCGAACTCTCATTCTGACGGCACCCATTTACTACAGAGGACGCTTTGGTGAGCTAGTGATGTAATGCTGTAATTCTCAACATCTGTTCCAATGAAGAAACAAACTCATCTACATCTCGGGTGACCTGAGGGCGAATATATTAACAGCAGATTTCCATTTTTGGAAGAACTATTCCTTTAACAACAACGAAATTACATGCTGTTATTCTCATTTATTTTTGTTTGTTTACTTATTTACTTACTTATTACTTATTGTTGTTATTTTAAAACATAACAGAATATATCAGCTAGGCCATCATCATTACGTGCGATCGCTTATGGGAGAGAAATCGGAGATGATGAAAAAAAAAAAAAGCAGCACATAAATACTGAAAATTGTTTGTGTTATTTATTGAGTGTTAAATAAAAGCTGCCCTGATTCTCCAAAGGGTGATATTACACTTGTTCCGTGTTACTCTACATCACACCAGGAGAGAAAATCATGCAAAGACGAGCGAAAATTACCTTTGGGGCCGCTCAAGAGCTCTCTCACACACACACACTTGCTCAGACACAAACACACATTCATGTGTCAAAAGAGCAATTACACGCTGGCTTAGTTCATGAAGACAAATGTAGAGCATTTTTCAGAAGCCGATTAACAGACTTTTTATCACACTAAAACCTGGGAATTTCATTTGCAGGTTTTAAAGAGTGCACACTATTTTTCTTTAAAAGAAAAGGGGCATATCCTGTCTGTGCTTGATATTAGAAGACAAAGAATTACAGTGGAACAGCTTATATATATATATATATATATATATATATATATATATATATATATATACACACACACACACACATATAGATTCTTACTCTTCTCTCTCATCTGATTGGTTGGAATGAATTCAAGGAATCTCATTAGTGATTTAAATGAGCTGAGGAGCAATAAGGCTTGAATCATGTTTCATGCGTCTGCTTGCATCTGACACCACTTAAAGCGGTTACTGCAAGGGCATGGATAGATGCAAGCTTAAATGAAAGAAAATGAACAACCATCTTTTGTTCTTCCCTTTTTCTTAGTCTCTCAGAGGCCTTAAACCTAATATTTTTTTTGTCCAGACAGTCTGTTCTTGCACTTCATAAAGGATTAGAAGCGTCATAAAGAGCCCATTTCATGTGTTTATGTGCTCAGAGGGAAAAAATTGAATTGTCTCATCACTCCCAAAGCTACAATAAACAGGTGGTAATAAAGGTGACGACAGCTGGAAGACGTTCCAATCATAACAAAGGCTTTCCAAATAAGTGTTCCCAATATCCTCAGAGTTTCTCCTTCATCTTCCCAGCCACCTACACGCTCTCAATCAACTGAAAAACTACCGATTTCATATTTCATTATCCCCAGTGTGAAGCAGCCTTTTTAATGTAATTTGGAGTTAATCACCACACTGGTTCTGCACAAAATGAAATCATCCTTGCAGTAAAAATCTGATTAGCTTTCATGGTTCATTTTATAAAGCTGTGTCTGGCATTCGAAAATCCAGTCATGGAACTGATTAGCCATCATTGCGTGCAATGGATCTTTACATCGCTGTGTCGTGAACCTTTTACAGGAATAAATTTTCACCTTTACATTTGCAAATATTACATATAAGTACTATATGTACATAAACAAGATAGTTAAATTATTTTGTTAATACATTTAATTAAAGGTAATAAGCGTACGGTATAAATGTACTTTGGTGCACTTTTTAGCGAGACACAAAATATGTACCAATAAGTACATATCACTGCAGTTTTCAAAAGAAATGAACACTAGAGGCAGTAAAACTCTCACACCTTTTATTCCTTTTCACACAAATGAGTTGCGATTAATAAAGTGTAAGTTTCACACAATTGCTTGAGGAATATCATGTTATGACTTAAATAGAATATTAAAAGATTATTTAAAAACTGATGCTTCGAACGTTAGCATCACACATATCCAGCTTCATATCTGTGGGTTTGTCCGGTAGTACAGAGATGTACTTGAGAGGCGAGAAAACAGTTCAAATCTGTGTAAAAGGAAGCTGGTATGCCACAGTTGCATCAACAAATGCGTTTTATATCAGTTTTGCATTTGTTAACACTATCAGGTAGGTTTAGGGTTGGATTTGGTGTAGGGCACATTCAGTAGCAACAGATTCAGTTCGATTCTGAACCATTGCAATACATGCATATTAACATGATAAATAGTGCCAGGGTTCACTGTTTGAAGCAGTGTTTTAGCGCCACTCATTGGACATTTCTCTTTGAAACTGCGGCAAAACAAGCAGGAACGCACGTAAAAACGGTGTTGCACAAAAAGTGCACATATTTTTATGAGACCAGGTTGCATTTGATGCCAGTGAACTTAAGACAAGCTAAGTTTTTGAGTCAATGTACGTCTTCAATTGAATATTGAACATGTATCTGCAATTGCCTCTTTACTTCACCTGGTTGCCTGTTGATGGCAACAATAAGCCTTAGGTGAGCCCCACAGCTTGTCTCTGTTCCTCTGTTGGACTGTTCTGAGGACACAAAGACACAGTGACTGGAGGCCGAGAATCACTCATCTGTGGAATGCAATAGCAAGACCTGAGATGAGGAATGCATATGGATTTTAAACAGCTTCTACTCTTGATCTGGCCTACCACTCCTCCTTTTCTTCTCTCTTCTTTTTCACAAAGACCACTAACAGTTTTCCACACACACACATCCCACCTCTCTGGAGCTCTCAAGAGGTAGAACAGATATAATTTCACAGCTGAGCTGCTAAAGCCACTGAGCTGTGGGCTGTACGAGATTTCACACCTGAGGTTACAATAGCGTTACAGATTGGATCTGTGACTTTACAAAGTGAAGGTACGCACACTCCCCTTGAGCAACCCCCCGCCTCCCATAACAAAAGAGTACATATCCTCTCAATGGATCTACAGCAATCGTTTGGATAATGTGATGGGAATACTGCCGAGAACGACTGTGCTGGTAAAGCAAATACATTGATTTATTTACCAGCACTAACATATGAGGATCAAAACATCAAGTTATCAAGTAAGATAACCTTCAAGTAAACAAATGCATTATCTGACTGCCAAAAAAAAAGTACTGTATTTTGGGAGTTATAAATATTACATGAATAATATCTAATAGGGATGTAACGGTATTGTAAATACCGTCGCACCGCAATATCAAATGTTTCCGATAATACCGTGGTCGCGTGACTCGATAAAATGATAGGTCTTCTGAGAAAGGTTTGCTCAGGTGAATGGAGCGAACAGGAGGTAGCGGGAACTACAATTCCCATCACCCCAAGCGTGCACATCATTCTTTGCTGCCTGTTGTCGCTACAGATCAGTGTTGCCAACTTCCCAACTTTGTCTCTATATTTAGCAACTATTCAGACCTCCTTGGCGACATTTTTCCCTAAAAGCAACTAGCGACAAATCTACAGCCTTCTTGGACAAACCTCAGCGAGTCTCCGGTACTTCCAGCGCGGCATGTGCACCCCTCTCTGCATCTGTTCTGTTCAGCGAGCGGCTGAGAGGAGCAGGGCTTTCAGTTAAAATAGATATGATGTTGCTTCTAACTTATGTGTACTTGGTTTCATTATTATGAATTACAAATATAATTATATAATTATAAACGATTATAAATAAGGATTAACATCTTGTAAGGTAGAGCTAGTTCTGTAGGCCTTATAATGGCATGCATTTCAGTCACTATTTCATATTCATTCCGTTTTTCTGACAACAGAAACCATTAAAAATATCAATGAAAACGGTTATATTGAGAATTAGGGTGCATTGAATAACGTGACCACAGAGAAGCAAGATAACATGACACACTGATGTAATGAATATGCAAATTGATATATGACATCATCTAGCAATCTAAAGCGGGTTTTAAATCGGATGTGTGGAAGGTTTAATCATTTTTTTGTTATTGAAATTGAAAAGTTCCCGTAAACAGTAAAAGTTCCTGTTTCTAAGTTTACAGATAGATGGCTGATGTGTGTGGCTGATGTGTTAGTTTTGTTTTTTATGTAAATGATTCAATATATACCGTACCATGCCATTAATACCGAGGTATTACAGTACCGTGAAATTTTGATACCGTTACATCCCTAATATCTAATATTATGATTATTTACAATGAGTGTTTAAATGTTATAGTGTATGTGCGTATGTAAATAAATATGAATGAACAATTAATTATATTACTAAAATAATATAATTGTGTATGTGTGTTTTTTCTTTTATAAAGTGACTGTCTGCAAGCAGCCTGCCTTAAGAACTTCACAGCAGATTTCAAAGCACATACTTCCTGTGCCAGCCGAGCTGATCCCTGAACAGTATCTACACCTTCAAACTGTCGCCACAGCTTCAGAACGAGGCTGAGCCATCTCCCCAAACCACCCGAGGAGCCGATTATGCAAATGCAAGGCTAGCTAATTAATTGGCAGTCAAAGAGGACTGCTCGTCTCCCAAACCCTGCACCACAGAGATGGCTTTCTTGACAGCGGATGAGGGGGATCGGGCCCAGAGGCAACAACAAAATAACAGAGATTTACAGTGGCTGATGATAATCAAGAACCATAATTGCTTTTTCAATCACAATGATAATGACACAATCTTGATGTAGGGCATTGTAATTGTGCTATTAATATGTATACTCTCTCAGCACTGCAGCCATCTGTTGTGTAGAGAGAGAGAGAGAGAGGGGTGCTCGAAGCCTCTTCAGCACATTAAGAGGATGCGTTATGCAGCTTACAGCCATCGGAACGAGGTCAAATGTGTATATAATGAGGGCGTTAAATGGCTGGTTGGCTGGTTAAGAGCAATTTACTCTCTGAGGGGAAACAATGAAAAGTAATACGCCATGTCAGCACTGGTAATTAAAGATTACAATGTATTTAAGTGAGCTTTGGAGTCATCAAAGTTCGCTCCTTGTTCTGGAAAATGACAACAGGTATGTTTTTTAAAAAATGATTTCAATAATCTTAATGCTAAGGAAATTCAGCATTTAGCCTCTTTAGGTAAACAAATAAACACTAAAATAGAGTTCTTTTGTGAAATAATACAGTGTTTTATAATCAGTGCAAGTTAAACTGGTTCTTTCTCCTGGGAGAAAACTATGCTAAATGTAAATAATTTAGTGCAACATACAATATAATCAAAGCAGCAAAACAAACAGACTTATAAATGTTTAAAAAGAGGAGGAACAATAGGATCAATATCTTTTTTGTTGAATTCGAAAGCACTGCATCCGTTCTAAAGTACAGTATTATAGCACAAATCCATCTGTCATTTGATTTATTTTTTATACTAATTTTCAAAAATCATGTTTTTTTACCGTGCACTCCAGTTAATCTCAATCAAACTGCAGTTGGGATATTTTAATGATAAAAATAACAAAAATACAGCTAACTATACAAATAATATGTATTTATAAAATGTCCTTTATAATAAAAATAATAACATATTCATAATAACATATCACATGGTCCTCAGACCCTTTGCTGTGACACTCATATATTTAACTCCGGTGCTGTCCATTTCTTCTGATCATC
>JAUYWG010000044.1:9845253-9918603 GCA_034779775.1 Enteromius afrohamiltoni
CAATGCATGTCAGAGCAAATGAGAATCATGAGGTCAAAGGAACTGCCTGAAGAGATCAGAGACAGAATTGTGGCAAGTCACAGATCTGGCCAAGGTTACAAAAAATGTTGCTGCACTTAAGGTTCCTAAGAGCACAGTGGCCTCCATAATCCTTAAATGGAAGATGTTTTGGACAACCAGAACCCTTCCTAGAGCTGGCCGTCCAACCAAACTGAGCTATTGGGGGAGAAGAGCTTTAGTGAGAGTGGTAAAGAAGAACCCAAAGATCACTGTGGCTGAGCTCCAGAGATGCAGTCGGGAGATGGCAGAAAGTTGTCCTAAAAGCAAGACCAGAATTGAATCGTGCCACACTAAATATTGCAAACCTAAGCAGTCGTATAGTGCTGTGAACATCCCACTACTACATTTATGTGCAAAAGTAAAAAAAAAATGGAGATACTACAGCAAAAAGCTGCTAAATCCATCCTTTCCTGCTCCACTCACTGTGAAGTCAGTTCACAAAGCCGCTTTAAAGCTCATATATATGAAAGAGTCTCTCCTGTCTGAAAAACACCTGTAACGCACAGCCGTAACCTTAGATGATCTCTTCAATAGCTTTACTGCTTTCACTAACGTAGTCACCCAGAGCGACTGATGAAGTCAATGTGGGCCCAGAGCAAGCGGCTGCAAATAATTTATGCTTCAGACCAGAAGCTAATCACACATTCAGCAGGTGTGGGATGTAATACGTTCTCCCGTCTCTCCAGATGGTATAGCATCCAAGAGCCCTCAAGGTTCCTCCGCATCCAATTCTGCCCGCAATGGCGAGCACGGAGCAGAGAGGTTACATACAGCTCGGCCCGTAATAGCGGGGGTAATTAGACCGAGCATGCCGCATGCCGACATATGGTACCTTTCAAGCATGAGCCCACAGCTAACGAAAGGAAGGAGTATTTTACATGGTGCAATCTCTAATCTCATAAACAATACTAAAGACATGATGTAAGGCTCCAGGGTGCCATGAACGCCGAGGCATATTGCATTTAGATGGAGCCCGTGGGGCCGAAGCTGAAATATGGTGATTTGATTGCAAGCGTCTGTAAATAGCTTTTGCCAGTTCAGTCGGCCTACGCTGACAACACGATTTGCAGCACAGCTTGCTTTGATTCAGTGGGAAATAAAACACACAAACTCAATGCAGAGCCGCACGTTCTGAAGCGAGATGTTTTGAATTTCACCAAAGGCTTCGGTCCCTGAGATCAGAGACTTGATATAACTATCTGGGCAAGAGACAAATTCACTCGGTTTCGCTCGCCTTTCCAACTGGCAGGCTTCACAGAGTTACTTGACATTCCCGTTTGAACTCGTTTGAAAAATCGCCTGCATCTTTGAACGTTCGCAACGAGATGCAAAGAAAGATAGCCTGACCGGTCGCAACCTACAATCTTGAAGTTTACTGTAAAGATGCGTATCGGATTTAATCTTGCACACATGCCCGCCAGCCACTGCCAGATGGAAAGCTGGCACTCGCCACGGAGGATTTTACCATTGGATGCTGTGCAGCGAGGAGCGCAACACTAAACAGATGTCAATTACCAAATCAAAGCGTGAATTACGTTATCGCCGCTTTTAGATTTCAGCAGACCTTTGTCTCGCAGCACCAAGTCAATTCGATTTACTGATGCGCGCTTCCCACTCAAGACATCCAGAAGTGAAGGAAAATAACTCGATAGAGGGTCAAATGAGCAAGTAACGAGAAATGGCCTTGGAACAGAGAGGGAAGGTGATAAACATTTCCATTTCTCTCGCACTCGCGCAAGAATGGAGGTGCGAGGAAAGGTGAAAGAGAAGAGAGCACTGAAGTTTTTTTTTTGTTGTGCGAAAAAGGTGTTTAAACTTGACAGCGCCTTAAAGGAGAAACAAAACTGAGCTGTGATTTCGCCTTCGCTAGCCTGAGGCCGTTCACTGCAGCTCAGAGTCAAGGCTCTGTAGAGGCAAAAGACCTGCGGTGAGAACCATTTACACAGTCTGGATGCATATTTTGAGCCTTTTCTTCTACTTCTATCATACACAACTTTAATGATTAGCCTACTGGCAGACATGCCTTTAGAAGCCATGGATGCTCTAGTTATTTTTATATAGGAGCACATACTGCACATCAGACAAGAGAAAATTCACAGCTTCTTAAAGGGACAGTGCAAAATATGTAAATATATATTATTTACATATAACATATTTACATATAAGTGATGCAAACGAGCCTGATTCTGTAATCACTTACTCACCCTTACATTTTTGCAATCTTTCTTGAAGGATTCTGTTGACCCATTTACATTATTTTTTCAGACCACACAATAGTTGTCAATGAGAACCATAATTGTTTTTTAAGAAGATTCTTCAAAATATATTATTTTGATTTCCACAGAAAAAAGTAAGTCTACCTAGAACAACATTAGTGTAAGAATGACAAATGACAGATTTTCATTCAACCACTCCATAAAAAAACACTAATGTGAAGGTTAGGTCAAGTGTACTTTGGCTCTGGAAAAGTACATTCTTGTATTTACTGGATTTGTCTACGCATTTTGGGCCAAGTTTGATTGCAAATTAAACGAGAGCATTTTCTGAAGCTCTCATAACACAGAAAATCATTGTTCTGGAGCTAAAGGAACGTGTGATTGGCCAACTTTTTTGTTATGTTATTGATCATGCCATCACTGAAAATGCATAAGCGGTTCCATGTGTACTCCAGACTGAGGATCCTGTGTTTCTACATGTGACAAGAGCGCCCCCACATGGATCTAAATAAAAAAAAATAATACCCACAGATAAATGATAAACAAATATCAGGCCATATGTAAAATATTAGTTCATGTTTGTGGCAACCTAAATCTGATCACAACACATGCCAGATTTCCTCTTCGACTGTGCTAAATGAAGCTTGAAGTTGTAATATATTTTAGTGAACTAAGTAAGCTATAATCAAAACAGAGTTTCCAAACATTTTTTAAATTGTTTTAATACAAACGTTCAAAAAGTAAGATTGACATGTATACAAAACCAATGTAACAAACAAAATTCAGACGTCACACTTCGAGAAAAGGTGAATTTGAGCCAAGAAAATACTCTTAAATGGTGGTCTAGAAAACAGACCAATAATATCACTCTTAAGTGCCCTGGACACACATTTCGTCACAGGTAACTAACAAGCTAACACGCTACTACATCTACTGCTTTGAGACAGGAATTACTCCAATCCTTCAGGACAGGCCAGAGAATGAGAGCCTAATTCACTTAAAAGATGTTTTGTGGAAAGCCAAACGTTGTTTTGAGTCAAATATAGATGGTGGTTTTGGCTGGCAACAGAATATGGAAATTAAATTTATATTTTTATCTTTCAGTCCATCTCGTCTTTTGTTTTGAATCATGGTACCCCATGATTTGACTACTCATATATACCATATAAGTACAGTTTACGCAAAACTATATAAAATTTGAATTTCTCTCGTTACCTTCATCCCAGCTGTTTTCATAACTTGTGGTATGCCAAAATTGAGGAGAAAATTCATGTTCAGTGTTTAAAGTGGACTGACTTTAAACTGAAACGGTCCCAGCACAAGTCCAACAGCTGTAAGTCATCTATCATTAAACTGCTTTACATACGCAGATTTCTGTAACATGAGGCTCAACCTTCTCATGGGACAAAACACTCATTCCAATCAGTCCCATTAACATTTCTATTTGTCTGTTTGTGTTGTCACAGTGCCTGCGTGCTGGAGCTGATGATATCCATGAAGGTGGCCTCTATCTGATAGCACAGCTGTACATCTGGATCGGCTCCACCCAGCTCCTCTGCAGACCTCTTGTGTAGAGAGTATTTGGATTCTGATAGCAGTATTTCCTTTTGTCTCACATACTGGAGCCCTAAACACAACAGCACAGTGGATTAGATCTTAATCTAGGGCCACACAATTTGGCCACGCTACATTGTGATCATATCTTGATGAATACTTAGAAATGAAAGAAGGCATAGTACACTTTGAAAAAGAAGCTCACATGTTCAACACAGTAAACTTGCAAAGAATGCCATTTTTTGTTTGCCAGATGTTTCCAAATGCAAAATGTTTCCACCTCCATGCCTGACGGTGGGGACGGTCTTTTGGGGGTCATAGGCAGCATTTTTCTTCCTCCAAACACAGCGAGTTGAGTTAATGCCAGAGAGCTCAATATTGGTCTCATCTGACCACAGCACCTTCTCCCAGTCTCTCCCTGAATCATTCAGCTGTCACTGGCAAACTTCAGACGAGCCTGCACATGTGCCTTCTTGAGCAGGGAGACCTTGTGAGCAATGCAGGTTTTCTTGGTGACTGTGGTCCCAGCTGCTTTCAGGTCATTAACTAACTCCTCCCGTGTAGTTCTAGGATGATTTCTCACCTTTCTCAGAATCACTGACACCCCACGAGGTGAGATCTTGCGTGGAGCCGCAGACCGAGTTCGATTGATGGTCATTTTGTGCTTCTTCCATTTTCAAACAATTGCACCAACAGTTGTCACCTTCTCTCCCAGCTTCTTGCTAATGGTTTTATACCCTGTTTCAGCCTTGTGCAGGTCTACAATTTTGTTGCTGACATCCTTGGACAGCTCTTTGGTCTTTCCCATGTTGGAGAGTTTGGAGTCTGCTTGATTGATTGATTGAGTGGACAGGTGTCTTTTATACAGGTGACTAGTTAAGACAGGTGTCTTTAATGAGGGTGACTAATTAAGCAGGAGTGTCTAACCACTCTGTGGGAGCCATGGTTGGTAGGGGTTCAAATACTTATTTCCCTAAATGAAATACAAATCAGTTTCTATGTATTATTTAAAGATATTTTTTCAATTTTCCTTTTGATATGCTATCTGTTACTGATAAAATAAACCTACCATTAAAATTATACATTGGACAAACTTACAAAATCAGCAGGGGGTCAAATAATTATTTCCTCCACTGTATATATATATTCTTCTTTCCTCATTAAAGCCATTAAATACACAATCATGTACGCTGCTAATTGTCTTTGGATCTTGGCTTTTAACTCTTCAGCTCTTAAAGACATTTTGGTAACACTTTGCAAAATTTTTTTACTAAAATTAGTTTAAAAAATTTATTAACTTGAATACACAACGAACACTACATTTATTGCAGTCTTTATGAAGCTTTGTTAATGTTAGTTAATAAAAATGCAGTTTATTGTTTGTTTATGTTAGTTCACAGTGCATTAATGTGCATTAGTGTATAGTGTATAATTATTTAACATTTCCCCCTACACAATAACCACTGATCAATACAAATTAAAAACAGAACAATACACTTACTGGCAATGAGTGGGTCAATATCTCTGGCCTTGGTGGTGACATCAGCAGCAGACACCTGTCCCACCTGAACCAGCAGAGACATGACATCATCAAAGAGTGGAGGGAAAGCCTTGCAGTATGAAACCAGGCATGGCAGCGTCGGCATGAAAAATGCAAAACGCTTGGCACGAGTCAGCACTGTGAAAGAAACAAAAAATGATTACTTAAGCGAATACGTATTTCAATATCGCATGGAGTTTTTGATTGTTTTGCGAACAGATGCACAACATACCATAAAACTAAAACGATGCTCAAGACTCATCTGGTACTCCATTCAATAAAACAATAAATGGATGGCTGATGCATAATTAATAAACACTGCAGATAAAGGCTTGTCACAGGCAGTAAAAAGTGGCCAGCAGAGGGCAGTGTGTACTAACACGACGGGACAAGTTTGGTCTTTGCTACAAAAAATGGAATGGTCTAATCTCCAATTATCAATGTTATTTTTAGACACTCTTTAATAGAATGCCAGCCCTCATAAATGAATAAGAACAGAGACCAAGGTAAAGAGAACATGGAAGAAAGATAAAGAGATAAAGCAACAGATGAAAGAGTTATTTCTACCTGTGAGGAGGGTGCCCATCACACTAATGGCAAGACGTGCCACACTGAGGGATTTGGGCAGGGCGTACTGGGTGCACAGATGGGACAACAGCTGTATGGCGAAGATCTGTGCCAGACAAAACAAAACTGCCATTAGCATCAAGCCCAGAGGTCAACCCTGAGGGCTCACCATGTGTCTGTGATTCTAGTAGAGAAATATATACTCTTAACACTACTTATAACTAGACAGCTCTAAATGAAGGTGCAGTATATACTATAAAGCTATAATATATAATAATGGTTATTAAACTATAATAGGAGTCTTGCAACCTACAGAGTATACTTGCATACTAACTATAATAAATTTTAAAAAAAGAAATTATATTTTCTATATATTAATGAAAGAACAAATAAAGGGATTCACAGCTGAATTCAGATTAATTTTGGAACTTAGGAGTGGCGACTGATCTATGTAATAGTCCTGGCTGAAAATATGGATGGACCAACTGATAGGTGCTTACCTGTTTCTCCAGTTGTGGCTGAGCGAGGAGCTCTGGGATAAAGTCCAGACAGATGTGCATGGAAGGAATTCCTGCCACTGTCAGAGGAAGCAAAGCCTGTGGATAACCCTAAAGAAACATTTAAACAACATTTAGCAAACCTTCAGAACTTAGGTAGAGCTTTAGTACCCAATTAGAGATTTATTGGATTTTGTTTTCTTTTATATGAAACTGATTCACAAAAACCTAAAGGCTGTTTTATTCTTTATTCTAAAATGAATTTCACAGTTCATTTTAATTTAAAACTTTAATTCAAGCTGGAAATTGTTGACCCTAAACGACCCCATATTAAATACATGTTCCTGCTAAATTAGCAAATGATTTACTGGTGCACATAAATAATAAAAAAACATTATATTGTCAAAGTTTTACACTACTGTTCAAAATTTTGAGGCAGGAAAGATTTACTTATATGAAACATTGTGTGTGTACCGTCTCTTCTGATAATTATGCATACATTGTATAAAGTAAATAATCAAAATGGTAATGGCAGTACAGTAACAGAGAGACTTAATTACCTGAAAGTGTACTAGTTTGGCAATGTTGGGGTCTGCGATGAACATTTGGTGCAGCAGGCAGCAGATGAGACACTGCACCTCCCTCAGGTCACTGAGCAGCCCGCCCTCTGCCTCGCGCTCCCCCTGGGCCCCCCGCCCAGCCCCCACTTCGCCCACCTGCTTGCGTGTGGGAATACCTGGAGCAGACTGAACGCTCCTCAACAGGCTGTCTGCTCCTCCACCTCCACCCAGCTGCAGCTCCTCCTGAGGGGACGGCAAACACACCTCCAGCAAGATCTGTACTGCTGCACTGTCCTGAAGGTGGACAAAAACAACACAAATATGACAAATGCACAAACTGATGATTTAGAGATCAGTATTAGACATGTTTCTACCTGAGCAGCCAGCAGAGCATTCTTCAGCTCTTCTCTGGTGACCTCAGGAGTATCAGGTTGGCCACTCAGCCCAAGGTTTGATACAGTTTGAGCTTGTCGCTCAAATTCAGCAGTCTCTTTTAGGTGGGCGTTCAAGTAGGCTTTAGATGCCAACAGGTACCCATTCAGCATATGAAGAGTGATGTCCATTAGGGGAGGACACCTTAATGAGAACAAACAATGAGACTAAGATTAGCATGAATTATAGAATTTCTTCTTTTGGGTAACTCTAATAAGGCACTTTAAGGAGGTCATACCTGAAGAGTCTAGAGTCGCAGCGCAGGACGATGAGAGGATCCACCATCAGATCATTCTGAGTGTATTTCTGTTGCCGCAGGAGCTTTACTGAAGGCTGCAGAGCGTTAACCGTCATCACCCACAGCCTGACAGAGGAAAGAGACTTAGTATGAGCGCTCAAGTGCAAGATTTCCTTCCATTTTTACTAAACACAGAGGAAGTCTCACTTGCGCGGCATGACTGTATTAAGTACCATCCAGAGTTTGTTAACAGTCTGTAGGATCCTGCGAGAGACGCCGTCCTCTAAGAGCAGCCCCATGCTGGCAGTCAAAGCCTCTGCGTATGGTATCAGATCTCCTGCAGAGAGCAGCGTCAGGTGCTCCAGGATACGCAGCAGTCTGGGCCCACCAGAGAGAACATTCTGGAAACCTAAGAAAAAAATACAAATCATTCATTAAAATCAAAACACACACAATGACTATATATATATAAAAAAAGAGGTATCGATATATTTGTTTTATTTCCATATCATTAACTATAGCATAAGCCTGTCACCGTCTGTGAAAACAAGAGTCCTGTGGAGAAACAGACCTGTCAGAGCAGTGTTGTATGAATGCAGAAACACCTTCAGGCTCATTACCCCGCAGGTGCAAAACTGACTCATGCACATGAAAGGTCAGACTACAACAACAAACTATTCATATCATAGACCGTAATAAACACTTGTGATGTCCTCCAGTGCCAAAGGGCCTTATGAGTCTCAATGTCGAGTTCAGTGGTCTGGTTTACTGTGGTGTGAAAACTGCTTGAGAAATACACTGTACAGCAGAGATGTGCTAATTGCTTTTGCAGAATCCACCTGAGTGACAACTTTTCTATTTTTATCCATCTTTAAATATTACAAAACAAAAAAAAAAAATTATAGACATATGCCTTTCCACTACCTTATTCCGACCTTGTGTTGATAAAATCTAAACTGAAAAATGGTTCCATTAAAATGATTCTAAAAGTAAAATCTTGCATCAGAAAATGTGATTTTCAGTAAAATGTGATTTTCAGCTCTTAAGTAATAGTGTGAGTTTCTTGTACCCTCTCGTAGCTGCGTCTGTGAGTATTTGCAGGATGAGGACGTCAGCAACATCTTCCTCAGTAAAGGCAGAGTACCAGTCACTTCCTCTTCACTGATCCAGTCCTCCACCATACAAAGGTGAGGATAGTTTGTGGCCAGTAGACGCAGAAGAGCAGAATGTAAGCCTAAAAAAAAAAAGATAAAATAAAAGTACAAAACTAAACTAAACTTTATTTAATAATTAATTTTATTATAACAGCATTTTCACTGTTTGAACGTATACAGCCTGTATATCACTGCATATAAAAATGAGTGAAACCCATTTTTTAGGAAAGATATCAAGCATCAGTGCCATGTAATGAGAAGTAAACAGGGCTGTATTATCACATCCAGGAAATCTACTCTCCTGAATATAAGTTCAATTAAGGTTAACAGTGTCCTTTACCTCCCAGCTCCTGCTGCAGTCCTTGGGCCTGGCGAATGAGGTGTTTAATGGGAATCTGGTCCATGAGGGCAGGAGAGTATGATTTTGGTTTCTTCTGCATAAGTGCTGGGAGAAGAGAGCATGGTTATGGCTGTTTGTTAAAAATAGGTCTCTGTGGTGCAGCTCATGTAGAGAGAGATTAAATAAGCACCGCACTCTGGGAAGAGCTGTGTGCATAAACACTGAAGAGTAACCACTCTAATAACCGATGAGAGGCTTCCAAAGTCAAACTGCAGGTGATTGGTGCGAGTTTGAAGCAATTTAATATGCAGAGGAGAGAGCAGGAAGCTAAGCTGTATCGCTCTCATCCTAATATTATAACAGCGCACTGGGTGGCAAGACAGGAACTTACATAAGCGAGCATACACCAGATTAACCGGAGATAAAATGATTAAGTCCTATTGTTCAGAGACTATCATTTAATAGTTGAATTGTTTCAAATTAAACAAAGAAAAAGGCTGTAAGAGCAGACAAAATCAGAATACACCACAAAACTAAACAATAAAAACGCCTTGTCCATATTATTAAATATAATACAATTAACTTACATGAAATTAAATAAAATGATATAATAATGTAATGAAATTCCATATATAACAAAAGTTAATTTAAAACAAGAAAAATAAATTAAATAGAAATAGCTGAAATGATTAAAACCCTAAACTGTTTCAATTAAATGTATAATATACCTACCCAACGTCTTTGTATTTGCGAGCAGAGCTTCCTCATACGACAGGATGTAATAGAGAATGAGCAACTGGGTGGTGATGGTGTACTGAGAACGGACTTTCCCTCCATCTCCCTGAGAGAGACAGAAAAATTAGAGGGGGAGATGGAGAGAGGTCAAACTGAGGTTAAAAGGAACAGAATATACAGGAACAAATGGTTTTGATCTGCATCAGGCGGATCAATAGACATTTATTTATATAGACTATACAAATTGCTTCACATAAGATTCACACTAATAAATAAATATTACATAAATATGAATAAACAAATATTAAACTCAATCGTTTTAAAGGGCCTTTTGACCTATATAATTTATGCTTCCATCAATGATCTATATAATTGCTCAGCTTCTAAAATCTGAACCTTAGGCTTGTATATATTGCAATATCATATCACAGTTTTATCGGTTTTGAAATTTTCACGACATAATCGAAAAGATGCTTAAGCTTCACCCACCCCTGTCAAGCCCTGAAAAACATTAAGGATCTCCTGCTCTGTGATTGGCTGGTTGGTTGCCTCAGGGTTGGTCTTGGAAGCAGGGGTCAGAATGGAGTTAATGTAAACATCAATTAATGGAAGCAGCTGAGTGTGGAGCGGAGTAGTCGTCTCGCACAGCTGTCTGAAGATCCAGTCCTAAGAAAAAAAAGACACGTACTCAGAGAGCATTCAGAATAAGTGAATTATCCAATCATCTACCTCTGGCACTCGGGTGATTAAATCATCTTTCCAGCTGAGCAGATCAATAGCTATAACATGGCTTACTGACTCTAGAGGAGGCAGATTCCAGTCTTTAAGGCTGACGATGTAATTGTGAGGAAACATTCTGATCAGCCGGGCGATGCGCTACCACGTTCAAAAACCACATCCTTAATTAAATCAATGGAGTGTCTTTCCATGAGTCAGGAGAGGAGTCAGCCAGTCAAACAGATAATAGAACCCAATGGATTAAAGTCGATACTAGCACTGAACAGAGTCAACAGAGTAATGTAGTGTAGTTAGCAAGGAGCGGATTTTAACAGAACAGAAAAACAATACAGGATAGAAAAGAAAACAGAACACATTAGACCAAAACAGAATGGCAATAGAATTTATCAAACGGAACACAAACAAAATAACAGAATATGAATGAACGAATGAATCATTAATCTAGTGCTTTTTGTCTATTGCTATACACCCCAAGTGCTTTGTGTGTATAAAAAGCACTAATACATGTAAAGAATAAACAAACATAAAAGAACAGAACAGAATAAAACAGGAAATAGGAAACCACAAAAATAAGGTGAATTGAAATGCTTTACAAAGCAACAAAACAGAAAAAAATACAACAGAATAGAACGAACACACAGATAATAATGAAAAACTAAATTACATCTAATAAGATAGTTACATATGTTTGCTTGTTCTAAAATGTAAAAAAAAAAAACATTTATTGATTTATTTTATAACTGCTGAAGAACTTGTTCATTAATAAAAACTGGTAACTGAAGGGGAAAAATAAATCAGTTTTTAGAATTTTAAATTCTAAAGAATTTTAAAGAGTTTTAAGTCACAGTAGAATTTTTTAATGTGTATTCATTTAAATTCTATTAAGTCATTCAGTGCCTACCCCCACTTTAAAGAATAGGAAAGGAACAAAAACAATAGAATCAATTAGAATAATAAAGTAACAAAGAATGAAATCAAATAATATAAAAAAACACCACCACCACCACAACAGAAGAGGAACAGCACTGTCAAAAGAGTTTCTCAGGATTACCTTTATGGACACTTTGTGTTTGGTGAAGGCTCTGCTCCTCAGGAGCTGGTATATGCAGTGTATGGGGAGGAATCCTGTGATGTTGGCACTGAGGTTATTAGTAACGGCCACTCGCACGGCATGTGCTGTGACCACCTGTGACAACACAAAAATCCACTTATTACAAAATCCGTCTCTGATGCCATAATTGTGCAGCTACATTTACATTTAAAATATTCAACAGATGCCGTATCCATAATGACAAAAAGTGCTTTGTTTCAATTCGTTAAGACTGCCATGTTCAACAGATGGCAAGCATGCAGTTCTTAAAGTTATCTGCTAGGACAGGATATCTATAATTGTGCATGAAATAATATGACAGGCTGTTAGTAATTAAGATGTTTGCTCTGGTGCCTACACAGTTCTTGCAATATGTCAAATAAATTGCATATACTCAAAGCATGCAATTTTTTTTTTTTTACAAAAACATTGTTCTTATTAGAAGCAGCTAACGACTGTTTTGCATTAAAACACTATCAATCTAGTGTAAAGAAAGAGGCACCTGTTCTGTGAAGATTTCCTGAGTGAAAATGGTCTTCATTTTGCTCAGTGAGCTGGGTTTGATGGCGATCTGTTGAAGAATAAGGAGTTTAAGTCAGTTCTCATCCGGATTAAACTCTGTGCAAAGTTTAGAAACTTAAAAAAACTAATTTCAAGCAAGTTTTTTCATAATGCTGAAAGTGACTCATTCTGGCTAAACAAACCCTCCATGACTCATCTATCTGTCCCACATCAATAATGTACGACTCAGCTAAGGGCAATTATATATTACACAGACGTACTTTAGCCTTCTCAGGGATGTGCATGTTCCTAGACACTAACAATCAATAAATTCACCAATTAACACCCTCTCTTCTGTGACTTTTACAGTGTAAGGCAAGTAATGGATGTTTACACAGAGAGGACTAATTCTGGAATTTAACCAATGTTGGCATTTAAGCCCCAAAGTAAAAAGGACTAAATACCCCCTTTGTTTGACTCTAAATTTGATTTGTTTTTATAGAGAAACAAACAAAAAACCCAGTACCTCTAGAGTGAACCACTGATGGATAGACTGGCCCACTGCTGTAGGCACTAGAATTAATTGATTTTGTCTAACCAAAAACTAATTATCTTAATTATAAAGCATGTTTGCTCATTATAAGCCTAAATCAAACGTTCGGAATGTCCAAAGCGGCTGTCTAGTCGGTTGAAACAGCTAAAAATTCAGGTGGGTTTGTTTGAAATATGCGTTTCACAGATGTACTCTGGTGAAATTCCAGTCTGCGTGTCCTCACACAACTTTGGTAAAAAATTACAGGGCATTTTAGCTACTTTTTCACCGGCTATGTTTGGGGTCCTCTGTGAAATTAAACCCACCGGGATAGAAACATCTGCGATTGCGGAATGTATTTTTAACGCTCATTTATTTATACACTCATTACTCCAAGTAAAAGGACAATTCTCACTAAATGTACTACCTAGTGCACATTCATTATAGAATTCCCTAATCATATACACCATTGTTCAAAAGTTTGGGGACATGAGTTTTTTTTAATAAACGCGCAGAAATGCAGAAAGGACACATTACGTTTTTTTTTAAAGAGACAGTAAAAGCATTTACATTTCAAACTAATGTGATTTTCTATTAAATCAAAGAATCCTAAACAAATGTGTCAGCATTTCCAAGAAAATATTAAGAACTGTTTTCAACACGGATAAGAAATATTTTGCTAGCAGCAAATTTTAGAATAATTTCTGAGGGATGTCTGAAGACTGGAGTAATGAATTCAGCTTTGCCATCAAATGAGTAAATTACATTTTAAAATAAATAAAAAAAAATAAAAATAAAAAACATTGATTTAAACTGTACTAAAACATCACAACATTACTGTTTTGTTGAGCGCAAAAGACTACGCAAAAATGTAACTAATAGAAACTATACTAATACAATTAACCACACATAGAAGTATTTTCGGAACACATGCGTACACAACACAAACTTCCAAACATCCCGATACATTCAAGAGACGTTAAAGGTCTCAAATGCCATTTAGACATTAGTGCTGAAGTGATTTTACTTTCAGTTTTATTCATTGGCTGACCAATTGATTGCCTAAACTCACTTTCATCCCAAGGGTGGAGCAAACCAGCTCGATGATAGCACTGAGCTGGTTGCTATGGAAATACATTGCAACCAGTAATAGCATCTCTCCAAAAGAGGCTGAGACACCGGCGGCACTGGAAAGAATAAGAGAAGGGAGGAGAAGAGTGAAAAACAGAGGGGAGAAAGAAGGGGGGGAACGCATTAAAAAGAATCCATATTTAAACACTCTTTTACACAGAACTAACACATATCAACCCCCAGGTTTACAGTGGGCTTCACATATACGATAACACTAACCACAAACACGCTCAGCCGTGCATCGATGGGCATTTATCTCTAAATTTATAGAGTGTGGATAAGCGCTCCAATCACAGTGGGTCATGAGGAGCACAAGCTACAGAAGAGATGACTTATAACCCATCAGCTGCTTATTATTTATTAAATTGAAAAAGCCTGTCACTGCCTAACCTCTAGATAACCCCATCTGTTTTCATTTTATCACTCATGCTCTCACCCTCTCCCTTTTATAAGCATAAAATTATCTAATGTACTGACCACATTCAACCACAAATGTTTTGTTTTAGCATGAGACATTTTATTTTTTCTTGTCTACTAGGAAAGTGGTCTTCAAATTAAAAAGAAAATAATAAAAAGGCTTGTGCGGATGGCTAAAATTCATATTGCCTCACCAGCCTATGCTTTCATTTTGCATATATCTAGAACAGAAGAAGGTCTGAATGCTTTGGATTGGGCAGACCTCGGAGGAATAATAACTGCAGACAAACATCATTCAAAATGTAATTCCAAATACTTCTTAAATAGTTCTCTATGAAATAAAACTAATTGGATTGAAGGATAAACATACGCTTGGTACATAAGAACAATTATGTTGCCTGTAAACTGCTTCAGAAGATTTCCTTCTCACAGATCATAAAATATCTGGCATTTTTAGTATGTTGTAAAATGCATTTATTGGTTGTTATGGGTTTGAAGGGCTTCTGTACCTCTCAAAATACTCTTCCTCTTTTATCATCCAGCTGAGCCACATTACCATCAGTTGCTCCTGTTCTGGAGTACTGCAGAGAGAAGAGACAACAGCAATGATGACGCATCTGGCTAAGACTACATTTATTTGGCCAGCAAAAAATCTAGCAACATATTTTTAAAAAATAGAAATACTGTGAAAAATGGTTATAACTTTTATATTTTAAAATATTACCACCATTACTTCAGTTTCCAGTGTCATATAATCCTTCAGAAATCATTTGAATATGCTGATTTGGTGCCCAAAAACATTTCTTTTTAGAATCAATGTTAAGTGAAACTATTTTCAGAAACCATGATGCATTTTTTTGTATTCTTTGAAAACTAAAATGCCAAAAGAGCATCATTTACTTGAACTTCTACTTAAAGTTTGACAAGTGACCCTGAACCACAAAACAAGTCTTAAGTAGCATGGGTACATTAGCAACAGCCAAAAATACATTTTATACGTCAAAAGGAAAGATTTTTCTTTTATGCTAAAATTAATTTGAATATTAAGTAAAGCTCATGCTCCATTTTGGAAATGTCCTACAATAAATATATTCAAACTTGCGATTGCAATTTTGTAAAAACTGCAATTTTCTCAATGTTTTGATTTTTTGTACACATTCATTTTTCAGATGATGCATAAATCTCTCTTTTTTTTTTTTTTTATTGACCCTTATGACTGGTTTTGTGGTCCAGGGTCACATACGGCCATTTAAATCTATAAATCATTTATATTTAATAGGTGGAGTATTAGTGTCAAAGTGTGTACCTGACGAGGGTAGGAAATGCCAGCAGTTTGCAGAAGGACAGAGAGACAAAGCGCACTCCTGCAGGTGTGGCTGGTGGACGACTAGTCATCAGCTGCAACAGTTGCTCCGCCTCTTCATCTGTGGGCCTATGAAAGGAAAACACATTTTTAACCACCATTAAATCTTTGCAACAAAACTTTTCGGGAAGAGGTATTCAATGCCATTAAGACCTGAAAGAGTTACTGTACCACCCATTTATACTTTCAAGAACTGATGTGTGTCAGCTGTAGCATACCTAAGACCAGCAATCCCCATAAGTGCGCAATAGAGTCGCAGCAGCACGCTGGCCTTCACCACATGCTCCTCCCGCAGTCCAGAGTACCCCGAGCTGCTCTCTGAGTCCATGTCACTGTCGTTGGGAACATGGGTACTGCGGGAACGGGGTAAGATGGCCACCAGCTCCAACAGCAGCTGCCTCCGCATCTGCCACAGCACTGAGCTGCTCTCTCTTTTCCTCTGAAGTGAGACACATACATGAATTTCATGCGTTTACAAAGCAGCTAATTGTCAGAGTGCTTCTGTTGTTTCACCTTACCTGCTGACCGTTGCGAATGAACATACTGAACCAGGTACGCACTTTTCCATTGGTACCCAAAAGAAGCCCGCTGACGTAAGACACAAGAGGACTGACCGCCTCATCTGCCGTGTCCGGCTTATAGTCCAGCGTAAGAGCAACGCCCAGACCTGGAAGGTGACACTCCTCCACCTGTGGAAGGATTAAGTGCATGACTTGAATGGTTCTGATCAATTTAGCTGCGGTCCATTACCAAGTATGACAGGTGGCCTAGTGCTGGGACTCACCACCATGGCCCTGATGTTCAGAGCCTGAGAAGGGTTCATCTGACACAGCTGCCGGAGAGCTTCTGTTCTGCGCCGCCCACCCACGCTCTCTTCATCCTGCCTTTCTCCATTCTTTATCAATCCCCTGCACACTGGAGACACAAAGACACACAGGCAATTTTTATTAAATTCCCAGATAGCAACCGGTAAAACTAATAACACATTCATTTAGCTTTATATCACAGGGATGAGCACAGAAAACAGCCTGTTTACATATTTTCTTCAAAATATCTGTCTATGGGTTCGGCATGACAAAGAAATTCATATAGATTTGGAAGTAGGGTGAGTAAACGATGACAGAATTTTTATCTTTTGGTGAAATATTCCTTTAACATCTTCAATTTAATAAGATAATGAGAAATGTTAAAACAAAGCTTTTTCCAAGTACTACAGCCTATGTGTCACCTTTTTTGGGACAAGATATAGACCAGATTCGATACTGTGAGTTCATTTAAGCACCACAGCTCAGCTCGGACGAGATTATCTTAAAATATTTTCCGCAAATATTGTTCTTTATTTGGCTTGGAATTCAGCTCTCCTCTCACCTTGAATTAAAATATCTGTTTACCTTTTACTATGTTATTTTAACCACAGATGACATTTTGCCACGCTGAATGATTAGAATAACAGAGAATCTTTTATGATCGAGTGCCGGAATGATATTAGTTTCAATAGCCTCTTATGAAAAGAGAGAAAACGCAGCTGAGTCAGTCACAATTCATGCTGCATCTGATTATAGTGCATCTCTATAGACAAGCTCTTTCCCTTAATGATTCAGCCTTGAGCAGAATATTCTCCCAATGAAAGATCCTGTCTAGGTAATGAGCCTTGAGAATTGGCCATTCAATAATAAGAAACATTTCAAACTGGCTCTGAATAGAGCCACACACAAATACAGTGGGGCAAAAAAGTAAAAGAAAATCACATTGTTGGATTTTGAATGAATGAATTGGTCAATTCCTCAGTAAAATAAGTATTTGGTCACCTACAAACAAGCAATATTTCTGGCTCTCACAGACCTGTAACTTCTTTAAGAGGCTCCTCTGTCCTCGTTACCTGTATTAATGTCATCTGTTTGAACTCGTTATCAGTATAAAAGACACCTGTTCACAACCTCAAACAGTTACACTCCAAACTCCACTATGGCCGTGACCAAAGAGCTGTCAAAGGACACCAGAAACCAAATTGTAGACCAGCACCAGGCTGGGAAGACTGAACCTGCAGTAGGTAAGCAGCTTGCTGTGAGGAAATCAACGGAGGGAGCAATTATTAGAAAATGGAAGACATACAAGACCACTGATAATCTCCCTCGATCTGGGGCTCCATGCAAGATCTCACCCCGTGGGGTCAAAATGATCACAAGAACTGTGAGCAACAATCCCAGAACCACACGGGGGAAACTAGTGAATGACCTGCAGAGAGCTGGGACCAACGTAACAAAGGCTTCCATCAGTAACACACTGCCCCAAAACATTACTGCTCCAGAGGAGAAGGAGAGGAGGAATGGGCCAAAATACCAGCAACAGTGTGTGAAAACCTTGTGAAGACTTACAGAAAACGTTTGACCTCTGTCATTGCCAACAAAGGGTATACAACAAAGTATTGAGATGAAATGAGACCAAATACTTATTCCACCATAATTTGCAAATAAATTCTTTAAAAATTCCACAATGTAATTTTCTGGATTTCTTATCCTCATTTTGTCTCTCATAGTTGAGGTGCACCTATGATGAAAATTACAGGCCTCTCTCATCTTTTTAAGTGGGAGAACTTGCACAGTTGGTGGCTGACTAAATGCTTTTTTGCCCCACTGTAAGCTATCGACTCAACAAGGTCCTAGGAGTGATGAAAATATAACAGACACAGAGAAGTTTTTATTTCCACTTAGAGCATCTCTGTGGAAAACACACATACACGCATAAAGAGGTGCACAAACACACCCATGCTTAAACTGCACATAATCATTCTTGCCACACTCATCAAAATGGAAATTCAGCATCTCTCAGATGATCGTGTAATGGCCACATTAGGCAGATAAAATATAAAGTAAAACTGAGTTTCGTGTGGCTTTATAGTCAGCGAAAGAAAACAAAACAAACATACTTTTATATTTTGGTATGTTAAAAAAAAAAGGTACACATTTTTTACAGATTTAAAAAAAAGCTAAAAACACCTGAATGCAACTCCAACTGTTTAAAAGTAAATTTACAATTTGACAAACTTACATAATTTAAAATATTTCCAAATGTGACCTGTGCTGGCATAATGATTTGTTGGAATCAGACAAAAACTGACTGACTACACCCGTTTGAAGTTGATAGAGTCATCTTTACAAAAATCGAATTTAGGTTTCCTGAAAGTTCCAAAGCAAAATCACATCTTTTTCTCCTCATTACTGTATTAATAAATCACAACATAGCTATTTGTTGATTTTATCACTGTTATTACAAATAAGAACAGGTCCAAAAAAAAACAACAAAACAAACAAACAGTAGAACAAATATAAGAAAAATAATGCATTACTTTTTTCATTTCATGTAAGAAAAACAAATAATCAAGCATAAAAATCCCTTGTGTCATTACAAATACATAAATTATTAAAAGCACAAAAGCGGTTCTATCAAGAACAGCAAGTAATTCCGTCTTTCCTATTATTCTTAAAATAACATTAATGAGACAGACGGTCTATTCATAGTTTTCAGTCACGTGACCGGTTCAAAGACCTGGAGGGCAAAACAACTATAGAACTACAGCATAAGAGTGTCAATTTTTCATCTGTCTCACAGCCGCAAATATTTAGATCACCTCTTAAAACAATACAACAAAGGTATGTGAACAAAATTCTGGTTTTGGCAAGTTGCAATCAATACTAAGCCCCTACAGCAATATTCCAATCATTAAGCAGAGTGACAAATGTTGTACACACTCAAAGTGCTTTTATACATTAAAAACAGTAACATTAAAACACCAGATAAGGCTAGAATATGAACGCAATCCGCTTAATGGATCAGCGTTCCTAAAAGGATGTAACGTCGCGCAAATCATTCATGATCCAGCCTCACCTACAGAAGCGGCGAGTATAATGTATTTTAATGAATCTTTGCCAATCACATTTCATAATAATGTGCTTATTAGCAAGTTTCACTATGAATAAGGCTAAAAAAAGATCCTCTGAGAGCGCCTTGGAAAAGAGGGGCGGAGTCAGCGGAGCTCGTGAAGATTTAAAGGGGAAGTACACAGAACAGAGTGATTTCTAAAGAGCTGTTTATGACAGGGGAAAATGAGCGTTTTTAAACTATCTTTGAGAAATTTTAAAACAAACTATATTACAAACTTTACATTAAGACCCTAAAGAATCATATTAGCTTGTGGAAAGTTGGCTTTGTATGACTCCTTTAAGGCATACTGTACTGCATAAATCTAATACAAAGTTACACATCAGATGTTTTTCCCCCAAAAGTTCCCCAAACATTTCCTTAAGAAATAATAGAATATGTTTGTGTGAATAATTAAACACTGCGCTTTTATGAGTACGCTTCAGATGACAATGAGTGCAAGAGACAAGAAGAGAAAAGGTACTCCTTTCAGAAAACTCACAAGCAAAGATAATTTTAGATGTTTAATCACAACTTGGAGCATTGGGATCACTAGACGAGGTCTTAACTCATTTTTGTGAAAACCACAATTTTTTTCTTTCACTTTTTTTTTTTTTTTTTGCCTATAGTTTGAAATGAACCTGTTAACATTCTGACAAATTTAGCCAGCACGGGTCACAATATGCGCACAGTAATGCCAGGCACTTGTAATTACCAAGTTCATCTAATAAGTGTTAATTTCATGTTGTCTTTAAGGAAAGGAAAAGTGTACGGATTCAAATTTTGAATTGAACATTTGTTGGATCACAATATTTCAGCAGATGATGGACATACCCTCGCTAAAGCTGTCTGGGACATTTGCCACCAGCAGGCACAGGAACCACTCTCCATTCCGCACATGAAGCAGGGCCTCGGCAACCTCAATGATGGGAAGCAAAGAAGGCAGCTCTGTTGGGAGCAGATAAATCAAGAAATTATTTTCTGTGTTTTTATGTTTGATTTATAGTTTTATCTTCAAAGTTGCACCATTCACCTGCTTGTAGGATGCAAAGTACATCGGCCACTTCCTCCAAGTACACAGGACTCTCAAACAACTCAGAGGACTTGAGAAAAAACTCCCCATTAGAGTCAGCCACCTGTTCAGGAAAATATTATAACAGTATGTGTGAAAGAATGAATTAAAGATAACAAACATGGCATCTTTATAAAATATTAAAGAAAACATGCATTAAGTCTTTTAATTTGGTTTATCCTGTCTTTTTAGTCCTTCTAGTTTGCTGAAAGAATCATACATAATCAAACATTATTTGAGGTTGGTATTTTTTTTTATGTTAATAATTACAGAAATAATATCTAATAAATTACACATTTTCTGGACTAACTTACAGCTGTCTAGAGGAAAGATTATTTTAACCAAAAGAAATGCTTAAAAAAAATTATACACATTGCACAAGGACAGATCATTATACAGATTAGTAAACCTTGTTCATAATGGCCAGCAGCTCACTAAGAGCCAGTCTGAGTCTTCTGAGAGGATCACTGTGCTCAAATTCCAGAGTTAAACCATGCTGCAGCTGAGAGACCAGGATGCTCTCGCCATTAGTGCCACCAGCCTTATGCCTGTACAGAGAAAATATGATTTAAATCATCAGAAATTTAAGCAAAATTCCCTCCAAAACACTTCTCGGCGCACTTCTGGAAAAGACTAACTTATCTGATTTATTATGCCAGTAAACAGAATCCATAGAATGGCCTCATGAAAACGATTTCTAGCTTCTGGACTCACCTCAGCTGCTGCTCTTTTCTAGCATCCTGCTCGAGAGCATGGAAATCCACAGACAGCAGAGCAACAATGGAGTTTACCGCCTCCACCCCTGACAGAAGTCGCAGGATGAGCTTCTTGTCCTGTGCCCAGGCGTTACTCTGATCCGCAGGGGCACACAGAGCCATCCTCACCAGACAGGGCAGCAGAAGCCGCAGCTCTGGGTCACTTAAAGCTGCTAGTCTGGCCACATCTACCTTCTGCATGGCCTCAAATGCATATGGGCTCACAAATTGAAGACTGGCACTGTCCGCCATTCTGCTGTTACAAATGAATGGGAAAGACAGAAATTAATTAGATTTTAAAAAACTGTTTAGAAAAAACTTCATATATATATATTAGTACAACTATTGCTATTACTATAAAATCATAATAACTACGGGATATTTTTACAATGAATTTTTGTTTCATTTTTATAATGATGTTTGTGACTAAAATCCCTAAAAACAGCACTGCAGCATTACTATGACTTACCATGGTATAACTATGCTGTGGACGTGAATTGGGTTATTATAAGTTGAAAATGATTATAAGTTATTATAAGTAAACGTCTGTAAATACTATAGCATATGAATTTGGTAATAAAACAATCTCATGGTATAACATTGCGTTAACTTAGATTTTAGGTGTATTTATAAACATTTGTATTTATGTTTTAACATTTGTTGTTCCAAAACAAATTGATACTATTTAAACACACTTTCGAAAGCTCACTGTGGAGAGAACTGCTCTCAAATACACCGTACAATAAAACAGTTATATTTAACGTACCAAACTCTTTGGCTTGCGTGGTAATTTATTATAATCTAATAGAATTATATTTTGTAGCATTAGGGACCGTGGAACACTAGTGAAACCGGGCTTACCTGAAGTTTACCCGAGCCGCTGGCTGCAACAGAAACCCCAAGAGGCCCGCGACACCGCGGGCTTTCGTGATTCTTACGCCTACAGGAAGTTGAGAGCCGTCGGTTAAGATCGTATAGTTCACCGGTTAGCTAACAGGCTAACTGCTAGAGCTAATAAAAAGAGACCCATTCATCAAGATGTAACTATTTGAAGCACTACAATTCCAATTACAATATTTTATATGCTTCACATAATTGACTTATTCCGTTTTTTAAAAAAATATACACCCGAGACTGCTTACTAACAGCAAGCTTAAAAAGCAGAATAGTGAATTGTTTTAGCACAAGCGCTCATCTGCCTTCGGTGTGCATGCTGGACTCTGACTGCGTCCCAAAACCTAGTGAGCCGCCTACCTAGACACCATTGTTTGGGCATCACTGGCGTTTTCATAGTTAAGTTATCGTAACAGCGCAATAAATACGGATCAAAATAATATATTCTTAGAAATAAAATTCTAACGTGTTTCTATTTAAAAATGCTGTCTACGTAACAGTTCTGCAGGGTTTGATACACAACGGAGATATATTTAACTATTAAATGATAGCTCCAAGTATCAAGGGTAATTTTTTTTAATTTTAATAATTATAATGTATTTTCTTTTTACTTTTATATTTGCTTTTAATAAAATTAGCACCGTGAATGTGGCCTGCATGTGGTATTTTGTTCAGATTAACTAGTTATCATAGTAACTATATTTTAAATGTAGTATTCATAGTAAGACCACAATACAAACAGGTGCCACCAACACAATTCAATTATATTTTTTTATAAAGCTAAATATGGTATTTGTCATGAAAACAGTAACTGCAAACACATTTGCAAAAAACCTCCTTAAATAATTACTAATTATCAATAATGTTTATCAAAATGATCAATATTTCCTTAAAATATTAATGATTAGAAAAACTATGAATCCATCCCACAGTGTAAACTTGGAGCGCTTGACCCTATAGCTCTTTACATGCTGTAGTTCACACACTTGCATTTGGAAAGCATGTATAACCGGTGTGGGAGGCAAGAGAGATGCCAGGGTCTTTGAATTTCAGCATACAGTTTATTCTGAACAGAGTAAGATACAGGAAATAGATCTTTCTCTGTGCACAAACACTGCATTTCCAACAGGCACCCAGATCTGGTTGTAAAGTCCATTTACACCAAACATTTCTTTGTCACACTCAAAGAAAAGTGATTTTGGTCTAAAAGTGTCCATTATCACTCGGCCATGGTGCAAGCAGGAGAACCAGTCAGGGAGGGCGAGGTGAGGTGAAATGGATGAACTTTTAAAGAGGGGCTAGAAGCATATTTATATATCTTGGTTGTAATCTTCATCAAAGCTGCAAGTCTCCATCACATCAAAAGGTTTTCAAATTTCACATCACAGTCCCTCCCCCCAAAAAACACAAGCACAGGAAAAACATGAAGTTGACTTTTTATTCCTAAAACAGAAGCAGTGCCACCCAAGGCTGGTGCGGCATTCATATATAATTATTTATATATTGCAGTTTTTCGTTTTTGTGTCTAAATGTGTGGTATAAAATACAATATACGACAATGTACCTCTTTATTTTTAAACACAGTGAACTTCATTGCTGTACAAGTCCCGTGCAGCTAAAGCTTAGCTGTAATTGTGTCCACACGCAAAGGCGTAGACAGAAACCCCCGTCCGGTCTCCTCTGTACATCGTGACAATACAAATAATCTGTCTCCCTTACAAAAAATAATACTCTAAAAGCAACCTACGCAACTTTATTTTATTCATCTTTTTAGTGGGTTTTTCGTTGGTTTGTTTTTGTAATTAAGACGAGTACATATATTTTTGACCAATTGCTTTAAAGCAGGAAGGCAATACAAACCTTCTAGAACTTTTATATATAAAAGAGGTTAAGAAATCAGACAAATTATACATTAAAAACTTACAATAAATAAGACAGATGCAGGCATTTCATTTGGATATAATCCCATCCAAAAGAAACAGGGAATTAGAGGTCTTAAAACCAAGAATTCAATCTCTCATTTCATAGAGCATCAAAGTCTCTTTCCGTCAGATTCTCTACAGGTTACTTCTCCATACACGTCGATTATAGAACTGGCCAAATCCATGCTAACCGAGGAGCAGTGCGCTACCGTCGTAGTAGCTGCGGATCCAGGGATGTAGAACACCACCAGTCAGCACTTCCGACTTCCTTCTTTGGCCTCCACGCTGCCGATAACTCATTCAAGGCCTCCGTTTCTCCTCTTTTCCTCTTCGAGTGAGTGTTATAAACACCAGACGCCTGGTTCTCCTCCACAGTGCTGGGTCTCGGGTGTAGTGACGGCCTACCCAGATCATCTCCACTGTAACTCGCGTACATATAAAGTCCAGCACTGTAGTTATCTGTTGGGTTGTTTTCAGATCCACCTCTTCTTCACTCTCCTCTTTTCGTTCCCTGATAAGGTCCTGCTCTGCGAGTGTTACAACATGGTCATAATGAAGTTGTACATTTGATTGAGCACCACAAAATGGATGGGCAGGCAAGAGCGGCGGTCCTGGGTCGCAGGGTCACAGGTCAGCCAGGAAAGGGCATTGTACTGCTCCAAAACAAATCTGTGAAGGGGGAAAAAATAATTGGAATATTCAGCATTCGCTCTCATTAACCAGAATTAAATCACTTCATGGACACTTAGAGGAACGTTACCTGAGAACATCAGAGGTCTGACTGGAGTCCAGAGGGTGAGAGTGTTTGCTGTGCAAAAGTTCATCCGATTGCACTGAAGACACATGGAGGTGTAGAGAGGCCTGAGAGTTGGGAGAGAGAGAGGAAAGAAGAAATTTTCAGTCGACAGAATCCATTAATCTACACCCACCCAAAACAAGCTACAAAGCCGAGCATTTCCTCTCATTGTCAGAGCCTGCTATGAATTAAATCGACAAGCCCATGAACGAGTAAACACGAGACGCCAGAAACATTCAAACCCCCTTTATTAGGGAACTCTTTGCTCCAGACTTTTTAATTGTGTACAAGTCAACAAGTCAGCAATAAACGAATAGCTGCTTATCAAATCAAATGCTTTGCCTTAATAATTCATGTCAACACATTTTGCGAGCTCAATTCCCTCCATATATTTCGGTCTGTTTTCTCTTATACACACTCACAGCAGTCTGGCCCAATCCCTGAGTACTGAATTATTAAAAATCCCCCATTGCAGGATTCTCTATAAATGCTGCATGAGGAGGAAACAAAAGGTCATGTGACCTGGATAAAGCACGACAGGTAGATGGGTGCAGTATAGCACTGCTTTTTAAAGAAAATTACATTCTTAACGTTTTGTGGCTCTGCATATAGCCTGAAATCAGTTAAATATGACCATTTTGCTCATTTACAGTATTCCTTGGAGATTAATTAATGGAAATGTGATGCAATAATGAACAAAAATCCTTACATTATGAGCAAGGAGCAATTACCTTTAAGAAAAGGGGACACTGGTTCTGTGCCTGAGGACACGCGGACCAGAACCAGTCAGGCAGTGGACCTGCTTTAGCCGTGGACACAAAATAGCCCAGAGCTAATGGCTGCTGAAGGATATTGGGAGCTTCTTCGTGAGATTCCATGCGGTCTGTACTTTGACCCTGAAAAAGAAGAAAGATTATAGAGATGAGCTCCAAATATAATAAAACTTATGAGAGTTACAAGAGGGTAAGCAACAATTAGTCTTACACTTGTATCTTAATTTGTGTTTTAAGATTAATTGTTAATTAAGTCTTTTGGGTTTAGAACCATGTGAGTCAAGACTTTTAAATTATGTAAAACGTACCTTAAAAAGCTAAGAGTTTTGTCTTTTATTCTAAAACCTCATTGAAACTCAAAGGTCTGTCTGAAATCTCAGCTACCTTGCTCCCATCCCCTCCGTGGGGGTATTGGGATCCAGGTGAATGGACTGGTGACGTGGTGGGCGATGCAGGGAGGATATTTATGATGTCTTGATCAACCAAGTCATTCTCCTGCTCCAGAAGATCAAAGATGTCTCCCATTTGATCTGATCCATCTGCAAATAAACCAAGGATTCAATATAATGTACTTGCAATGACAGGCCACTGATACATATGGCAAAATCTGAAAGAACACAGGAATATAGACACAAAAAGGCGTTGCTCCTCACCATTGCCAGGGTTGAAGGCAATGTCAATGTTCTCATGTTGGAAGCTGGAGCTGTTAACTTGCACAGAAGCAGAGGTGGGGAACACTAGGATGTGTGTGCAAGACGTGTCCTGCGGGGTGCTCAGCTGGGACGTCTGCATGTTCAGAGTTGTACTCCGACCAAACACCGAACCCGTTGATACAGAGTCTGAACAAAGAGAATGACAAACTGACAGACTGACTCCGAGATCAAAAGGAACAAGGATTCATTGATGGAAGTGCAAGATATTATTAGCTGTAATTGTCATGATAGAATCAGGTTTGACTGAAATTGAAATTGGATTTTAAGAAGTTAAAACCAGTTTGTATAGGCATCCTAGTACAAGAAAAAGCCTGTCGCTCTCTAAGCTCTGTGAGCGATGGGCAAAATCCATCAGATGCAATACATCTTGATACTATGACAGAATGAAAAGCTTTTGTCAAAAAAAGCCATCGATCTTCAGTATCATCACACCAGCACAGGAATCAATAGGAGTGCAGAAAAGTGTTTTATGAGATCGAGACACACACACACACAGGAGTGTATATCAGATAGGGACAGCAGACACATGCGTTATGACACACTGAGGCTATCATTCACATCCACAGCAAAGAGACGCAGGACTACAGCGGTGAAGGGTTGTATTTTAAACATAAAGAGTGTTTACAGATGTTTGACTATCCTTTTCCAATCCGGTTTAAAATGCATCTTAATAAATGATTCTGGATAGTATAGAGAAAAGCACCATTTTTTTGACAATTGTCTTTTGTGCCACAAACAGAGCAGAAACTAACTAACTATGCAGACTAATTACAGCTAATGCATCAAACTAGCCATAAAAATAAGGAAGGCAACATGCACACCATACGGAGAGTAACAGGAAGCGTGATTCTACCTGGCATGATGACAAATGAGCCCTGGGGTTCCATGGCAACCAGGCAGGCGCTAAGGATGCTGGGAGTGTCAGCTGCTGAGATCCCGCACAGCTTACAGTTCTCCTTCAGCCTCCGAGACACTGACTGCAGATTCCGTCTGCTCAGTAAAATACTCCAGTCTGAAAAAGGGAAAAAAATAAAAATCAATACATTTATTCCTATGTGCAAAAATGTATCCACTGGATGTGCACTCAAGGATGCTGATCAGTCAATTGGCTAGAAGTATGCCCCTTAATGAATTGCCATTAGTTTAATAAAACTACAATGTTACAAAAGCTAATAATAACAACATATGTAGCAATCAATCATTTTATAAAAGCAGTAGCGAAGACAATCAAAAACTACGAATACTGACAAGGTTAAAGGCCTGAAAACATTTACATGGGCATTACCTCTCAATTCTCCATGCCCTATTCGTCCAAGCCGGCCAATCACCACTCTCCATGGCAATGATGTCATCTGAACCAAACCTAGGCACCAATCCCAAAGCTTTTGTAGACCCAGCTTCCGGGCAGAACCCTTTTTCCTTCTTGCTCTTACATGACAAAAAAAAAAAAACATTTAAAACCTCCGGTCACAAATGCTTTAAATATTTTTACAACCTCATTTCAAAAAATACTTAAAACGTACATAATGGAAATGAGTGTAGAAGTGTTACAAAGGCGTCAGGTCTTTCACTTGTCAAAGCTATAATGGTGATAATGGTTCCAGATATTACACTTTTCTGAAGTGTTGAGTGAATAATTAATTCTGCGTAGTTTACAAATCCCCTGCATATCACAAAATGCTAAAGAGTAAGGACGTTTTTATGCAAGTTCACCTGTTGGGTACGTCTATGCTGATGATACACGTTTCCAGGAGCTCTCCGTAAAGGTCCGTACAGGTGGCCAACAGCCATCTTTGATCATGTGACAGGCAGTAGCCCACAAACAGGACGTTATACTTCTGAGACGCCTCCCCGAAAGTCTCACCCAGCTCCGTTTGCTTGTCTTTCGTTGGGGCCAGGATGAAAGGTGGCGTGTACAATCGCAGACACTCCGGTCTCTGTAACAAGAAAGTCATATGTTAATGGAAAATAGTGACATAAGTTAAGTTGCAATTTTTCCCCCTACAAAAACACAGCAAAGATCAGGACAAGAACCATCAGCCTCGTACCCGGGCATGTCAGCATAACCTTTTCCTATCTTATGAAATCAATAAACCCCACAGAGTATTCACATCTCTTTTGTGAGTGGGGCAGGAATTGGGGTGGGAGAAACAGTGCTAGTGAGCGTAGCGAGAAAATTGGATTCTACAAATAGCTCGGTTAAGAAAGGAGAGCAAGTGGAGCTTTTGGATTCCTCTGCCAAAACATGCAAGCCGGATCCCATTAGGGAGGTCTCACAGAGCTGCCCAAGCAGATAATGGAAAGAGAACTGTTGGGTTGTGCAAGTCCCCTTTGGTTTTGTTCCAGGACAGGGAGGTCAGTGTAACAGTCTCCACACGTCACCGAGTTCTCATACAGCACTGAGAGCCGTTAAAGAACCTGAATGGGCTGCCAGGGCGGAAGCTCTATGGAGGAGGTCAGAACCATGGGCCCTGGGAGCCTCAAATAAGGGTGTTCATTTTGACATGGCTGGCACTTTAACACGTCAGTGGACTTTTAGCAATGCTAATGCGTTTGTTTGATTTGAATATTTAAGGTACTCTGGAGACTGTCTGAGCTATCCTTTTCTGTACAACTAAAAAGGGAATTTGTCAACCAATTGGTCTACTGAACCCTCACTCACATCGGGGTTCCTGAGGGAAGTGTCAAGAGCGAGGCCGGGGCCGAAACCCGTCAGTGATTTCACATTGGTAGAGGTTGGGAGGGGTCTTCTGCACTGGGTGAAGACGGAGAATGCCAGAGACTTGAGGTGCTGGGCGTAGAGGTACCTCTCTTCACTCCTCACAGGCTGGAGGAAGTACTGACAGGGGACAATCTAAGAACACAAAGTGCACAGATGTAAAACAACGATTGGTTTCATTAGTGTCTTTGCATTGTATCTGCTGTAGGTTTGTATTTGAGACCAGAAGAAATTAAGTCACACTAGATCAGTGGTCCTCAACCTTTTCGACTTCTAGGGTACCCCATTATCCACATTAATATTTTCCCAACACTTGTTCACAGTGTTTAAGAGCTAAATGTTCTTCAGGGATCCCACACTCATTAATAAATGAATTTACATGACTTTACCAGTTGTTCATTATTTAATGGTTAAAGATGAATAATTTTTTTATGTGCAATTCACAACCCGATAACACATTTCACAGCTTGGCATGACTAGAAAAACATATAAATCCCTAATAAAAGTACACATGGAATCTTAAGATTTAATTAATGATTTAAAAATAAATGACGAGATGACTTTTTAAGATGTAGAAATCACACTTTTAAAATATATCCTGGATCAAGACCATGGGAAAAAAAAAGAAAAAAAAAAAGTGTGTGAATTTAAGTGAAGTGTTTTTGATCATTTTAAGCCAGTCTGCGGTCATCTAGTTGTGATGCACTGTACTAAACTTTTTAATACATCTGCTTGCATTTGCATGCATGTGAACATCACCCTCAAATGTTTAACTGATGTAAAAGATGTGTCCAACTGTAAAGGATGTCTAGTATCATCTGCTGTACCTACCTGTACAAACACAGAGTTGCGGATGTGAGCTGGAAGGGCCTGCAGCATCTCCAGGTAGCAGCGGAGGAGTCCCAGTGTCCACATGCTTGATTGTGACGCCCCTGGCTCCGCCTCCTCATATGAGAAGGGGTCCACAATATAGATCATGATGGCAGGTGGGTACGTGATGGCATGGGAATCTCCATCTGTAGGAACTCCGACCTTTTCTCTCTCCATAGTGCTGATTAAAATGGGCAAAAAAAGGGTCTTTAATGTGCTTTTAACACAAAAACACAAGTTTTACATGTTACATTACATTTTGACAGGACTTAAAATTTACACATGATGCTACTATTTAGACAGGAAAAGGCAACAAATACATTGTGTACCTCTCTGGTGGTTCAGATGGCCCCTGAGTCTGGCTGTTGACGGTTGAATTGTCTCCAGAGAGGCTTGAGTTCTGGGTGACAGCCTGCTGGCCCAGAGCCCCAGACTGGGAGCTGTTACCTTGGACTCCCATGCTTCCAAAGGGAGGGAACGAGCTGGGCTTGGCAGACTGGATGCTGCTGCCCTGAGGGCCTGAGGAGGAGGAGGGGGTGTTATTGGTGTTGCCTGGCAGGCCTGGGCCACTGTTGCTGGCAGCACTGTTGTTGTTGAGGGCGGAGCCTCCGGAGGCCATTGAGGTTTGGGAGTTGGAGGAGGCAGAGCCTGAGGATTGCGAGGAAGATGATTGGGTGGAAGAAGGGACAGGGGTTGGCTGAATGAGAAGAGAGCTGTCCAATGACTGTGTAGCGAGGTATGGAGCTGAAGAAACAAGGAACAAGATGAAGATTAGTGAGACAAGTACATTTCTGTGACCGCAGGGATAACAAAGAGAGAGAGATTGGTCTTACCGAGGTCATGTCTGCAGACTTGGGCAAACAGTTTGAGCTTGGCAAACGCATCACTGCTGCCACTAGCTGCTTTCAGGAACCAATCATTGACTGGCTGTTCTGAGAGCTTCTTGGCAGCTGCTCCACCCACCCTAACAATGCCATCAGCATGCACTTTGGAGATTGGTCGATGCTGACCGAGCTTACAAGACTGTTGGGCAGAAAATTAAGAACCAATCAGAAAATAGGTTAGAGAATACAGGAAGAAAAAAAGTCAAATTATTTTAATTTATTATTGTATTCATTATCACTCTGGTTTGTTGCAAAAATATTGTCCCATTTACTGAATTCTTATAGTTATTAACATATATTGGCTAATGAATCGGAAGTCTCGCTCAATCACAGGAAATAGCTTACTTCTGTGTTAAAGTAAAACAGACAGTAAAAGACAAAATTAAAGACTAACAAACTTTCTCACCTCGTAAACTGCTGTCAACTCCCTAAAGAAGCTCTTGGCACCAGAGAGGAGAGAATCGCTGTCCGGACAGAGGACCAGATAGCCTACGTCTCTCTGGGAACCAAAGGGATCCAGCAGTAGCTTCTCCCAGTAAGGCAGGCCGAAGGGAGACAGCACCACAAAATCATACTCATACCCAACCAAGAAGGTAGGAATGGGCAGTGGCTCCGGAGACTCATCAGTGCCTGGAGAGAAGCAATGAAGTCAGAGAGACAGGTGAGTGATATCAAAGTCCACTAACAATTTTGTCATTGGGTAATTTTGAACATTTCCACTCTAAAAATCATGATCGCTCAACAAGTGCCTTTGCTGCTTACCGTAAGACCCTCTTCCAGCCATCTTGTGAAACTGCTGCCATGTGAGAGGCCCCTGGACTCCCCATGAGCGGACAGTCCTCTTCTTCTGGATGGCATCCTGAAGAACAGGCTGAAGAGAGAGGAGAACCCTCAACACATCCTGAGAGCACAGCCCGCTAACATCCACTGCTATAGAAAGAGAGCGAGAGAAAGAGGGATAGAGTATTTAAAACATATACTCAAAACTGTCAATATTTTACTACCATATATAAATATAAAACAAAGATAATGCACAGAAACTAATCTTTTAGCAAAATAATTGCTCACAGCAAGAATGTATATTAAAGCACATGGGATCAACTTTGACCTCAAGTTTTCTCTGCTATCTTTTCTTTTGTAAATGTCTTCCTTTTTTATGATCATATCTGCAATAATTAGTAGCAGCTGAGTAATTATTTTTAGTGAAGTGAAAGTGGCAAACATGCTCTAAACTCTCACCGCTGCGTTTGGCCCAGTGGTGCAAACACGTGCTCTTTACCAGCGTCTCGTCCACCTTTCCACCTGACATGTTATCCATGAACTGCCGCCCGTGTTCTAGAGCCAGGTAACAGTCGTTGTGAAAGTCCTTTTCCTCCACACGCACACATGGTGGTACAGTGGCGCCCCCTGGCCCTTGGGAAGACAGTCCCTCTGGATCCAATGGCAGCATAGGGGAGAAGGGATTAGTGCACTGATCCTGCAGGACAGAGATAAGCTCGTCCGGGACTCGATCCTTGCCTCCACCCCCTGTCTTCTCCAGCGACATGCTCCGTATCGTCTCAAAGCGCTTCTCCGCCTCCTGGCTCACGTCCGAACCCCGTCCGATGATATCCAGCTCGTCTTCCAGGAAGAGGCCGGAGCCATTACCGTAGCGCCGGTTGACGACAGCGCTAAAACCGCATGTGCAGATATACTGAGCCTCCATGTTGGGGTCGCTGATGTAGATGCCCACGTCGGCGCCTTTGATGTTCATGTTGCATACGCATATGCAGCAGCTGTCGAAGTTGCAGTCCTTGAACAGGTTCATGACAGACTCCGACAGGATGAGGTTGACGTATAGGCTGTGGGCTTCGGGGATGGAGGGAACGGTCGCGGGCTCTACAGAGTTAAGTGGCCTGCAGGTGGAGGGCGTCGAGGCTGGTGAGTACAGGTCCGAGTTCTCATATTTGAGGGATCCTTGCACACTGGCTGGGCCTCTGGGGGTCCGGGGGGTCCGTGGGGTACGAGGGGTGGGAGCTGAGAAGCGAGGCGTGGCTGGGGATGGGAGGATGCTCGTGCCGCTATTGCTAGGCGGAGCGCTGTTAGACAAGAACGGCGTGTGGGTCTGAGGGGTGTACGTCTGGATATACTCTTGTTCCATGGCATTGTTTTCACTAAAAAGCAAAAAAAAGACAAGAGGTTAATTGGGACATCACTGAAGTGAACAATAAAAATATCTTGTCTATTCTCAACACCATAGATGATTAGTGGATATTAACATCATGAGCTGCAGTACTGTACTTGTATCCTAAGACCACCTCTGGGGGGAGTGAGAAACTATTTTTAGACAGACGGTCCAACAGGCAGCTGTGCAAGGAATGAAAGCACAGCTTGTGCCACATGGACGTGTGTGCGAGTGTGAGAATGCCGAGTGTGGCTCCCGGTGGCCTTTAAAACAGGCAGGCGTTTGAAGGTCCCCCATTTGAAGACGTGGTCCTCTCCCCAGCTGCTGTGGGTTATAAAAGAAGCCTAACCAGCTCATAAAGGGCTTTTGGACTGTGACTTAAACAAACGTAGACTTTATGACCAGACTTATCGCCCTGTCATCGACCATTCGCAACACCCCCCTCCTCTCTCCATTTCACTAAATTTCTACTGACAGCAAATATAACACAACGTTCAGCTTGCTCTCTGACATACACATATGAAAATAAATGTATACTTTTTTCATTTGTTTAGATACAGTGCCAGTAAAAAGAGAGCATACAAGCTCAAGTCTAACTTCTATGAAAGACTAAAGACTCTAAAGACTAACAGAATGAAAGAGCATAGCTGAAGTTGACCCTGACACAGGTGCATATCACCACATGAAAAAGCAAACCAGACGACAAGAATATGACATGAATGACAATCAGATGTGGTCATCTGAGCAAACAAGCTATTCAAATAAACCAGTCCGTGAGAAACAAAGTAGCTTGGGTGCAGACAGTGAAGAAGCTGTGAGATAAGCAGCTTCTAAATATAAGAAAATAAAAGGACAGTGGCAGCAGATGGATTTGACAGGCTAATTACCAGTGTGTTAACACCTGTTCTTCGCTTTTATTCTCTATTTGCCATTACTAAGAACAAGAGGAGTGTGGAGGTGTAACTGACTCCACAGAGCATGATTTTGTACCAACAGTTCTTGGGTGAATCTTGCTGAAAAATGTTTTGCCCCCCCAAAAAAACAATACTTTTTATTTTTGCATTGTGCCATTATTTATGTGAAGGAAACGGACATTAAAATTGAGAATTTGGCAAGAAAATGCCCAAGCATTTTTGTGAGAGACCCGTAGTGCATGTAAAAGTCTGTGTAAAGATATAGGTGATATTTCAGTACATTTCACCCCAGATGAGAAACTCACCCATCCTTGCTGAAAATGGTCATAGCAGGTACAGAGTTGAGTAGCTCCAGTTTTCCCACTGTCCAGCTGGGCCTGTAAACACACTCATCAGGCAGTTTGATAGGGGGCAGGCACTGACTGGGCAAAGACTTCAGGGGGGCAAACATGGAGCAGCCCACAAACGGCTGACACAACTCAGGCTTGTACACGAATGAGAAGTCCTGAGGAGGAAAAGAAAACCATATTCAATTTGCTGTTGTGTCATTCAAGTTAAATAGAAATTCAATCGAAATTATTAAAGAAAGCACTAGAGTAAAATGCATGCAAGCTCATTTTTAACAAGTTTAAAAATCACAGATTTAGCTTAAAAAAGTAAAGTTTCAAATATAAAATGCATTTCCATTGGCTTTGATCATGTTGCTTAGCATATTGCTGCCAGTAGAGAATGGATACCTACAGTGCTGCACATGGATGGGACATGGTGTAGCAGTCTTATTACTTAACTCACCTTGATTTCAGAAGGTTTGGGGCTGCAGAAACTCTCCTCCACCTCGATTTTAAATTGACCACCCAGAGCAGTAGGGCCATCTAGAGTGTTAAGACCAGAGCCTGGCTCCATACAGCCATACTCTTTGTTCATGGGAGAGTATCCCATGTTGTGCTGCTCTAAAGATGGAGGAGTAGGGAACATCTGGTGTAGATCAGCTGCGCCTGAGGAATAGATGAGCACAAGGAAAGATGACATGTAAGTGAAAGGATGCAGGGAACAATACACAGTACATGCATAAATATATTATGTTCTAAATGGTTTCATTTCCTACTTATTCTCATGAAAAGCAAAATCACTTACAGTCGAAATGTCAAAGCTACAAAGAATGTTTAAAAAGTGTTTTGATTCATTTATTTAAAAGCATATCATTTCACAACCCTTAATTTCAGCATGTTGCAGAAAACTAACCCCCTGTTCCCACTCTAAGAAATGTGCATGATGTTACCGCTTCTCTGCTTGCAGAGTGAAAATTGTCACAATGGCCAGCAGAGAGCAGTATACAGATTTTGAATGATGAAGTAAACCCTGTGTATTTATAGAGACAGAGACTGTGCTCACTTATACAGGGGTCAGTAACCATTGTGGCTGGTTTCGACTCCTTGCTGCCAAACTTCTCATCTGCTCCATTTACAGCTCTCCGTGCTCCGGGCTATTGAGAGATACACAAATTAGCCAAAAACCAGAGCTATGATTTCAATAAATTTACAGCAATTTCTCTACAGAAAAAAACAAAAGACATTTCCATTGCAACATACCCTTATTTTCAAATGGTAATTTTAACAATGATTACATAGTGATGATATTTTATACAGCAATCAGCACCGAGCTCTCGCATCATTGTGAAAATTTGCCAAACCAGCAAATTCTATTTATTTCTTTTATTTATTTCTTTTTTTACACACAGTGATGAGAGAAAGGGGAGACGAAACAGAAACAGATAAAAGAAAGACAGTTTGATGCTAACTGTTTGTTCGTCCTCATCTGAGTTGAAGAGGTTGTCCAGGTCTTTGAAGGAGACTGCCAGATCTGAATCATGTATGAGGCTGGTCGAAGCAGCCCGGTTATGGGCCGCAGCTCGCTGAGCATCTGAGAGAGAAATAAAGAGAGAAAGCTTAACACACAGGCCTGTTCTCCAGCTTTAACCACAGCCTGGGCTTGAGACTAGGGCTGAGCGATATTCTGTTTTGACATTGACATCGCTGGAACATACGGTTCCAGGGTAGTAGCCCATGCTGTATTAAAGTGAACGGTAGCGCACAGTAAACACGAGTTTGTTGTATGGCTTGTTGCTGGGGTGATATGCACGTTCCGCGTGCCTCCACAGTGACTGGTTCGCTGTGCCGCTGCTCACCGCTCACAGCCAACATTCTCTGCTAAAAAGGCACGGCGAAGAGGATCCGCCGCAAAAAAAAAAAAGAATTCGAAAGTTGGAAAAAAAGTCGAAATCATCTATTTGGTACTATTTCGGCTACAAAAAGGAGGATGTTGACCAAAAAGAGGTACTTTGCATTAAGTGTCAAAATCACGCTGATAATGAACCCGAATTTGCACAGCTCGTCAGTGCACAACGGCTCTGCCTAGTGAATGCGGCTCAATGTAAGATCACACACCTGATGGAATTTACCGCTTACAGAACTGACTTTACTGACAAGATGCGCAATACATATCGCTCAATGATTATCGTGCAGCCCTTATTTTGGATACAAAAAGGATGATGCTGATGAACAAATAAATTTGTACAAATCGCAATATATATCGCAGGAAAAAAATATATAGCAATGTAATTTTTCCCCAATATCATGCAGCCCTACTTAGGACGAGCCCTTTTCCCTCACTCAGGGAACGCATTTAACCTTTATGAGCAACAATACACTAAACTGACCCAGGCTGTCAACAGGGAACCCGTTTCAAATAAAATAAATGGACTCTGGGTTTGAGAGGGGTTCATGAGAGAGTCAGTGAAGTGTACCAGGACAGTCCTTACCATCTGATAGTGCAGCACTGCCATCTTCTCCCTGTGAGAGAAAAAAAAATAAGATAGAAGATAGCAAGTGTTAAAAAAAGACATTATATAATGCAGATACACAAAGGTTGTGCTAGATTAGATACGCAGGGTCCAAAATGTACTTGCGTGAATGTACGCAAATGAGTTGTGATTAAGCTAAAACACCCACTGTAAAAGTGCTATTTAAGAGTTATTTCTTAATATAACTCTTATTTGGTAAAAATGCATGCAGTTTGGTGATGTTGATTACTGTTAATGTGCATGCCATTTCTTTTCAGAGTAGTTCTCAATATTAGGCACACACTGATTAACTTTTTCACAAAACAAGATGAAAAGAGTCCAGAGTGCATCAGTTCATGAACACATTTTGGTTAACAATCACCTAGACACAGCCAACCAATGAGACACGGTGACACAAAAGAAGAGTGAGGGAAAGCGCGAAAAAGAGAAACAGTGAATGAGTGTGGAAGCATATTTGTATTTTACCATCAAATGATATCTTCCACGTGCAGAATAATAAATAATATAAGATAACAGCACAGGCTAATGGGACTGCAGCTATCCCTCAGCGACTTACAAACGCACCCCAGACCCTTAACCTGCCCCTCATGCAACCTCAACATCTCAGAGCCACCATTACAATGCAAGCCACACGCTATGCAGAGATTCATTACGCCGTGCATAATTTCATTACGCTGCAGGCCGTCTCTCTGCATAAAGTGTGTAATCTGTTCCTCCGTACACACACTTCACATCCTAATGACCAACTCTGTAATAAACGCCTGTACATGCAAATCACTCCGCCCCGTAATCGATAGCAAAACCCTGGGGTGGACTACAGGAGTTGAGAAAGCAATTTTCTATGTAGACTATGTATTTTAAAACAAATGAACGCTGCAGTGTGTTTACACGTAACAGACACACGTGTGTTACAAATGAGTCTGTGCTGCACCATCTGGCCTACATTACTTGAACCTCTTCTGTGACAACAAAAAGTAGCTGTTAGGTTACCAAGACACACATATGACGTGTAATTCTGAGAGTAGGTACCAAAAAAGCTTTTACAAAACAACGGAGTAACAGAGTACAGAAGGACAAAGCTGGTTTTTGTTAATCCTTCGAAGCTGCCAAAAAGACACTTAAAGTATGTGTGAAAATCCAACAGGAATGGGAGAGACTGTGCTCGCCCCCTCTATTCATGCTCTCTCCTCCACGTTTGAGGGTGTCAGATTCAGATCTCTGATGGGAATCTCCCATGAGCTGAAGACAGCAGACATGATGCCAGCATATTACACGCTACACTGCCAATGGAGAATCTGCGGTGTCTAAAATTCCTGTTCGCACTGAACAAAAGTCTGTGGAACTGTATTCACAACCCTTTTTACTTCCGCAATGTTGCATGTTTCTAAGGGAAAAAGAAACTAGGTTGTGAAAAGTGAAGAGTACCTATACATTTGCCATTTAAAAGTTTGGGGTCAATGAGCTTTTTTTTTTTAATTTAATACCTTTAATTGATAAGGATGCATATTACAAAAGTGCTAGTAAAGACAAAATTTTAATGCTGCATAAGAATAACCTTAACCTAAAAAAATGTAAACTGCTTTATGGTTTTCACAAAAATATTAAGCAGCAGTATTTTTTTTGGACTTTAACAGTAAAATCTGCATAAAATTATTTCTAAAAAATCATGTAAATACTGGAGACTGAAGTAATGGCTGATAAAAATTCTGCCTTGCCATCACAGAAAAAAAAAAAATAATAAAATAAAAAATAAAGAAACACTTACAATTTGACAATATTACTGTTTTACTGAATGTAGATGCAGCCTCTGAGAGTATAAAGTACTTTTAAAAAAAAAGCTCATCAACCCCAAACATTTGAACATTAGTTTAGGCCAAATAAGAAGTGCATTATGGGACATTCCTAGCACAAAAAAAAAAAACACTTTTCTGCTCACCTTGTGTTTCTTTCCCGGTTCTCTATCTCCCCCAGCTTTGTCTTTCTTATCCGAGAAAGTGAACTTAACATCTCCATCAACAAAAGCGTAGGGGTCGACCTCAGGCTCGTGGTCACCGTCTGTGATTGCTGCAACCAGGTGCTGGTTTTGTCGCTGCATGTACGTCTGGATCCGTTCATCTGAGACCTTGAGCGGCCTTTTGGAGGCAACCATTAACCTGGACAGGACACAAGAAAAATAGGTCAAACCATAACTGAAATATTATAACACTGCTTGGTATGTTCATATTGCCCAGAGACAATTATATCTCCCAGACCAATCAAGTGGGCAATATCTGGGATTAAAAGATTTTTTTAAATTAACACATTCATAGCATGACAGAAAACCTATGTTAGTTGATAATTGCCATCTACAAGCTCTGAAGTTTTAAATCACTTAATGTCTCTCAAATCTTATGCACATAAAATCCCTCTGTGTTTGTTAAACGGTATGCACTGTCCTTTTCACACAGTTCAGACCACCGTAGCTCTGATGGGGGGGGGGCTCTGGACAGAGATTAAACCCATTTTGAGACCCAAGAGAGCACAGAAACTACACTGGGCCTTAACAGCAGAATAGTCACAAGAGGACACCAGCCAAGTGCATACTGGGATTGCACTGCATACCATTACATCTCGCTGCGGCCAACAGAGACAGCTTTCTAAACCTCTCTTTTCCTGATCTTGGCCAAATGCAGCCAAACAACTTTACAGTGAAAAACAATAATTTAACACATCAGTATTTGTGAAGGACCCACACTAAAGCAACATTTTCAAATCAGACATTTTTTGTTTCTAGTGAGGGATTAGGGGCACATATTTTTTAACTTAATACTATCAACAAGCATTCTTCCAGGAAGACAACGGCACGGCTGAGCGATGTGTACACTTCGTTTTGTCATAACACTGCTGCTTCGTGAATTTATGAGGGGCATAAAGACGTTTCTTTCAATAGCTCTCATCCGCAACGGTTTAGAGGAAAGGTTCATACTACATGAACATCATTCACACAAACTTGTCCAAACATTCTCACACAGAGCCAAATATCAGAATGACCAACAAATGTTCCCCCTTCAACAGATTCAACAAATGCCATTTCATGTTAATACATGTGACTACACACACACACACACAAAAGTTCTCTCTTGGAATACAAAGTGGCAAAAGCGATGAATGTGCAATCCTCTAACGGTATATGCATGAACATTTTGTGTCACCATGTACGGCGCTAACTGCACTAAAACAACAACTTCACGTCTACTGGAAGCAGTAATGGGCAACAGTTTTCTGAAGAAAGCAGATCAAATGTACACTTTAGCACATATTCTTTACACAAGTAAACATGTCATGACTTAGTTGGAGACTGTCATCAAACAGCACTGGCACCGGTGTCAAATGACTGTGCTTTTAAATCAAGGTAACCATATGGGAGTACAAGTTCTCTTAAGTCTAAAGGGTTGGTGCATGTTGCAAGAGTATCAAGTTCTGAGCATGTGTAGATATAAACACAATCTCATTTCAAAATATTAAGCAGCAAAACTTATTATAATTTTTCCTTGAGCAACAAGTTTGCATTTTATAATACTTTTCAAATATTAAAAAAATTTGGAATGACATGTAATTAATGACAGAATTTTCCTTTTGGGGTGAACAAACTCTAGGGATCATGTGACACTGAAACCTTGCCTAATGGCTGCTGAAAATTAATTATTGAGAACAAAACATATAAATTTTTTTTTTTTAAAAAGTCATTTTAAATCGTAATATTTTACACAGAGATTGAAAAAATATACAGTCTCTCAACATCTCTTTCGGCCTTGCCTCTTTCTTGTATAAATCCTTATGGTCCACAAGCTGGTGTTTAAAAGTTTCTCATGTTCATTTCTAGTCTATATCCCCTTGTAAACCCCTGAGTGTTTGCATGCACGTGTGAGATGGACGCATAATCTCCTAGTTCACAACAGTGCTAGGCCTGCACATTAGTGTAGTATGATGTCAAAGGGTGCATCGTGAGAGATTAACATGGTGTGTGCACTCAGAGAAAGAACATTCCACACAGAACAAGTGCGTGGTTATGTGTGTGTTTGAGCGAGCGGAGCGCGAGGCTATACCACAGCTTTTTCAAAACACAGCTCACAAACAGACAAGGACGTGTGTGGTTCGATATTGGGGGCTATCGCTAACAAACCCAGGCTGCTGGAAATAAAAAAAAAAGCTGTGAGCAGAGGGGATTAAGAGGGTCCACAGGGTGGTCCCGCTCTCACTTTTGAATCACAGTTACTTAAACCATTATAAGACGACACAAATGCACAATGTGGCTGTTTACAGGTTATGGAGAGCTCGAAATCCTAAAGATATGTACTTTCAGTTCACTACATTGTTTAAGTGAGGTTTTAAAAGAGAATGTAAACAAAATGCCTTAAAGGGAATATATACCGAGGAAAACAGGATTTTCCCCCCTTTTCCTTTTGAAAATACTGCAGCTAAAAATCACTCTCCACTGCAAAAATGTCTCTCCCAATCAAAAAGCTCATTTAAACTTACTGGCACAAATAGGTTGTGCAGAAACCAGGTTATCAGATTGATAGGTATGACGAGCCAAATTTGCATATTAACTATTTGGAGGTCAGTAAACTGGCTTGCCCCGCTGAACAATGTCTAATCATAACAGAAATCATTTACATATAGCCTAGTTGTCTTTTTGTCCAATCAATAGAAGACAGAGGGAAGCATTTTCTCTATAATTTTTGCTTGGTGGCTGAGAAATGACATCATATACCTTCAAGTAATTGCGTGTGTTGCATGAAAACATACTTACTCCGTAATAGACATAATCCCTTCAGCTCCGAGTGATGCCTCTTCTCTGAGTTTGTCTCCTGGTAGTGACGGCGTGGGAAACTCTGCATCTTTCCTACGGGGCAGGTTAAAAAACCTCCAAGGTACGTGACTCCCATCGTCATCTAGGTTTACTGCTGCACTGACGTACGGGGTGGGCTCCAGGGGCTCGGGGTACGCAGGGGGAAAAGGTTGGGTGAGGGGCTCCAAACGTGCATCATCTGGGCCCTTTTGGGGCAGGAGGCATGGCTCTGCGGATGGAGGGTAAAAATGTTGGCTGTGTGGTGTGGAGGGGTTCTTAATGGCATCTGAGGCTTCCTCGCCACGTTCGCAAGGGTGAGGGCTCAACGGCGGTGGCTGAGGTGACCCGACCATCTCTGTTGGGCCGCTGTTGCCCACAGTAGCTCCGCCCCCGCTGTGCAGTTGTGGAGGTTTCGAGCCAGTGCTCACATCAGATTGGCGAAGCCCAGAAAACCGTCCTCCCTCTTGACCTCTAAGAGCCAAGCGCTGACCAGCAGAAGCGTCGGTTTCCATTGAGACATCTTCACAGACTGAGTTGCGATGGTGGAAGGGCGTCTGTGGGCGTTTCTGCTGCTTTTCGCCCTTTTCCGGCTTCTCCCCAGCTTTGTGCTTGATGGGCGGCTGCTGAGTCTGACCAGCGGTGGGCGGCTGACCAGGCGTGCTGCTTGCTCTCTGCTTCAGGGTTTTGTGCCTGATAAGATAAAGTAATATTTTAATACAACAGATACATAAATTATGAGCTCGTGACATCATTAATAAGCAAGCCTATTACCAGAAATCATCATTTTTGTTCATTTCTTTTCACTGTGAGAGTTCATAACATTTCTTTTCAGGTTTAATAGGCCTTTGAGACTCGTAACAGAGAAATGTAACAGCTTCTTAATTAGCTCATTATTTAGCAATCCCCAACTATTATTGGATCCATGAAAAAACACTCTTTGAATAAAGATTCTCTGCTTGTCGAGTCCAAGGACAGGTTTAAGAAACCACCCTTTTAACAACAGACGCTCCACTGCTATCAGAGTCTGTCTGACCTGATAACGTGTGTCCACACTTTCTCAGAGATATGTAAAGCCCAGCAGCTGCCAGAGTTTCCCCGTGGGTTTCCATGTCTCTCGTTTATAATGTTGTTCTTGATCTCAATACAAAAACCTTAAATACACGGCCTTCATCTGTGTTTTGCTTCAAATGTTTTACACATACGCAGGTTAGCATTGAAAAGAAAGTCTTAAGCGTGTAGTGTGAAGAGTTGGAGGGTGGGTGAAGGGTCAAGGAACTTAATTTAGCCTTTATAAACAAAGAAACCACAGGCTAATTTGAGGTTGGAACTGAGATGGTTTGAATACGTATGTGACAGTTTGGAGCTGGTAAGATATATAGTACATAAACAGAGCTGTAGATTTATATACAAACATAGGTATACCTACACAAACTGACATATTTAAACTTAAACCGCACACTTAAGAGCTAAAAAAAGTTAAATCCAGAACACAGGTGAGTCAAGGGTTTACAAAATTATACCCCTTCTTATTCACACAGTCAAAACAATTTCACATCTATGCACACAACAACACACACTCACACACACACAAGCAGAATGCTAAACAAGCAGAAAGGATCCTAGTCGACGCATGGTCATTTTCACTTCACTGGGGGACTCCGAGTTTCATCACACCTCTCATGCTGGTTCTCTTCCAAAAAACATATTTGGCAAATGACAAGTCCCATGGTGCCTGGCCTTCTCTTGGCCTGAACTGAACATCTACTCAATGTAAAAACGAGAAGACGACTAACAGCATAACCACACAACACTACGTGACTGTGTTAACGTTACATACAATGCATCAGTGTGTTAGGGCTCATCTTTTTCAGCCCTTGCTTGTGGTTTATAAAACCATTATGTATGCTTCAGTGTTAGGTCTCATTCTTTTCAGTACTTAAACTATTATCTACCTGAAGTAGGCATCCTTTTCTGCCACACACATGGTTTATGAGTAGCATGTAATCAGCAACAGTCTGAACAGATTATACATCATTAAACTAACTTGCAATATCTGCAGACTCTTACAAGAGAAGACAGACTTGCGCTTTTGGTTTTTACTCGTAATACAAAATATACGCTATAATCTTAAATACACATTTAAAAAACAAGCGTTTCACTTTGTTTTGTTTTCATTTGTTCTATTGTTTCTAATTGTTTGCGTAACTCTATGCTGAAGTAGACTCCATGAAGCAAGGAACAATAATACTTCATACAAACATTAATTAAAAGGTGATATTGCCCTCTTTAATTATGAAACACCTACATAATCAGAGCTCTGTAATGATGCTTGGTGTCAAAATCAAATTCTTAATTGCATTTTAATTGTTATTGCCAAAAGTTTCCAGATTAATTCATATAGAAGTGTTTAAAAAAAAAAATAAAAAAAAATCAGGAGTCACAAAACCATGCAATAACACGGACCAGCTGAGCTACAAAACTAGGTACAACCCGATACATTACAGATATACATTCAAACACATACAGACTCTGAATATCGAAGCAAATTAATTTCTACTCTCTATCAGAGAAGCAAATAAAAGAAATCAGAACAGCACCACTCAGAACTCAACACTCACTTTCACAAAGAGCTTATTTAATACTCCATGACAAATGTATTGCCTGTCATTTTATAGAGTGACAGATGACAGTACAAGAACTGAAAAGCGATTAGCGGCGGCAGCATGCTTAAACAACAACAGCCTATGAGAAAACAGGACTGAGTAAATGTTCTTGTCTGTACCTCGAACAGTTGCAGCTTGATCTCTGTGTGGAGTCGACAAAGTCCCAGGTGCCCACTTTCATCAGCGTCTCCTCCTCGCTGGTCCCGTTGGAGGCTGTGGCAGAGAATTTCCGTCTGCAAAAACACAATGAAACAAGATTGGAATCGAACTCTGAATGGCTTCTAAATCTCAAAATCTATGGTACTTTGTTGAAGCTGGTTTGTACATTTAGTCTAGTAAATCTCTCACAGTGTGAAAGTCAAAGTCTTGTTTGATAAGTTGCGGTTACACAAGTTTGTAAATATTTTTACTGCTATCCCACCAATTCTATTGAATATAAATTGACCTCTTTGAATAAAAGTGGATGGGAAGTACAGGGAAATCAGCTCAATTTAAACTCTAAGACAATTATGAAATGAGAAAAAATAACAAATAGTATTATATTGTTGACATGATGACCTGAAATGAAATTTTAATTTAGACAGAGGGTTTAAAAGCTCTTCCCAAGATGGACTGAACTAATCAAGCAATCAGACATGTGCGCAAATTCTCTTGAAACCTCTTTAAAAAAGTTCACTTAAAGATCACTTAATTGTTTTTTACCTCAATAATCCCTAATAAAACATTCTGCGGTTTGGATATGCTTTGTACCAGTTTTAATAGTGCATTGTTGATCTGTGTTTGATTTATCATGTCTGTGAAATGGGATTATCTGATCTTAGATTTACTTTGAGCACACTTACTTGTTCTGAGCTCGGTTGATGTTGCACTCCTGCCAAACGCTCTCAACCACCTGACCTGCCATCCTGCGTGGAATCTTGCCACCGTGATGACTGGTGCTGTCAACACTAAATCCATCCATCGCCACCGGCAAACGCATCCACTTCTGTGCCGAGTGAGAGTGAACTAGAGAAAGAAAGAAAAGTCAAAAGGTTGGAGTGTGTAATGGATGCTGCTTAAGAAATGGGATGGGTTTGAGTCAAGTTTGAGGTATGTTTACCTGTCTGCGCCTCTTCAGGTGAGGTGGGAGGAGTCAGGGTCACTGAAGAGATGGCGGGGTCACGGTTTGAAGCAGGCACTTGATGGCCATTTGAATAGACAGCGGTGCAGTGTGAAGACCCCGTAGGTGTTACAGTGGGGATGTCTGACTGCGGTACTAACACCAGGCATGCGGGATACACCATACGCACACCGCCTGGAGAAATGGACACATATTAACACCTTATGAACGCAGACTTTGGGGGTAAAGAAAAAAGATGCAAATCATATTGCACACTATATTACATTTCTTCAGCATTTTCAGCAAGCGTATTGCTCCCACAATACAACTGGTTTATTTACCAGCCTTTTAGGTAAAATAAATTATAATTCAACCCACCAACTAGCACTTCCACTGCTGCCAGCGAGTCGTCCTCCCAGTCGATGTCCTCCATTTTGTCCTCTGTGCTCTCGTTGGAGGTCGGGCTGATGGGATAGAACTGGTTCCATTCTTCAATGAGCTTCTGTGTTGGAGGGTCGGACAGCTTGAAGGACTGACCGGTCAAAGTCCCGTTCAGTCCAAATGGACTTAGAATCACTACAGAGAGAATAAGAGAAGCGATTTAGTCAAGAAGAGATACTGGGCAGCATTGGCATAAAGGTCAAAAATCTGGGACACAGGCTTGTAACGATTATCTGATCTAATCAAGATTATTTGAGTTAATCATAATCATAGTGCGCTTTTAATCTCAATCACAGACTGCCATTCAGATAAGGGAATTTTATTATTATTTCACAGTGTTAATGAAACAAGCTATCACATACACACAAAGAATGAAAAATACTACAAATAAATGGAGTTGAAATTGTACATCTATAAATATATAATATCTTTTTTTTTTCATTTTAAGCCACATAAAAATATGTACATATTATAAAATTAATAAATAATTTTATATTTAAAATATCAGGTAATTAGGTCAATACAGATCATTTGAATATATGCAATTTGTCTAGTGATGTCAAATTATTTATGATTAATCGCATCCAAAATAAAAGATTGTTTACATAATGTGTGTATGTTTATAAGGTTTATGAGGACCCAAATTTTCATAATGGCATGGGTATGACAATATGAAGGTGATTTATTAGGACATTTTCTATGTCCCGGTAATTCAAAAGTTTTTTTTTTGAAAAATCTAAAAATGCACATAGTTTCCTGTAAGGGGTAGGTTTAGGTGTAGGGTCAGTGTAGGACAATACCACATACAGTCTGCACAGTATAAACACCATTACGCCTATGGAGAGTCCTTATAAATTACAAATCCTAACTTGTATGTGTGTGTAGCAAAAAAAAAAAAACAGTAAACAAGTAAACAAAAGAGTTGCAATCAACAATAAAATAAACACTGTTCCATAAACTAAAGTGCATCACATGTAAATGTTATCGCCACCCTTCTCCAGGCTCCCGACTGGAGTGGGTGTGTGGAGAGTAAGGGCGCAGGTGTGAGCTTATTTGGCGGCGTGTGACGAGGCCCACATGAACTGAATGAAGCCTCATCAGACACGGGCCACTCGAGATAAGTGCCGTCAGAACGCGAACCGCCAGGAAAGCGAGCCGCTCGCGCAAAGAGCCGCCAAAGACGAAAGAAGCGAGAGGTGTGAGCCGCCGAAGGTGAACGCAGCCGGACTACAACAGACTCCGCCCCTTCACTGGACCCTTATCCCCTCTAAAACTCCCTAACCTTCACGTCCCAGGAGCACAACGAGGACACCAGTTCCTGTTTTATTTTGGACACTTTCTTTTGATTATTTTGTTAATAAAAAGCCTCTCGGAGGCCTGATGCCACGGCCACTGTGTCTGCTGTTGGTTCCTCACGTTACATCACTAATGACACGAATTTAGCCATCGCCTATTAGTCGACCAGTCGTTGCAGTCCTACTATACACACACACACTTTTATTTTGGATGTGATTATTCGCAATTAATAGTTTGAGAGCACCAAGTATTTATGTACAAAAGACCACACAAAAAAAAACTTTATTCGATACATATATATTTATTTCGATAGTCCATTTAGACATTCTACTAACTATAAGTAACTTTGTACTACTAACAGTCTACTAACTCTCAAGAGTAGACTGTTAGGGTAGGTTTATGGTTAGTGCAATAAGTTGACACATACCTGAAAAGTTTCTGATAGTCAGTATTTAGTATGTTGTGGATCCATCAAAACAAGGTGTTAGAAGATATTATGCAGACAGTCTACTAATACTCTAATAACTGTTAGTTGGCATGTAGTTGCAAAGTTACTTACTGTTAGTAGATTGTCTAAAGTGAACCATCGAAATAAAGTAAACTAAAAATCAAAAGGTAAAGGTTTGTGCCTTATCTTTACACTGTGAACACCACAAGAAAAAAAAAACGATTAAATTGTTAGCTGCAAATTAGTCGTATGATATTTAATAAACTCATGATTGTGACAGTCTTGGCAACTCATTTTGTGTACCAGCTAGTGCTATGTAACATGCATCGTTGAATAATCATATTGCTCTTGAATAAATCACCTGTCCTAGTATCCTAATTAGTTTTTGTTTACGCATACGAGTACTTGTGTTAACATAAAGATCCTACAAAACAACCAAGTGGCATTTATCTAGAGACGTCCTTGGAAAGTTGCCCCAAACTGGTTCTTACAACGAGGAAGGCCCAGCATATGCAGCAGAAACACATGAAGACTAAGGAGCGTGTAATCAGAACAGGGCCAAAGCAAATGAGTCTATGAAGCGGGGAACACTGTACAAACACTCCCGCCTGGCTCTCTCTCAACCGCTCCCTCCACTTCTGTTCCTCATTAACTGTGGTCTTAAATGACTCCTCCACTGCAGCCGGGTCTTTCCTTCCTCCTTTCTCTCAGACACTTTCCAAAAGCCTTTCATATCAACACAGCCTCCAGTTACTGCCAAGCAGCGCTCATTCTGAGCCCATAAACCAACTTAAATAAACAGGTCACTCGGAGGGAGAGAGACAGAAACAGAGTGAAAAAGAAAAGGGAAGCGCGCATGACAAGGTGAAGCACAAACGATGAAGCAACAACATGTTGGTATCTTACCAAAACACTTCAGCTGCTCAAGAGCGGTTCTGTTACATTCTGCTTTTGTGCCTAAAAAAACAACTAAACACTGAGGTAGATTTTCCCAAGGAAATCTCATTCAGTACTTGTGTGTTTCTTTAACTGCCTTGATATATTGATCCACGTATTAGGGGGTTAGGAGGAAGGAAGGAGCTTCCAGGGAGAAAAAGGAGGGGGGGGTTGGTGAATCCATCCCGTGTCCTTCCATTAGCCGGCTTATTCCATGGCCTTCATCACACAAATCCATAAAAGCCACAATGACAGAGGACACCTCTGTCCATCCGGAAGAGGTATGGGAAGAGGGAATGGGGGATGCTATACAAATGGAAAGGACACACGATTCATCTTAAATGGGTTATGGCGGCTAAAATCTAAACAGAGATCATTATCCTGGCTTCAAGACAGAAGCATCCAAAATGCACCATTTAAAAAAAAAAAAAAAAAAAAAAGGAAGAAGCTGGAACCAGATCGTTGTGGCAAAAATGGCTCTTTTAATATCTGACAGATCCCTGATTGAGCCGAGGTGAGCGGGCAGAATGCGTTTGGCCTCTGGATGGCTACCTCGTCAAAAAAAGCCCCACGTTGAGCTCTTCAGATAGGTGGTCAAGCAGAAGGATTGCATGGCAGGGGAGCTGGAAGCACTGACTCCACTAAAGAGGTATCCAAACATCGGCCTGTTCTGTTCGGCATTTGATTGGGGGCATCACACAGATATAAAGCAATTTCCAGACAAACAGGCAAACAAATGTATTCCAATATCACACTGTTCACCTCACATTTATTCTGTCAAGCAATCTGTGCACTACCAGCCTCTCTCTCGCTCCCTCTTCTGCTCGGTTAAGTGAGCTATGAGTTCATTACACCCCTCTCACTGCTCTTTATGAGGTCATAGTCGCAACACTCGCACGCTCACTAATCCGAGACTGTCAGAAACGGTGAGCAGCAGACCAAAGGAGATCGAGAGAGCGGGCGAGCGAGAAAAAGGTCAGCTGGTTCCAATTGACACATCACACATTCCTGGATTCACTGCAAAGGTTATTTCCCCATCAAAAGGATGAATTATGGGTCTTAAAATGTTAATTCGCAGGAACTGCAAACAATCTCAATTATGCAAAACAACGGCAGATGTGATCTAGTGCACGGCTGTGGATGACGTCGATTGGTCAATACAGCATTCCAGCCTAGCTAAAATGCATAAATACTGGAACATTTCCACTCAGAAGCAAGCAAAATAAAAACGTAAGAGCAACTGAGGGCTTTAAAATCCCAGGTAAGGTCTTAAAGTCAGCATGAAACGGAAATTGCAATTGACTTTTCCTCCCTATAGTGACGTAAATCTAAGTGAAATAGCTTTCCAAATGAGTAAAGAACAAGAAAAAAGGAGGGCGGGACTTGATTTTTTCCATGGGGAATTGACTGGATCACTGTTTTTTGCTAATTGCTGCGATCTCATTTGAGTGACAGATTGCTGGAGGGAAGCCTAGTGCCCAGCCAACACATATCATCACAGAAGAGATTGAGTTAAGAGGGGAGTTGAAGTTATTGTTTTTGACTAAAGATTTTGAAATGTGATGGACAAAATACGAATGGTCTGGCCTAAACGTCAGACCCAGGGACACATGATTATCACTAATGACTAGTTGCTATTTTTGCTCTCTTTGCACACAAAAAGTATTTAGTAACTTAATAAAATTAAAGTTGAACCCCTGATTTTACATGGACTATTTTAACAATGTCTTTACTACCTTTCTGGGCCTTGAACACGATAGTCAGATCAGAAAAAGCTCTCGGATTTCATTAAAAATGTCTTCATGTGATTAAATATTTTTACAGATCTCTCTAAAAATTTTTGTGTATTTTATTTATTAATTTTTTAAGCTACAGAGTGGCAGACAGGATGCCACTGGGCTTTACTAGTTATAAACCTCATCTTTCTGATCAGAAAAGGAAATGCTGGAAAGAGGAAGAGGCAGAGGAGAAACAATAGAAGGGGGAAAATATTCAAAAGCATTTCAAGGAAAGAATGTTTTATCACCTTGGAATGGGCTGGAGGCCTGCTGGGCCAGTGTCAGGTGCTCCTCGCTCAGGTGGTACACGGGCTGGTGCTGGTTGATCTCCACACTGGTGCACACATTACTGTCTCCATGCAGGAAGAACGTGAAAGAGCAAGACAGGTGTTCTCTGAGAAAGAGAGATAGAGAGACAGGTGTTGAAGTTACACAGTAGCACATGGACATGGAAATCAAAGTGATTAATCATAAAGACTCAACAACTATGGATCATCTGACTGGATTTCTAATGTACTTTATGAGTCATGTAAACAGCGTCACTGAACTCGTGAATCATTTCATCGCCATCTGATGTCATCATTAAACACCTAGGACAGAATCTGATTCATTGGTATCTCTAAAAACAGTACTGTCAATATCTTAAAGGCGTGAGAAACATCACATGCCATTGAGATTCAAGCGTCTGCTTTTTGACCTCAAGGATTGCACTGTGTTTGACCCTTCTCCTCATGAATATGCAGGAGGACCTTTAATATATGTAACAGGACAATAACACTTCTTCTACATTAGTCACACTCTGAGCTCTGTAAAGCCTGAGCTCTGTGAAAATCAGTCCAAACTACACCAGCTTCCTAAAATGTGCTTAAAATCCTTCGTTCCACGGTGCATTAGAGTAGTTCTGCTGATCTGGAATCATTGCAGGCATTAAAGCATCTTAAAGCAAAACTAGTCCACTGGCAAAATTACTAAACCAGAAAAACCCTCTTGTATTTCCATGAAATGTCATTGCGTTAAGCTTTTGTAAAATAAAGGCAAGTCTCTGCACAAACTAATTACGCTTATTATGACAATTTCCGCATTTACTATTGCCCGTACGTAAGGTTAGACATCTGAACAAGCCCCCTAAACCTAATAAAAAGTATTATGTCCATCTCACACAAAGTAAACAGATATGAATGACACCTCAAAAAATGTGGTTTGTTGAGAAGAGGTATATAATTTTCCAAGCAATCAGATGTGATCCCTGAATGTGTTAAAATGACAACAACTTGCACTAAAGAATTAACGTAAACTATACTAAGAACAACAACCACTTGCTTTTCTGACTTTCTGACACTAGCAACCACTCACTACACCTTAGCAACTACAACAACACTTACTCTGAATATGCATCACTTCCCGTTCTGCAGTTCAGTGTTATTTGCTCCAAGTACTTTATAATGACGTTCATAAACCCTAAGAAAGTCTCTCCAAAAACAAAGTACAGGCAGCATGCCATCAATATGGACACTAGCCAAACATCTGCATTTAGAGAGTGAGAGCACCGTAGAAGAGTTCCAGCCACTAACCCACAGAGACAGATACTGATTTGCAACTACGTCACGTCTAAACGGAGTAAACACGCCACATTGACCCCTTGCATTTCCACAGCTCTCGGACTTTGCTAGGGATAGCCTAATGTTTTACAGCAGGCTGCCCCCTGTAGAGATAGTATCGCAACTGTGATCTGACGCCACAGCTTCGTTATTTCAGTCGCACACTGGTCTTAAACTTTCTCAACAACACCACACACAAAAGGAGGCTCTCTGGGTGAGCTAAATACTGCTGCACCATCACATTTGATCACATGGTCTACACACACACTGAGCTCAATAACAGCATGCTCCTGAAGTTCTCTATTCAGCAGCAGACAGAGCAATCAGTGTGTGCATCACTGAGCAACCCCAAAACAAAAACATGACCTGTAACCACTGTCCAGTGAGTTCACACTAAACCAGGATCCGATCAGAATTAAAAATAAAAAACCTAAAGAGAGGAAGGGAGCAACACTGCAACAAATTAAGACACCTTATCCTTGCGCAATTTATCATTGGTTACCACAGATGAAGTCAAATTCACCTTCAGCTGCGCCGTTTGTCACATAAGAAAAATGAACATGCTTAAACATAACACACACTACTATTAAAAGAGAGAAATTACCATTCCTATTCAGCAGAAGTAATATGTTTGTGAAAAAAGAAAATAAAAATAATTAAAATACAGTATTGAGCATGAGATACGTTTTCCGAAAACATTTTATAAAAACCATACAAATTTTAAACGCAACTGTATTTCTAACAAACGCAACTGCAAATCAGTTTTATAGTCCCCGCACTAGTAAACACATGCCAAAAATAGAGCTTATAGGACACCACTACTTCTGATGACACTAGCTAATCCATTGCATTTCCAGCTAAAAAAAAAAAACAAGAAGGGGAAGGGAAAAAAAGGGCAAAGGGTCACAAATAGGTAACATGAACCTATTTGTGAGGTTAAGAGAGACTAAAGCAAAAGAGCATTAACAAAATTAAGAACAGCTGGTGGTGAGAAAAACAGCAAGAGAAAGAAACAGCCAAAGAGAGGTAACATTCTACAGCTGTAGTATTAGGCTGTTACTGACTTCCTGAAAGCAGTGGCTCTAGTCAGGGTGTAGCAAACTCCTACTACTAAACCCACAAACACACTTCACAACACAAACAGGTGGTGTCTGCGGCACCTTGGACGAGTCGTCTGAAAATCTTTCAAAACCCTTTACATTTAACTGTCTTGCATTTAACAGTCTTGTCATGTTGAGCTCAAAAAGCTACCGGAAGAATCCCGTTTCGTCTCTTGGTGTTTTTATGAAAATTGGGAAAAGAAGCAGTTGAAAAAAAAAAAAAATAACACTTCACTTAAAGTGAAAACAAAAAATTTGAAAACCATAGCTACGTCAAATCTTAAATACTGCAATAGTATATAAACAACACTAAATAATAACTATTAATGTTAAACAAGAAATTAAATGGTAAAAGTAGGACAAACATCAGAAATTGTCATTTCGAGTAAACTGCACTCTAAACGCAGCACATGCATCTAAACCACATGACAAACTGTCTGTCTTCCATCACTTGACCAATAGCAGCAGCAAGATCAGGTGATCAACTGTAGAACATGCCGTTACACACCCTCCCTCCAAACCAAAGCCCTGCAAGATGTCAGCCATGGTACTGAAGTGCATTACTAACAGCAGCGTGTATACCACAAATAGAGAACTGAGACTCTCTGAAATACCTTCAGATTAAAGCAGTCGACCACAGAGCAACGGCAGTTAACACTCACAAACACACGGTCTACTGCATCCATCAAAGATTCTCCAAACAAAGCCTTTATACACACAGAAGAGGACATCCTCTCACTCATTCATAAAGCGTGGCCTTTAAACGAAGCGCTTAGAGTCAATAAGAGAACTTAAAAAGCCTCTAGACTCTAGACTAGAGCTTGTATTCTGCGCGCTTTAGCTGTTTGCCTCGTCATAACAGCTGAACAAACCCGGCGAGACTTTTCTCAAACAAAACGTTTGTTAGTCAACAGTCATTTATGCTAATTAAATGTTTATTGATCTTATGTAACAGGCTTTCACTAAATACAAAGCCAACGTTCCAACTAAAAGAGGACCTGATTGGCTCTACGCCTCGGAGACTCAATCTTTACAAAGATTAATCACAACAGCCGCACAAGGATGGCTTTTGAAGAACACTTTAATGCAAAATTTCTCAAAAAAACTAATCGATACCGACGCTCCCTAGATACTGCATTCGGCTTTTAAAGTTGTCATTTCTGAGCCACAAAAAATTTAGATTTTTCTTTCTGCATCCAGGCGGATGTAGATTTACTCTATAAAAGCTCCATGAACCAACACACCCCTCTAAAGCAGGCCATTCCACCCTGACTTCCTCAATGCACCGCCCATAAATTTTCAACCTCAAAAATTAAACTTTACAGGAAAAAAGGACTGTTTTAATCAAGATACCTTTTAAAAATAAGGGGAGGTGCCAGACCAGAGACCCTGGAACATCTCAGTGGATTGTAAATCTAACCACAACGGACACACTGCACGCACACACACACACACTCCCTTTCAGCAAAGATAGCTTCAGTAAAGGCTAGAGTGTAGTGAGCATTTTAGAAGACGAAACTGATGAGAATGAAAAGGAGAGAGAAACAGGTCAAAATTGGAGAAAGGGAGTTGACACTTTAGCATTAACCAATATTTAAATCTAAGTGTGTGTGTGATAAAGAGAGAGAGTGTGTGGAGAACAGGAATGGGAAGTGAGAGAGTAGGAGTTCTGGAATGTCAGGAATCTCACATCAGTCTTGTGGAACTGAGCTCAGAAAGCAGCAGCAAGGAGCTAAATTTACACCAGCTCAGATTTACTATAGTTTATCTGAACCTGTCCAGGATTGATGGGTAGAAAAAATGGCTATCAAACGATGAGGATATAATCTGGACATGTCTTTGAAGTTTCAGCATGAATCAATTCTGCACACACACACACACACACACAGGATCTACTGTTTGTCTCCCATCCGAAATGCAATAGCATAGAAGTGGCCCAGTTTTATTGCATTTAATGCATTTTAACATAGCAAAATTTGTGAAACAAAGCACTAAAGTGACTAGTACCACAGCATGAAGTGAAGGTTTGCCCCATTTTCTAAATGCATGTTATTATGAATGATTCATACATGACTATTTAAAATTATTTAATTTGACTTTGTAATTTTTCATAAAAAATTAACACTCTGGTGGCACGTAGTCCACGTAAACTTAACAGTCTAAAAAACTAAAAAAATTGGTAACACTAAATCTTACTATTAACTAGTACGGTTTATTGGTATAAAGTACATATTCTACACCTCTTATCCTATCCAACACCTAAACTCAACAGCTACCTTACTACAAAAAATAATAAGCAGAAAATTAGGAGTTAAAGGTCTGAATAATTCCCATCTATGTTGGCCGGCTGCAAACAACTTGACCTGCTTCTCTAATCTCAGGAAGTTCAGCGCGGGATACACAAAACACTTGCTCTTAAAAAAAAGGTTTAGTAGCCGGTTTATTTGGCTCCACTGAATCTCAACCTGCAAGCATGATCAATAATAGATGCTTGTATTTCCACCAAGCGATAAAAATACAAAACTATGCCAATGGGCCTACAGTCTCTGACGCCCTGAACGTGGTGAAAGTGCGTTGTTCTTGATCTAAACTGATCTGATTAACATGAAAAGTAACACATTTTACCATTAAAACGTGTAATTGATGTATTTTGTGTTTCACTCTCACCATATGCAAAAAAAAAAAAAAATTCACAAAAACACACAAGTTTTTGCCCAAACTTCAAAGGACTGTTAAATGACTAAAACGAGGCATTTGTTAGCTTTAAGATTACTTTATCAATTCAATTATTCAATCCAAATACACTTTTTAGTTGCAATTCTTTCCAATTTTGTCTTGGATCTCAAAGCGTAACCTACACAATCTGCATCTGCATGCAAGCCTTCCTTTGCATGGCAAAATATAATATTTCTTATACAAATTGTGAGAAGGATCAGACATCCTTTTTGCTGACAGGCTCTGCTATTTTTCCCATATACAAATATTGAAAACTTTGCTCAAGTTTATTGTGTAAACTATAATAAGGCAGTCGCATAACAAAGTATGTTGGCAATGACATAAATCAAAGCACATGCCACACAGTGTTCGGAGAAGAACGCTGGAAAATAAGACAGGAATAAGATGCTTTTCTGTAGACTACTGCAGTACAAGCCGCAGTTCAGCTGTGCGCTCTGCATACATGGGGGCACTTTTACATGTTTACATTTACACAAGAAATTTAAATAGAAACTAATTCTGAGGTGAATAAATTGCATCATGTTCAATTTAAATGTACAACATTTTTATTTGAGCACTGATTATTAAATACATTTTAATAACAGTATTTTTGGTTTCAGTTTCAGCCAAGTGCATCCACAAACTTTATATTAACGCATCACTAATGAACATGCATTTATTTAGAGATGTGTCACACGAGAGTGAAGATGGGTCCAGTGGTGACCAAGACAAAGACAAGAGCTGGTGTGGACAAATTCATCCTTTTAGCAGTATAGCTACAGCAGGTTCATTCATAATAGATAAACACATCAGATCACATGCCACTTCGTTCTCTGCAGAATCCTGTCCCTAAAAAGAGGTTGCACCCGCTGGTCCGTGAATGCGTTTGTGACAGTTGTGCTCAAACCCCTAAAAAAGCATCCTAGCTTGTAGTTTGTCGTAAGTGTGCGTGTCGAAACAGACGGTGTATGCATTTCCGCATGCAAATGAGTTTGTGCCTACGCAAGCGCATGATTTTATTACGTGAGATTTCTGTGGGTGCGTACAGATGTGCAGAAATGCGTGTGGTTTCACGCAGGCAGGTACCCTGATGGCTATATTGAGTGCTGCAGCCGCAGTCCGTCTCCTCCGCCGCCCTACTAAACAAAATCACAGATGCATCTTAAATACCCTTTACAGTATGACTGCGACATTACACCACAATAATTGTTGAGTAATGTGCAGTGACGTGCAGGGGATGCATCATGTTCTGCACTGGTTCACGCGTCGCCCAGCTCCCCCGTGAACACCGTCCATAAAAGAACACACTGGATCTGTGGATTAGCCATGGTAACAGATCTGCTGCTCACACCCACCATGAGAGAGCGAAAGAGAGAGAGCGCGCACGATCACGGCTCTGACCTGTATGAAGGATGATGTAAGCAGCTAAAACACATCAGGGTTTGGTTACAGAGCAGTGCCGTGTGACAATACAGCCAGCCAATGAGAGAACTGCCCAGTGACTGAGCATAGTTACAACAAATACACACACAAACTACACAGATCTACATATGGCTGGAGCGTGCTAACCATTCCAAAATAAATAAATAAAACCTAATACAACAAAACAAGCTCTCTGGCACGCCTGGCTTCCGAGCTCCCTTCCCCACAGATCCTCTAATTATAGCGAAACCGCAAGACGATGTGTGCTCATACGCAAGACAACACAGAGCAGAACAGAACAGGAAGGGTTTGGGTCTATTCACATGCTGGAATTCTTCAAAAACCTGCAAGGAAAGAAAGCGAGAGAGGGAGAGGAAGCCAGCGGCGCTGCTTAGGCTGTCTGTGTTTTCCGTGCGGAAGGATCTAGAGGGCGGGCGTCAGGACAAGCAAAGGTGGGGACCTGAAGTCTAACAGGTTTACTACGGTAATCCCTCACAAGTGAACACAAGTGTGTATGTCTGTGCTGCGAGTATGACTCCACTCCTTAAACACACCTACCTAATCTAAACTGTCCACAGAGGTTAAAGACAACATAAAAACAGCAATCATAAAACATTGACACCACTGTTTGAAAGTTTGAAGGCCAGTAAGATTTTACACAATTATTACATCATCTATTGTGCTCATTAAGCTTGCATTTATTTAATCACTGTGAACTTAATAGCCGTTTAAACTTCTAAAAAAGAAAATGTTACAAATTAATCTAGGCATCACAACATTATAATATCTAGTTTTAAAAAGGATAAGTTGCAGCCACTGTAGTTAACTTGGCCTTGCCAGTTTATGAATGGAGTCCTGTGAGGAATCAGGTGTTAGGAGTTTCTATGGCACGCAGGAACCCACTGCCATATTTGTGACAGGTGATATCCACTAAGGAACACGTGTGTTCTGCTATGGTGGCTCTTTGGGGACAAAATTAAACACTACCTCAGTGGAAGAAAAAAAAAAAAAAAAAAAAACACGTTTAAGACTTGAACACAAGCCATCACTGAGGGATTTGGCACTAAGAGAAACGCAAGCAGGCTTTGGGAATCAGTGTAGCAGGCAGAAATGCTAATCATCATACAGCCCATTAATACTCTGTGTTCTCCGCTCCTCTGCTTCAGAGTCTGTTATTTAAAAGGCTCAGTGAGCACCGATTGAGAATCAGATCCCTTCAGTTCATATTATCTTGTCACAGGGATGTAGGGAGTGAAAACTCATACAAAACGACCACTTACACAACATTAAGATATTTTACCCTACAGACTGCCTTTTAATGAGAAAATGAGGATTCAGATTTTTCTAATATTAGACACTAGGTGTAGCGGACCACGGAGCAGTGGTTGAAATCTACATGCCTAAATGTACACATCAATCAAGCGTTGGTGGTCAGAGTATACTTTCTTGTGTTTTTGGAAAGAAATTAATTATATTCAGCCAAGTGTATTGACGTGTATAATATTACTATTTTTACTAATATTCCTCTCTATTTATCAAACCCTAAATAAATTAACATTTGTATATTAAATAGACCGATAGAACACGGCCAATTCCACAAGCATTTTGCTGCAACACAACTAATTGCAATTAGAAATGTTTTTTAAACTCCAAATCAGTTATTTCTGAAGGATCGTGCGACACTAAAGTTAGGGTTATTCCTGGCCCAAAATGAGGTGGTACCATCCTGATCATGTGCACATGACTTTTTTTGTAGTTTATGTATTTATGTCCTCAGTTAGTGAGACAACAGAAGTACAGTATGTGTGTAGTAAACAAAACTGCACATCTCTGCCATCCATTCAATTATTTATCCTACAGTGCCTTGCTAAGCATAAAAAAAAAAAATTACAGACCCCAAACAACTGAACAATAATGTCTATAGGAGGAATCTATACGTCTTATCAGTTTACAATAGAGTAGAGGGACAAAGAGTTGAAAGTATGTAGTAAACATGCAAGTATTTGATTAATAATTAATGAGTCCGTATGTTGTAGTTAACACATGTTGAGTCATGCTGGTCATTTGGTTTCAAAAGCTAGTGGCAAAAAAAATAAATAATCATTTCGAAAATTAGACAAACTGAATCTCCATGACTGCTGGATCAACACACACACACAACACTAAAGGAAACTAGTAATAGAAATAGGGAGGGAGTGAGAGAAGGAAAGTGCTTGTGCGCGAGAGAAAGAGGGTAAGCTGAAGGAGGAAACGCTGTTGTTCCTTTTTTGTGTCACTTCGCAGTGATTTGCAGACAGACAGAGCTATAAAACACACAGACTCACAGTTAAAGCCTTGTTAACAGACCTCAAAGGAATGTGTGTTTTAACCATGTTTAACAAACAGCCTCTGATCCTTCAAATTCAAAGACTCTAGGATTAAAATATTAATTACAGCATTAAACAAGGCCTTAAATGCATATCTGTCTTTGCATTTGAAGACATTCAACCTTAACTGTTATTTGTAGTATGACAAATACAGAAAAAAAAATTCTGAACCTACTTGAAAGCTGTCTGGCTGTGCTAATAGAGTGTATAAATGACCTTGAGCAAGATAAGAGAAGAGTGCAAATAAATGACGCTTTGAGGAGAGAACTGTGGCAGAGGGCAGAGAAAAGCCAAGCTGCTCTTTTTTTTCCCACCTCTACACACGTCGTCTCAGTTTCTTATCAAAGAGCACAGATGCTGACAGGGAGAAATTCAGCGCTGGAGACAGAGCACTTGCACGCCTGCAAGAAGCTTATGTACACAAACACACAAGAGCGTATTGCAGCCTCAGAATGGCAAAAAAATATATTATTGCACCAAAGCGCAAGTAGCCAATCTCTGGATAAGTAGCCAGGTCTGTATTCAAATCAAATCCACTCAGATTGTATGTAAATATGCTTTGACAGCAATGATATTCACGTTTTGGTGTCAGATTGTGAAGGAAGTGTGGTTGATTTGAGGCCACCTGGTCTAGATCTTACTCTGCATAAAAACCCGAGCTTCATAAACAAGCTTTTCTCCAATGCTAGCACCTTAGTGGAGGATGCAAAAATGGCAAGCGCCATTAAAGCTGTGATCAAATTAATCCTTATCCTTACAGATAACATAAAACCCATTTAAGATAATGTGAGTAAATGAACAAGCATCTGAATGAATCTGTAGTCTTACCTCTTGTTAATGGGCTTCTCGTCCTTTTCGTATGGTTTGACAAACCATTTTCCGATGCGCACGAAACTACGGTTCATCAGACAGCGCTCCAGCAGGTTGTGAATGGCCTTGAAGAGAAGAGTTCGACATTCGTAGGACAGACCGCTCTCCCACACGCCGTCATCCTCGCCTGTGGAGTGAACAAACATACAGAGACCCGGTCACCAACCTGCTGCAGTCTATAAACAGCCGAATTTGCAGAAGTGAGTAAGTTAGAGGGGAAAAAAAAACTAAACAAAAATGTATAACTTTTTACACGCACACAAAAGAAAAACAGATGTACATACACACACACACACTCGGAAAACAAATGTATTAATTGTACCTCACCAGAATACAGACAAATGGCTAAAATGCACAACTATCCAGAAGAAAAACAAGATTCCCGATTCATAAGCTTTTAAGTCATCCTCGTTTTACTCTGACACAGACAAAGGATGGAAATTTGTGTTACATAAAGCACCAGCCAGTCTGGGCTGTTTCTTAAAGGGACAGTTCAGAGACAACTAAGAAATCTGCTATTTTTTTACTCATCCTCATGTCATTCCAAACCCGTAAGACCTTTGTTCATCTTTGTATTTGTAAGGTATTTTTTGTCCCTCAGTACCAAGTTCAAGGCACAGAAAGGTAGTAAGGACATTGTTAAAATAGTCCATCAGTGCTGCAACTGTAATATGATAAAAGCTAAGAAAATACTTTTGGTGCACAAAGAAAAAAAAAATCTCTCTGACCTTAATGAAGTTTTTACAGGTCTGAAAGTAAAGACAGTTCTTACTGGTTTGGAATGACATGAGTAATTAATGACTGACTTAATTTTGAATGAACTATCCCTGTAAGTCTACATAACCAAAATGTGACAGACAATGCAACACCTAATCACTCAAAACAATCCAGAGGTCCTTCTGAATTCAAAACAATTAAAAGCTTGGGCAGACTCTGTTTCTGCAGTTAAAAAGAAACCAGTAACTAAAACTCGCCAATTTTAAAATGGCAAGAATTCTACTTGCATTTTTGATCTGCCTCAAGTTTTAATTAATCTGATGCACTGATTCTAGCAAATGCCATCTTGCCCTGCGCCGACTAGTCTTGCAGGTACAGTGTCCAACGGGGCTGTAAATCCGAGCACTGGTTTGTTTCTGGATCACGTTCGGCTGTGGCCTCCATGCTTCAGTAATCTCATTAGGAGTCACTGCTTAAACCTGGCAGCTCTTAAGCTCCTTTCAAACATGTCTCTGTGCAGCACAGCTCCCATGAGCACCCAGGGGCTGCACGCATTACAACACCCACCCACCCACACTTGCCCGCCCGCTGCTCTGCAGATGGAAACACAGCAAATCCACTTGATAAAACAGTAACAAACAGCTCAGATAGGATTCCCCGACACCGCAGACGTCTGACAACATATTTGCTGCCGCAGTGTCCTAAAACAGACACATTTAGTTTTAGGTGACAACAAAAACTCACTTGATTATTTGTGTAAACATTACATGTAAAAAGTTGAATTTTCAAACACCTCCTCCCGACCAATCACAAATATTTCTGGCCATGCATCTTTATTTAAAATGCAGATTCTAGCGACTACCAATTGCTGTCAACAAGTCATGTTTGCGTTTTTCTTTTTTCAATAAATGTTTAAATGAAAGCTATAGTAACTTCTGCTTACTCTGATCAACCATCACTAAGAGTACAGTACATTCTGATCACTTCAATATAGAAGATACACTGTGGTCCAAATCATAAGGTCATTCAGTCAGAGTGTGTCTGCATATGATGAAATAAGCGCAGACTGAGCACAGCTGAAGACCTGGAATCAGGCCAGAAGGCAAATCTATAATTCGTTGATGTCTTCTGAAAAGGCGGTAAGTAGCACAATACACTTTTAAGGGATGTCATTGACAGCTTGGCAACGATGAAACACTTTGTCTTTTGTCAAAGCAGAAAGAGAGGAAGAGAATGAGAGAGAAAATGAGGTGGTTTGGGCTGTCTCATGCATCTTTTAACATTATAAGTACAGGGCCAGCTACCTGTACACACAGACACACACTCTTGACAGGATCACTCATGGTGAGTAATGTTAACCTCAGAGGCCATGAAAGACTCATTCATGTAACACTGAAAGAAAAGAAAAAAAAAAAAAAAGTAACCATGACTACCACTTGAAGACGATAATTTTATAAAACAGTTAAATATTCAAGAGAAGATATTTGGGAAATCCATCGAAAAGCACTTTTTGGCCATTTTGTTATTTAATGCAGGATTGGTGTAGAAACTACACACTACTGCTATTAAATTACTTTAATATAAAATCTCAGCTTTAGTTAATAAGCGTTTTCTCAGATTGTAAGACGTCTGGATGGCATCAAGATGATGGAAAACTGATGAAGGCATCACTGTCACTTTTGATCCCGGCAAATCATGCGCCTCACATTTTTATACAAACAGCTGCCGTAAAATCTGTTGTTGAGAGTGTCAATGGCAACTCACTCCTTTAATCCAAACCATCGTGTTCACTATTTCTACTGTTGGGAGGAGGCACATGGTTTCTAGTGTTCCCTAAGACCTTGTCTCTTATGGTCTAAGAGCCACACAGAGCATGAGACACAAAGAAAGGAAGATAGCTGACTTACAAAGAAACAAGCATTTAAAAGACTGCAGGGCGTAAACGGCACTTAAACACCCTTGAAATATAAACACATTAAGCTTGGAGTGCAAAACAATATTAAAGAGTACTTCATAATAAATAAATGCATGAACAGCGCTGCCTCTTAAGGTATATTTACATTTTGATAAACGCATATTCAAACAGAATTTACATTAAGAGTGTACATTAAATCTCAATTTTAAACGCATGGAATATGAGCTGTGACAGAAGCGTTGTGGAACAGACACTGGCTGCGTTTATTAAGAAGAAGAACTCAAAAAGTTCAAGCTATCAGAGAAAACAACTGAATCGACTTCAGGACAACACATATAACAGTATAAGACTAACACAAAAACCACATCGTCCCCACAGACTGGCCAGGGGTGCGTTTCCTAAAAGCATCATTAGCTAACTATTATTGAAAGTTCTATTGAACTCTATTGGTAAGGGCAGAAATTGTGACAATAGTTTTTGGGAAAATGCTCCCCTTTCTAAAAGGTGTTCTTAACCTTTTTTTTTTTTTTTTCCAATTAAGAATAAAATTGAATTTATTGGATAAATTATGTACAAACAATATTAAAGCACATTAGGCTCTGAAAGAAAATGGAAAATTACCTAAGACCCTATCACTTCCAAAATTGTAAATAAAGACCAATTTTTAAATTTTTTATAATGCTGTTGTAACATACTAAATATTTACCACTACTAGCAAAGTTGGTATGTTTAGTTTAATATCTAAAAATGTCTTTGTGTTTTCCAACGTATAGTTCTCCCAAAATGAAATTTGCCCAAAAACAAAAATTGTGTAAGAAATTAGGGTTGTGCCAATAGACGATAGTATTGTGTATCGACGGTAACAGATGTCTTTGTTGATAGGCGATATTGGGCTCATTCTCCTATTAATGTATAAAACGTCTAAAAAAGAGACGTCTTTTAGACATCTTGAACAGCTATGAATGAAACGGCAACGTCTACAGCACATTAACTAAAAAAAACATTGTTGCTTGTTCTTCATCATCGGTATAATAATAATAATAATAACCCTTTTTTTTTAATGCAGTTAATAAGTTATCAGTCTAAAACAGGGCTCGTTGTGAGATGCGCAGTCCGGAGTGCTGCTATATATGTAGCTATCCATTTAATTGAACTTTACTCCAGAAATATGTTCGTTTATGTCCAATATTTCGTGTTAAACTGTTGCTCTTTAAAATAAATCTTAATTTGATTTTCACCTTGTCTGATTTTTAGACTGATAACTTCTGTGAGGATGCGCCAAAGAGGCAAACTTGTAGGATGCACGGTCTTAAAATAATGTATGACTGCTGTATCCAAATATATGAACTAGCGGTTTTAAATAAAAATATTTAACATCTTTTCAATATGTTTGAAAGTATAGTATTTCGGTTATTGGTGCTTCGCATGGCTTAAAATCACCAAATAGCCTGTGATAAGTACAGGGAGTGTCTCTCTTGCCCCCACTTACCCATAAACGATAATATAGTGTATCTGCGATCTCACAGGCTGGCGATATGACAATATGAAAAATTACCATATCATAGCACAACCCTATCATAAATATAATTATAGTTAAACCAGTGACATCACATGGACTATTTTAACAATGTACTTACAACCTGAGATGGTCAGGAAGCTCTCGGATTTCATTAAAAAATCTCTTAATTTGTGTTCCGAAGATTAACAAAGGTCTTACAGGTTTGGAATGACATGAGGGTAATTAATTAATTACATTGTCATTTTTGTGCAAACTATTCCCTTAAGATTATTTTTTATACACTTAGACACACAATTATTATTGCATGTGTGTAAAGAACGAGAGAAATACAGAGCTTTACGCTAACCAGACCACAACCAGGATGCCAGAGCATGCTGGTCTTTTCAGCAGTCCTCTGTATTATTCAGTACACTAGCAGTGAGCACCATATTATCATCCCTCAGACACATGGGCTCATAATAGCAGGACAGTGAGCCCTGCCCCTTAGTGTAGAGCTGCTCCCCACAGCCACAGGTTCCTATGCAGGAGTCATTAGATCAGCTGTAGGGTCATTAAACAGAGAGATTAATGTCTGCTCAGCCATTGGCCCCAGGGGATTGAGCCAGACCAGGGAAGAGCCAGAGCCATGCGCTACAGGAGCCTCTTCTCTTTCTTCCTGCTTATTTTCTCTGTTGTCTCTTCCCCCCCCCCATCTCCATCTCCATCTCCATCTTTCTTTATTTCTCTCCAGCTCATCTTCATCCTCTGCTGTAATCTGTCTTCTCTCTTTCTATATATGCACCTCCATGCTTTTCTCTTCTCCTGGTGCCCTTGGCTTTCCTTTCTTTCTCTCATGCTCTCTCGTTTGTTCTTTTTCTCAGAATTTGAGAGCAGAGCCTTACAAGGACCAGAGAGCTTCAATTACTAATTAATGACTATTTCCAAAGATGACAGGAGAGCACAGCGAAAAGAGAGAAATGCTGAGAAGAGAAAAGCATAGAGATGGAGGGAAGAGAACGCAGAGCTCCTCTCTTCCTTGGTTTGGGGAATTAAGCACAAAAGCTAATGCATCATCAGGACAGGGTGAACAAGTCTGACCACACCATAGTTACAGCAGCAGACACAGAGCACTTGAGGGAAATTGTAAGTGCATTTCAGAAACAGATAAATGGGAACAATCATCAATACTGATTACAGCTAATACCATTTATGACACTTCTACCAGTTCTTATATTATGACCACATTTCATAAATTATGAAACTTAACGCTTGTAATTTGTCACCAAATGAAGTAGTTACATTTCTAAGTTAAGAATTTAATACTTTTATTCCACAAATAAGAATTAATTTAAAGAGACAGCACAGACTTTTATTTTGTTGCAATAAAACATATTTCAAATAAAAGCTGTTATTTTTAACTTTCCTTTTTTAAAGAATCCTGCAAAAAAAATATGACATACTTTGAAAAATTCTGCACTGGTGTATCCCTACCAAACATGCTTCTCATCGACTGTCCAAAAACCAACTTGAACAAGTTTAAACCAGGTTTCTTCCCACTAAAAGGGGAAGATAATCACTGATCTATTTTAGATGTCTGCAGGTCTTGACCATTACGCCAAACGCAAGCAACTTTCAAGCACAATGCACACTGATGTTCGCAAGCATTACCGGTAAAGGCATAAAATAGATTGTTATTGACAACAGCAATTGTACATTTCAACAGAAGGAACCAAAGCCCTGCATTACAGAAATAACACATAGTCTTGCAACACAAAGCCCTTAACCTGTCAAATGGCACAACAAGATTAACAAGGGGAAAAATACAAATCAGACCTCACACATGCGGCGAGAAGAACAAAGAGGAGCTTTGCACGTTACGCCGAGCAGCAAACCACCAGCAGTGTAAATCAACCCAAATCTTTCTCCTTTAATAAAACAAATAAAATAACACCAATTTCAGGTGCCCTAGAAACGTCTTTTTATCACTAAACAGAATGTGTTTGTACAAGACCCATGCTGTTTTCTGGTAGGCATCTGGCACAATGTCTGATTGTCTGATCATGTTGCTCGACTGTTATGGTATCCAAAGTCTGTTTAAAACCGAGGAAACGGCGGAAGGCCGGGGGAAATTGAGAACGACAACAATGCACCTTCTGAAGCAAAGGAACTTGTATTATTTCCTTTTGCACTGACATCATTTCCTGTTGGAGGCAAAGCTCTCCAGCCATGGGTCAAAGGTCAAAGCGAGCCGAGGGTTTACAAATGGCCTTCCTGGGATGATCTCACTCTCGGACGCCCTACGGTCTTCAGACGTGCAGTGATGTCAGGGAAAGGCACCAGCAGATATCATCTTCTCCAGCGCACTCTGTTCTCTCTGTGTCGATGGGATTCAACATGTTTTCAAAGAACCTTTTCTCTGAGCGGCTCACTTCTGTGGCCCGAGGGTTCACGCTACACACAGCGTGCCAATAGAAGATTCCTGCTCTTAAATGCACAGCTCATGTGTCTGACAAACAGTTTCAGTCAAGCCGCAGTCTTGGCCAAAGTCATGGCCTACGTGACACCTGGACAAATACTAAATAAAGTGTGTTCATCACAACTTCTGTCATTACGTTGGAGGGAGACTTTCAGAGGCCAATCTGTAATTATACAGCGACTGACGGACACCAAAACTTTTGGACAGTAGTGTATAGTAGTGTTTAGAATAAATACAGAAAATTAGGTTTTAAAGAGAAAAAAAAAAAAAGGTAATTAAATAAATATTAATGTGAATAATAATAATAATAATAATAGTAATAATTAGTAGTAAATGAAATTTGATCGTAACGGACAAAATTAATTAAAAATAATGGGAAACCCATAAAAGTTTGCGTCTCTAGTGCCTCATAAAACACACACTTCATCTTTGACAAATTTCTGCAGGCTGTCTTCTGTTGTAAGCCAATATATATGAAAGATAACACTCTGTTAGTAAAGTATGCACTCTCCTTTTTCCTCCAATAATAAATTTAAACATGTCCTTAAAAAAAATTGTCGGTATGACTATGAGCTTTAATTTTATAGCCTGGAAGCCAGTCAGCCTTCAGCATAATGGGTATCACCAGCAGCTGTCTTTGAGGTAAACAGGTAGCCCTCTCGCAAAAAAAAACCCAGAGGAGGGAGAGAGAGAAGAGGGGAGAGAACGGGAAGAAAAAGAGAGGGAGAGAGAAGCTGCCAGCACAACTCGCACCACAGGGAGACTGGCAGACGGGGGAGGGAGTGAGAGAGTGTAGCAGACGAGTGTCAGAGGAGGAAAAATGAGGAAGAAACGAGCCCTACAGCAATTACCCTTACAGACAGACTACAGCTCCTTAATTTCTATGCAAAAAAGATCAGAGAGAGAGGAAAGGGAGAAAAAAAAAAAAGAAGGAGGGAGGCAAAAGGGAGAGAGAGGAAAAGCAGAGGGGAGGGAGAGAAAGAGACAGAAAGGAGGAGGGAAAAAAGACCTTATTCATGTCTCGTTCTGTGGATGCCCCTGGATAGAACCGACATCAGCCAGCGCCACCGACGGGAACAGAGAGCAGAAAGGGGGAGGGGAGGCGATCGGACATTTACATAAAAATAGAGGGCCGTGGTCTACCGAGGAGATGCTCATTTACTCCAATGGCAGTTCGGTTATTCCAGATCATTCCATCACATAGCAAGCGGAGCACTTGGATTGGCTCTCTCCCGTGTTCCATTCAGGCGGGTAAAGTTGCCTCTCAAACATCAGCCAAATGGCCTCCTGTCTCATTACATCTCCGAAACAGCACTCCATGTTTTCTTCCACTCGCTCAGTGATTAAATACATGGCTTCAGAAGATCCGTCAAGTTCTTCCTTCACTTGCTCTTCCCTTGGGACGGGAGTGATTAGTTAACAGACAGGAATGGCACTTGCAGCAAAATTTTAAGACTTTAACAAGCTGTACGAGGGGAAAACAAACATGGATGAATAAACATGTGGAGCGGACAAAGCCTCCGAGTTACACTACTGTTTCAACAACCAATCAGAGGAGGGACGAGCTCAATACAGGATATAAAACGCTTGTGGATCATATCATTGATGGGAAAAAAAAAAAAGGGACTACACTGTATTTGTAATGTAAACGCTAATACATTCTGCCCTCCTTAGTTACTGTTGCTATGTACAAGCACACTGCTTTCTCACTACGCATTATGTCCTCACGCAGTAAAAAACATACCGCGAAGCAAAGGGTAAACTGACAACACGTCAACAGACGAAGACAAAGCGGGTATGAAAAAAGGTCTCAGCATTCAAATTGTCCATTTTATTTTCTGCCTCTTTATTGTGTTGTGACAGATCACAGTTCAATTATCTTTTCATATTTACTTTAAAGCATGAAATAAACATGAGTGAACATCAGAACACATTTTATTCCATCCATGGAGAGACGTCAATACACAACATTTTTCAAGTTTAAGTCAAAGTTAATCTACTCTCCTGTCTGATTTGTTTGTTGAATAATTCTGGCCTTTTGATTGATTGGTCAGATCGCCTGTCAATCAACATCTTTGCGAAGGGTCAACTGTAAATTAATGACGGTGCTAAAAAGGCAAAATAAAATAAAATTTAAAAAGTGCTGCTTTAAAAAAAAAAGTCTGATCAGGAATAAATAAATAAATAAATAAATAAGGACGAAACTTGTATTATTTACACAAAAAAAATCACTGCAAACATTTGTGAGAAGTGCCTACACTGCTTTAAATTCAGCTTTGCCATCACAAGAATAAACTGCATTTTATAGCAACACAACATACACAACTGTATTTTCTATTTAGCCTAAATAAGATTTTAGAAGTTTTACATTGCCCAAAACATTTGAACTGTACTGTTTGTCAGCATTATCAGCATCAAGGTAACACTGCCAAAATGAATTTGAGATGCATGTTAACACCAGATGTAAACGGAGTTGTAAAATCTGAGACAGAGTGGAGAATATGGTGATGTAGAGGTCGGCAGCTTTAGCCGCTATATCCAATGCAAATCTTCAATTTCCAAGCCTTTGTAATTTTTTCGATGCTGAATTTTTTAACAAGGCAGGACACAGGAATTCCGGCCCATTCACTGGGTTCTTGAAATCTTCTGAGACATGTGTTCCTCAAGTGAAGCGTACAACAGAAGTGATAGTGCCATCTTTCATTCTCTCTCTATCCTCTTTAAAGTCTCACTGGACCTGCTGTTCACTGATTCACACCTTCACTGCCAGGGTGCCAGAAGGGATCTAAATCAGGTGCTGCGTTGTCCAGCGCAGGCAAATAGATCTACGCGTGTGTGTGTCTTAAGCGCTTAATCTTTATTGCATCCCGTGGGCCTCCGCTGTGTTTGTACGAGGGCCAGCAGAAAGACGACTGCACGTGTGTTTGCGAGAAGGACATCAAGAAGTGTGTGTCAAGAGAGATGTTGAACGAGCAGCAGGTTCACACGTCTGTTGCAAGGAGAGAAGGTCAAGTGGCTATGACCCTGCTGATCTCAAGACAACCACAGGCATAACATTTAGTCCTGAAACACGGGCTATTTGACACTTTATCTTTTCCTGAATTAGATGAACAGATGCCTACAAGATGAACAAATTAAAAGTGCACAGCTTAATGCGACATTTGAAAATCGGAATTCGCACTCGGATATAATAAAACTGCCATAAAATCAACGCTCTTCTAACAGTTTTTCCAACACCTTATGACCAATTAAAAGTCTGTCCTCGCCTCTTCTGGTGGTTCAGCAATCTCTTAGCAAATAAATATTTTAGAGCAGGCTTTAAAATGTGTTCACACTAAAAACCATTTATCCAGGCCTCGAAATCACTATTTTGAAAATTGAACTTTATATTGCAGGTTTTGCACAGTTATGGATGACAACAAGTGAAGAAATAAACAAGAGGTGTCAAGAGGAAGAGAGAAGCACATGTCTGACTTCTCCTCTGAGAGTCATGGGGCACAACTGGGATGCAGCCATTATAGCAAACATCCCCACAAACGAATGAAAAATACAGCAATATCTCTCGTGGAGAGGGACATTATGGAATGGGTGATTTGGTCATTCTTTTCCCCATAAGGCTCCATTTCTGTCCCTCCTCTGGCACAATGAACGATAATGAGGGAGGGTCAATGGACAGAGGAAGGAGGGAAAAAAAATAATAAAAATTGCCTCTTCCTATTCCTCTAGATCATCCCATTTTTCTTTCCTTCTGTTTCTCACTGTAAAAGAAGTCATGAATAAAGATGGGACAGGTTCATCTCCTTGGTCCATATAGCGATTTAAAAATAAAAAAACAGGAAAACAGAAAAAAAAAAAAAGAAAAAAAACAGGGAAAGAAAGAAAGCTGGAAAATGAAAGCTTTTCCCCAGATATCCATGATGCTTTCTGCTCATTCATGCTTTGATGCTCTTCATTACTCCATCTTTCAAAGAGCTTAAGAAATAAATATGAGGCAAAACTTCTCCGATATTTCCTATTGCTTTCTGTCTTTCATCAAACCGAGGGATTTGCACTTAAACACATTGGATGAGATGTGACACCGTCACACAGACTGCTGTTTCATACAATGCAACACTAACCCAAAACAACAATAACCCTCAGGTCTGGGTTAGCAGAGTGAGAACTGATATTAAAAGAAAACACAATTATAAAGGCATTTCACATCATTTCTGCCACACAGATCTACAGGTGATCACTTTTACAGAGATGAATCAAACACCTTCAGATCGGTTGGTTCAAACACAACAGAAGACTCTTGATCTATTTTTATCACTAACAGCTCTTGTAAACATTTAAAATATTGTAGCGTGTAAAAACTTAATGGCACACTTTTTAAGTTTATCCGCAAGCGACAGGCGCTGACTGCTAAACTGGGACTGTAGAAACAATAACCGAAGATCTTTGCATGGGCCTACGGCACATTTTGATGACAAGTAACTAAAATGCACATGGTGTGGGTGTGAGAGAGGAAGGAGGAGGAAGAAATTCAGAGAGACCACAGTCGATAGAGAAAGAGAGATAAAGTGGGCGAAAAGGAAAAAAGAAACTGAAAAACGCAAAACAAAAGGACTTTTCGTTAGAGCCAGTAAAACACAGTGAGCTGCCTACCTAGACAGAATGAAAAGGTACTTAGGGGTGCCATGATAGCATATCTCCACATCTTTTTTTTTATGCCCCAAAAGCACCAGTACTGTTCACATTGACAATGCTTAAAAGATGCTATCTAGGTGGAAAGCTCACTAGGTTTTGGAACAATCTCAGAGTTGCGCTCAAAAGCTTACCTGTCAGTTCGTGGTGGATGAGATCAGAGAAGTTGGGATCGTCGCCCCACCAGAAGAGCCAGAGCTCCCGGCGTCCCTGCCTCTGGCTCCGCCTCCACACGCTCAGCACATCTGCCTTCAAACAACGGCTGAAGCTGCAGAGGATGGGGTCCTCCTCGGTGACAGGGAACAGGATGGGTGCCGAGGTCGGACCTTGCCACACGTACCGCTTCCATTTTATCCCTGTCAAATCAGCCTGTGAGAAAGAAAGATTGCGTTAGCTTCTGTCAGTAAGGCAATTCGCTCACCAACTGCGAAAAGACACATATTCGCCAGCACCTAAAAGTCTTAGTGCTGATCTATTATCTGGTTTTAAGACCGAAGAGAAACGGCACTGATGTGATGGAACAGACCCTGGAACAGCAGCACTCGAGCTATGAAATACTTAATGGACCCCAGCCCAGGAGTTAATCCTGCCTCTTAATGATCCGCTGTAAGATCAGCCATACTCAGACCGATCCAGATAAGAGAGATCAGAAAAAGAAAGAGTGAAGCAAAGAATAGAAAGACTTGAAATCAATACAAAAGCAAAGAAAATAGGAATAAAAAAAATGAAGATGATAACTACTTTGAACACAAATTAATAATAAAACAATGTGATGTTATGCACATGCTTAACCTACTTGGCAAGACAGGTCAAGCAGACCTCAGCTTTTATAAACTGGACAGCTGCATTTATAAAAAGATCAGGACAAAAACAGCCATTAATTGTTCTAATCTATAAACCCTGACTAATAGCAAGCTTAAAAACATGTTTTATCATATGCACTGCCAGTTAAAACCAGAGATGGAAATAGACAGTCGTTTATAGTCATGATTGAAACTTGTTGCAGCTGTTGGAAAATATTTCCATCTGACTTAGGAGTGCAGATCAAACACCTGCAAGATATGCAAAGAGAACATCTGCAGAGGATGCACTCAAAAAAAGCAGCAGAAATAACTGTTAAACACTTGTTAGTGAAACTAACAAAAATGGGCCAAATCTAGCGGTCGAAGTTCAGACCGTTGACAGCTGACGACGGGGTGGGGGGGAGAGTCAGAATAACCTTTAAGGCATAAAGAAGAAATTGGCAGAAATGTAAGAGGAAAGTAAACAGCCTCATGAAGCAATCCATTTTTCCAGCACAACATTCTTGTTTTCCAAAAAGAGATCTTTTTTTTTTCTTTTTTTGATGGAATTCAATATGGTCTAAAATTAGAAGCAACCACAATATGCAAAAACATCAACGGAAAGTGTGTGTTTTAAGGGCAGGAGTCGTGTTCGGCTTGAAGAATCTGGCTCCTTTGACTTTCCACTTAAACTTGAGTGGTTGGTTGGGTCACGGCCCTCCACATAACTTCCTCCTCTGTCACAACATCTCTCCTTCCTCTCTAGCTCCCTTTTCACAAAAGTTTTACAGGCA